>JBAIZL010000001.1:82263982-82606482 GCA_036971475.1 Prosapia bicincta | reverse complement strand
TTGGCGGCCTAAAACCTGGAAATATTTTCTCTTCATGCGCTATAAAAGTTCTCTTAGGTCTTACAGAACAGGTCAGGTTCTGCGTAACTCAGACGGATTTAAAACCGTGTAACTTGCGAATCGCGTGAGACGGGGTAGCGTAAGTCAAGGTATTACTGTATATACATATAAAGGTGATATATTTCAGGCAATCTCCATCATATAGAACCACTATTATACTTTTAGAACAATAGAAGTTTGAGAAGGTTGGTATATACTAAATCAGCTAAAATTTGTAGAAGATTGTGTTCAAATAAATTATGTAAAACCCGAGCACAATTTAATAGTAATTATTTGCTCTATAGATAAATCTAAAATTTAAAGGTAGTAAGAGTTATAAAACACCTCTAAATTTACTCTTTATACGCCGAATAGTAAAGAATGATTATTACCAGATAAATACTATTGCTTAAAATAAAAAATGAGCTACTAAAATATTTTTAAAACACAATAATAAATAGTTATGAACTCTTACAAAATAGTCATTCTTATTCAATGACTTATCCTAGAAAACTGAAAGATACTTTAACTTTTGCTATTGTATATTTCTTTTATAACAATCTACACAGTGTATAGAAATACATGGCCTTAGCTTGAATACAAAGTATACAAGGTCTATCTAATCCCCTACTATACTAACTATATTCAGTTTAATACTTGGGTAAGGTCTAAATAAATAATCATTTCTATTTTTCCTCATCAATCCAATTTAACC
Source organism: Prosapia bicincta (assembly GCA_036971475.1). Classification (NCBI taxonomy): domain Eukaryota; kingdom Metazoa; phylum Arthropoda; class Insecta; order Hemiptera; family Cercopidae; genus Prosapia; species Prosapia bicincta. The sequence continues at coordinate 82,605,728 of JBAIZL010000001.1, read as the reverse complement.
TTGTAAATTTGTTATCCTAAATATATATGATATGCAAAATATTGGATTCTCTTATTCTAATCAATGTGTAGTCTCAAAAAAAAAATAATATTATTAATGTGATAAATTTGTAGCCCCACTGTGTAATCTTTAAGAAAATAATGTATGTATTCCTTCACTGGCAAGATTTTTTATTTTTAAGGCCAAATATGTGATTCTGAATATTACTTTTAATCTCTAATATTAACAAAATGTAAATATGTCATTTTAATACGAATATCAATGTTTTGCAGACAAACAGTATACATTTTTTTTAAAACTTTTAGGTGCTTACACAAAAGGTGCAGAGGGTAAATACCTCTCATTACCCTTAGTGTAGAATAAACCTGTTCATATAACAGATGACTCACTATACAACTTGTCAGTGAGACAACTAATGTTCTTACTTTAACATCTAATAAATCCTTATACAACCTTAACAGATTTTAGCCTTAAAAAATTGTGGTTGTAAATGTTATTGCAATATTACAATTACAAACAATTACAAACCCATTGGTATAAATTTAAAAACAGTAACAAACCTTAGGCACATTTCGTTACAACTGTACGAGGTCTGTTCAAAAAATACGCTGACTGTTTCAATTTCCCGGCTCTAAATAGTTTCAGGAGAATCCGCTTGGTGTCGATAGGTTCGTATAATACCACTGATTAAAACGCGGTATTTCAGTCGCAGATATCTTCATTTGTTGATGAGTTACACGCAGTTTAGTAAAGAGTATTTTTTTCGTTTGTCGGATTTTAAAATGGACAGCCTAAAGGAGCAACAAATTGCTGTGAAATTTTGTGTAAAACTAGGGAAATCTGCAACAGAAACATTTGCCATGCTTAACACCGCCTACGGTGATGTTGCCATGAAACGTACTGCATGTTTCAAGTGGCATGAACGTTTCAAGGGTGGCCGACAGTTGATTGATGATGAAGAGCGTCCTGTACATCCTTCAACGTCAACTGACGACCCACAAGTTGACAAAATCAACACCCTGGTGCGCGAAAATCGACGTCTAGCCTTCTGAAGAGTGTGGGATATCAGTTGGATCTTGTTACGAAATTTTGACCGAAAAATTGAAGATTTACCGCGTCGCTGCGAAATTTGTGCCACGCCTGATGACCGACGACCAAAAAGCCAATCGTGTCCGGATTTGTCGGGAACTGCTTGATCGTTCAAATGAAGATGAGAACTTTTTGTCAAGAATTATAACCGGTGATGAATCATGGGTGTATGGTTACGACATTGAAACGAAGGTCCAATCATCCCAATAGGTGTGTCAAAAGTACCCAAGACCCGAAAAAGATCGCCAAGTTCGGTCGAAGATGAAGGTGATGCTGACAGTTTTTTTTGATGCTAAGGGTGTTGTTCACTACGAGTACCTCCCTGAAGGCTCTATAGTCAACCAGATTACCTACACTGAAGTACTGTAACGTCTGAGGGACACCGTCTGACACAAAAGGCCAGAACTGTGAAGAAGTGATAACTGGTTTTTCCATCACGACAACGCTCCAGCTCATTCAGAACTTAGAACTCGTGAGTTTTTGGCCAAACACTCGATCACTGTTCTTTGCCTCCCCCCCCCCCCCTACTAACCTGACCTTGCTCCTTGTGACTTTTTCTTATTCCCAAAACTCAAAAAACCAATTCGTTGCTCCTTCAGGCTGTCCATTTTAAAATCCGACAAACGAAAAAAAACACTCTTTACTAAACTGCGTGTAACTCATCAACAAATTAAGATATCTGCGACTGAAAAACCGCGTTTTAATCAGCTGATTTAAACGAACCTAGCAACACCAAGCGGATTCTACTGAAACTAACTAGAGGCGCGATATTCAAACAGTCCGCATATTTTTTGAACAGACCTCGTACATCATCAGAAGGTTTAAACTGAACAGTTCATTTGCAACCTGAAAATGCTAATTGTTTCAATGTACATGAGGAGAATCTATGTTTAACTTTATTTTGACAAAACAATATGAATAGATTTATAATTTAAAAAATTATTATTTATAACAAAATATTTGTATGTAAATATGTAGTTTGAAAAACACTTTAAATTATTTATAAAAACCAGAGAAATATTTACTATGTAATAAGCAACAGGAAACGGTTATCATGAAAACAAAATCACGCTTTTATAATTTTGTTCTACCGAAAAACAGTAGAAAATGGTGTAATAAATGCGTCTAAAATAATATCAGATAATAACCTGTACTACTCCTTGTACAGTCATCTATACTTATCAAAAATAACCAGTCACTTATCATTTAATACTTCCTTAAGATAAGATAGGACCAGCCTAAGTACTCCAAGTCTCTATGTTTCTTTATGTAATTTGTTAGAATATTCTCAAATTTTTTAACAGACAAGGTTAAGCAATTTATTTTTTAAACTAGGATTCTGAATATTGTATTATTGCTATCATCAACTGATATGTGTTATTGCAAAATTAATCAATATCTAAACTCCTGAATGTAAAACCTAATTCCATTTTAATATAAATAAACATATTTTCCTTCTGAAAGTACAACAAATTAACAAATATATTTAGTATTTAAAGTTATTCAATGATAAATTTGGAAAAAACCGAATAACCAATCATTTAAAAAAATTCAAAAACCATTCCCAAAAAGTAGCAGTTACTTGCTGCTTCAGAAACCTATCCCCTACTATTTAAACACCAGCTAAACTGTAAATCCATTTAACACCAGCTTACAGTTAAAAACAAGTATAAAAACTATCAACATAAATCTTTGTCTACAATGACTTGCACAAACCTAAAATGGCACAAATTACAAAAACACAAAGTAGAACAAAATTATCAAACTCAAATATATAAACAACATATTAATCAAACGTGCACACAAATTCTACAAAACTAAGTACAAGTATATATTTTAAACAAATACACCAAAATACAACATACAAGACAAAAATATTTTTGAAACTCCATGTAATACACAAAACAAACTGTAGAGATTAAAGAATTTATATTCAGCAAACATGATGAATGGTTAATAAACACAGGAATTAAGAACATTTGATACTCAATTACCTTAATATCTTTTATATAGTTTATTTTGTAGCATACATCAAGAGTCTTTTATTAACAAAAGTAGTGTTATGTTTTAATTGACGCCCAACGTTACTTTGGTTTCTTAAAAATTGAAATAATTCATTTTTTTTGCAAATAAAAATTGTCTTAGGATTTTCCTAAAGTTGGCTTAGAAATAAGTAAATATCTGATGAATAAGTGATTTGTTAACTTATAAAACCATTTGTACTCTGAACTTAAATTAGCCGAATGGGTATTTATAAATTGAATGTTAAGGAGAAGTTATATTGCAAAAAAAAGTCAAAATGATCAGGTATCGGAACAAGTAGAATAGTTAGGACAGGTTATAGAGATGGGAGATCTATTGAGGGAGGAAGCTGATAAACTAGAGGGTGGAAATTGACAAATAGCTCCTGAAAAATGGGAGCTTGGGACGGAGAGAGGCTCAATTTCAACATTAAGTGTAACACAAATGGCTTAACAGATAACTGAACTAATGAATTAACAAAATTAGGAGTATAATAACAATTTTGAGAAACTAAATAATAAATTTGACAAAATTATGGAGAACTTAAATAACCCAGATGAAAGAATAGGCATGGTTAAAAAAAAATTATTGCTTCGCTAAATCAAAACTCTGTAAAGAGACTGGACAACAAAATTACTAAAAAATGTGACGATTTTTTAATGTAGAAAAATATGTAAAAATATTACAAGCTATGGAGATTCAATGAGTATTGTAAAATATAGTAATGGAAAACTAAATTGAAATAGTAAATTTGACACTGTAGTTTAACCGGGTCAATAAATCAAGATACATTACAGGCAGTCAATAAATCAAGATATATATATATATAGATAGATAGATAGATTTTTTGGACTAGGAGACTGACAGACTTACCTTGCTAAGAGTCCACACTGTAGTCTTGAAATAGAAACACATAAAAGCACTAAACATTGTTTAAGTGCTTTTATGTGTTTCTATTTCAAGACTACAGTGTGGACTCTTACCAAGGTAAGTCTGTCAGTCTCCTAGTCCAAAAAATCTAAATAATCTTTACCAACCAAAACTATATATATATATATATATATATATATATATATATATATATATATATATATATATATAAAATAACATAAACGTATGAGGCTTTACAGATGGTATCTAAAAAGAATAATAGTCTGTAGAAATATTAAGCAAAGAGTTACAAGGAATAGTTGCTAAAGTGCTGACAAAGTTCTTAACCATTTTTCTATTTCAAGTGTAGTCATAAAGGGGCTGTAAGAACCTATTAACAAAAGAAGGGTCCCAGTATTTTAAGATGGAAGTTTCCAAGTGACGAAAATATAACACTGTACCATTAGAAAAGCTATTTGTAAAAGGTGTGGGAATCACCAGACTTAACTAAAATACGTAAGGGGGGAGAGATTATGCTGGGTTTGAAAACTAAAAAAAAGAGAATCAGAAGGAAGTCTTGGAGGGACTTCAGAAGAGAGCAGGCGTATTTTGAGGGGGGCCAAGTGTAAACAATGATAAAAAGGGGTAAATTTGTTCAATAGAATTAAAACTGTAAGTTTTTTATGTGTAAATTTAAAAGTGTGTAAATTTAAATGATTTAGTAAATAATTAATGAAGTAAGATTAGTTATGTGAAAAAGTGCAGCGAAGCAGCTATCAACGGTCCAGATTCCAGGAACTCAACAAACAATAAGTACTTTCTTTTTTACATTAGATTTAGCCCACAGAGCTTTGTAAACTTAGTAAATTCAGAACAATTTAAAATTCATTGATATAAAATATTAATCTAGCTTTTTCCCAACACTTTCTAATTTATAAAAGATCCGTAATAAAAACCCGAGAGAAAGAGCATAAAACACTGTAATTATTAAACTTTATTGTATTAAAACCTAAAGCCTGTAGAGTCCCCCTTTTTTTGTAATTGTAATATTAGTTATGCAATCAATCTTGTCACTGCATAGTATTAAGGTAATTTGGTATAATGTGTAATAAATTAAATGTCAAGAATAAATACAAGTGATTTTAAAATTTATATGATGGTTAATTATTTATAAACCTGAAGGTGTGACTATAGAAATGTAAGGAAATTAAATATAACCTAAAGGGAAAACATATTTTAAATAACTTAGGTTATAATAAATATATACATAGGATTTTTTAGACTAGATAGGAGGCTGACAGACTTACCTAATGGCAACAGTCCAAAACTGCAATCTTTTGGAAATAACTAAATAGACACATATAAAAATATATCACACTATTGAAATATTTCGATCATACAATGATCTTTATCAATCAAAAAAGAAAAGATGCTTTCCTTTTTTGATTGATGAAGATCATTGTATGATCGAAATATTTTAATAGTGTGATATGTTTTATGTGTCTATTTATTTATTTTCAAGAGATTAGAGTTTTGGTCTATTGTCACTAGGTAAGTCTATCAATCTCCTATCTAGCAAAAATTCCTAAATAAGCTTTCTGATAGAACTGACCTAGTATATATATATATCGAAATCTTGTTGCTGTTCATGACAAGCTGGTTGAAAATAACAAATTACACTTTTGCTATTACTTGTGACCAGACATTTGTTAACTAAAAGTTGTTAATTGTTAACTTACACTTGGAGGAAACGTTTTCGTCTTACAACTTCTTCAGCCTCATATTTTTGCCGCTAGGAATGCTGCTGTTGTGCTTCCTCGGTACCATTTCTTTTAAAGTTAGAAGTGATGTGATCGAAAAGTATGTGTGATCTGTGTCGTGTTCGTTCATTTAAGATGTCATTTTTATGTGTGTTGCTATGTCTATATTTTTCAAACTGTTCTAGTGTGTTTAATTTATGGTCTTTGTTGCATGTGTGGAGGATGGTCATGTTATTTTCCATACATAGATTAAACATTGAAGTACTGAAACGTCTGAGGGCAAAAGACCAGAACTGTGGAGAAGTGATGACTGGTTTTTCCATCACGACAACGCACCAGCTCACTCAGCACTCAGAACTCATGAGTTTTTGGCCAAACACTCGATCACTGTTCTTTACCACCCTACCCCCCCCCTACTCACCTGACGTTGCTCCTTGTGACTTTTTCTTATTCCCAAAACTCAAAAAACCCCTCAAAGGAAGAAGATTTGAAACGATTTCTGAGATTAAGGCAAATGCAACGAAGGAGCTGAAGGCCATCACAAAAGAAGCATACCAGGACTGTTTTAACAAGAGGAAACACCGTTGGGATAAGTGTATGCGTTGGGGAGGAGAGTACTTTGAAGGAAACCCAGAGGTGTAACTTCCAAATAAAGTACATTTTTGTATGACCTCAGTCCGTGTATTTTTTTAACAGACCTCGTATTCTGAATATAATTCCATACTAGATGGCATAATTAAATTTGGTTGTTTACTTTCAATATTGTTTCCCTTCATTATTATAGAGCGTTTTTAAAATTGACATGTTATAAAATTTGCTTTAAAAACATAAATATTCGATATTAAGATGAACATATTGAAGACTTACATTAAAAAAATAACAGAATTATTGGCAATTATAATAAAAAAACCAAGGGGTAAGTTGAAATGGCATGCTATATGAATAATGTAACAATAATAGGACTTACCACATCAGCAATCTGATGATAAGGCAAATTCTCCATGTAGGATCTCCTTGCTGGTCCTTTAGCTACAACTCCATGTTGGGGCTCAATCCAGCACTCAGCAATTAACTCTAAAGTGCTCTCTGTATCATTGGTATCTCCTTCGGCCTCATCTGTACCCTCATCCTCAGAGCTACTGGAAATGAATATTATTATTTTGAATAAACATGTTTATAGCTGCTAAATGAAAATTTTGTACTGAACATTATTGTAAATTTGGTTATAACTATTAATAAAAAATATTCTTGTAATAATTTAGTTTCAATGGTTAATAGTATAGGTTATTACCCTGGTAGAACCCAGAATATTTGTTCTGTGGTATCCTGGTTGTTATATTTTAATAGTTATATATAATGAGTAACAACATGGTATTATACAGTCAAAGAAATAGCAGGAAGTAAGTCAAATTGGCTATATCAGTACAAAAACTACTTATCAAATGCAAAATTTGTGCAATACAGAGCCAACGTGAATATTAAAAAGTTAAATATTCACCAATGGAATGCAGCTTACTGTAAAATACCAAAGCAACTTAGAATAAAAATATTTTTTGTACGGAACAACAAATTTACCTTTAGTTAATGAAACAAATGCAACTAAAGAAAACATCACGAATAATAAAATCCAAGGCTACACAAATCATGCTCTTTATAAATGTTGTTAAATACCCAGTAGAGTTCTGATCACAATACATGAAACTATAGCTAAGTACTAGGTAATCAAACAAAAAAAAGAAACTGATATGCATCCTAAATTTTTCAAAAAAAATGAGTTTGAAAAAAAATTTAATTCTTCAGAGTCTAGAATCTCTTCACAACTACAACACTAACCGTAGATCGGCAACTAATGGTGTTCTGTGTTAAACTAAAAATCGATAAAACATCTATATTGTCAAGTATTGCGATAAACTTGATACCAATCAAAGCCGAAGACTTTTTTCTTTACATTTTAATATAACTCTATATGATATATAATAAACATCCGAAATAAGAAACAAACATGTTACAAATTGGAAGAAAAAGGCTGTCCAGCAAATGGCAGGAGGCCATAAAAAAGCTAAACTTTGACCAATAATTGGATACAAACTGTTCTACACACTCAGATTAGCCAACTATCCATCCATGCATTAACAAATGGATTTAATAATAAATAAATTATAATAATTAATGTGGTTTGGTTATTTTACTAAAAGTGGTTTTGTAAATCTTTGCATATTTCAATTTATGAACAGTAACAACCTCAATTCAACTGTATTTAGAGAAAATTGCATCACATAATTATTTATTGTCATCGAAATAACAAAAATACTTCTTTCAGGAAAATAAAATGCAGCAAAGGTTGGTATCAGTCAAAAAAAATTCATGTTATAGATTCACAATAAAACGTTAAGTGACTTAATAGAAAAAGGACGAATTCATCGTAATTCACCATTCTGTGTCGCTGTTTGGTTTATTGCATTATAATCGTTGCATTACTTCTGTAATATTTTTTGTGTAAGTGTTTAATTTAATGTTGTGCCATTATATTTATTGTGTGTTGAATATATTTAGTGTATAATTGTATAATCTCTACATTACAATGCTACAACTTTTGTTTTAAAATTACAACATTAAACTTATATTTCTAACATTCTATTCAAATGTATAGCAATAATATTCTTGTTTCTCACAATTGAATATATAAAAACAATGCCCAAAATTTATTTTAAGTTTGTATAAATAAATTTCATTTCTCAAACAATGAGTCATAAATTTGACTTTGCATTTTCAGGTTATGATATACCTACTTATTTTTCTTTACTATAACTCTATTTTTTTACCAATTTTTACAAAAAAGATATGTATAGTTACACAGTGAACTAATAATAAGCTTAGAAATAATCTTAAAATTATTATTCATCGCTTACATTCACTAAAAGCGGTTTTACTTCCAAGAACTGATAGCAATTAGTCTATGATTTTATGTAAAAACTCTATTGTTGGCTCTAAGCTAACAAATCTTGTATATTCTAATCCAGAAATACATGTTTATCAGGGCATAGTGTACAAACAAATTTTTTTTTAATGTTTTATATTTCCATTCAAATTTTTCCATTTTTTCAACTGCCATTTACACCTCTAGTGAATCTACTTTTGCAAATCACCACATGGATGCATGTTTATACATGCATAACAACACACATAAAAATGAGATTCTAAGTGAACAAACACAATACAGATCACACATTCTTTTTGATATCATTATGTCTAACTTTCAAGAATTCAAACCGAAAAGCACAACTGCAGCGATCCTAGTGACAGAAACTTGAGGCTGAAGAAGTTGTTAGACAAAAATGTTACCTCCAAGTGTAAGTAAACAATTTAACAACTTATATTAATAAAATGTCAAATTATATAGATATGTAATTTCAAACTATAATAAGTGATTAATAATCAGCTCGTTTTCACACAGAAAATTTTCAAAATAATATAAATCAACTATTGTTACTGAAAGTAACCTTATGAATTTATTAGAAGTCCAAAAAGATGTTATATCTGGTGAAGATAAATCAGGACTATATTTTATTAAATGTGAATTTTACCTGATAAAATATATAGGCTAAATAGGAATTATAAAAATTTGAGCAAAAGAGTATTTCTCATATATGAAATATAATATACTTGAAAATCAGTAATGACTAAACATTACTGAAAAAGAAGCATATTTTATAACTACAGATTTATCCCTTTTGAAAAATGTAACTAGATTTAATGAACTAGAAGTTTGGGAAACATTATATATAAATAGAAATAAAAATTTAGTTCTCAATAATAAATAAGACCTTTTCCAGATCTTTATATTCATTAAAAGCATTAAAAAATGTTTTTGTTAAATTAAATTAAATGTAATTAGTAGGAACTGTAGATTCTATGGGCATAGTTTAAAATAAGTCATGGATGTGATTGATATGAAATATTATAAAGGTTGTACCTCTAATGATATGCTATTTTGTGTTAAAATTAGGTGACATTCTCACTAATGGCAGGTGATATAAAAGTCTTTGAAACAAGGTTGAGATAAATGTATAAACTGTGAGCTTGAGGTTGGTATTATTCAATAATATAAGATAATGCAGAGGATGTATAATCAACTGTTGTTAAACCTTGTGCATGTCAATATATGTGACATGCAAACATATTGGGCACTCCAATATTTTATTTCTTATTTTACACAATCTATGAGTAATTTTGTTCACATTCTTGTCAACAATTGAACTGTTCTGTAATGGTTAAGCATAATGTGGAAAAAATATATAAACAATACAAAGCCAGCATGAACAATGCGCTTGGCATCAAAAAACAAATCAAGCTGTTCTTTCAAAGCACAACATGTTCCAACTTGATGTTCTTTTTGATTGTCAGTCAAAGCCCCAGAAACAAACCTGGCAGCAAGCCTTTCTATTCCCCAAACTTCTGTTAAAATTCTCTGAATGCAGCTCCAAGATAACCCACTACTCTCTAACAGTTGATCAGTTGTCTGTCAGTGGTCTGTTAGCACAAGCTCTTGAATTTTGTCAACTTTTTGTTGATTCGGGCAGTTGATGGATGTCCAAAAACAAGTTGTTGTAATCAATCAACATTTTGCCATTTTTAAAAAGAGCAAAACACTTGTGCACTTGTGCTTTTCTAATATTGTCCACTTTTTTAAACTGTTCATAGCTGCATGTAAATCATAGAAAACAAATCAAGAACAAAACATACCTAGCAAAAACCATCACTGCAAGCAAACAGAACGAGCCGGGTTGACAACACAGACAGCACTGAACTGGCAGTGCGTTGCGCCAGCCACATCTAGCGGCATACATGCATACTACACAAGCTCTACCCATAGGAATGCTATTCCAGGTTTTTTAAGCATCCTCTCATAATTGGAAAATTATTTCTGTAGCATTGTTCATATTATTAATAAAAAGGTCTTAAACATATGTTTTCAAAAAAAACTATAGTATTTATCTTGTTTTTGGTTATGAATGAATGAATCAACATAAGTGATTTTAGACATAGGATTATTGGACACAATTTTTTTTTTAAACCAGTATGGAACTATGGTTCAACCTGGTAGGTTATTTGTGTTAAAAACAAAAAAAAGTTGTACACTGTTTTCTAAAATCGTGCATACATTCTAAACAATATAAAAATATTAAGTACTCTTTCTAAGGCCACATGATGTTTTGGGGAAATTGCAAACAGTAAAAATTATTTGTTCAAATACCAAATAAAATGTTTGTGATAGTCCTGACTTATTTTCGTTTCATGCAGTTTATTACTGTATGTACTTATTGCTCATTGAAGCTGATATGTTTTCAGTAAGTGAAGACATAGAAAATTTAATTTAAATTTACCAAAGACTGTTGCTAGGATGAATCTTATACTTGGCTATTAGTGCATTGTGCCTTTAATGGCTGTTATTAGTGCTCTAGCAGATTATGAACCATGTCCAGCTTATTCTCTAACAACACAATCCTGTACAAGAGCAGTTTTATTATTTTTTGATAGTTGTAGGAACTTTATAATGTTTTAGTGCTCTAACACACAGATGGGTCATCCCAAGGAAAAAATGTACTTTCTATCTAAAAAAAACATTTCTCAATAGCCAGCACATCACCGTCAAGTTGAAAATGAGAGCAGGAGGTATTTTGGAGAGTTTGAATGAGATTGCAATAAAAGACCTTTAGCAAGGAATAAAACTGGCACCTAAACACAAGAAACTAGTTCTCCTGAGTCTTCATTAGTTCTCTTGTGTCTACATTCTTGGTTAAGGTAAACATATAACACTAAAAGCCTAAGAAATCACTAAAATAAAACATGCAAAGACTATTAAGTTTTTATCTCTGAGATCTTCAGCCTGTTGTATATACGAGTTTGCATTTGAAGTCATTGTGCATAATACTGACTACGAAAAAACTAGAAAGTGAGATTAGCAAAGTTTTGTGCCATTTTAATGCTGATGGTATCTACCTGAATATTGAAATTGCTTTAAGAATTGGTCTTGGTACTCACACCAAAAGCTGCACAGGAAATAGAGCATTCTCCATTCACAGTAATATTCAAACATGTTGACATTGAGAAAATGAATAGAACAGAAAACACTAAAAAGGTACCCAGAAGCCAGCAAATATACCCAAATTTTCTTTGTAGTTTGTACCAAATAAACTCATTGGGGATGGACTCCACCCCAACATATGTGCAAAAGGATTAATTCATTCATGAAATAAAAGGAGTACTTTGAAAAACATTGCAAACTGAGTGTAATCAATAGGTGTTTGTGGGCCCTGAAGTATAATATGCACATCCAATTCCATTGTTCAGTTTTGAAGTAGTAAAATTATTTTACAATGTTGGTAGATACTAGAAATTTCCAAAACCTCTTGGCAGTATATTCATTCGTAAGAAGTATTATCTCTAATATAATTGTACAACAAAAAAATCCAAATGTGGTATTTTTACTATCCAAGGACGAACATAGTAAAAAGTAAATAAAAACCTATACTATCATGTATATAATACAAATATTATACAAATAAATATAATACAAATAAATATAGACAAATCTATATTTAAGTTAAAATAACATTTAAATATGAGTTTTTGTGAAGAAACAAATTTATTATTATTGTCTTATGAGTATGAGAGAATAAGTGCATTTAATTCCGAATACAATGTAATAATTACCTATTCTTTCCTGCTGGAGTCGATATACGCACAGGAAACAGAACATACTGTATTATACTTGGACGACAGTTTTTACAAATATGGTCCATGTCTTCATCACAACACTAAATAAAGCAAAACAAATTAATTAAACAGTTCCCACAACATTTTTGTTTCATATTAATTTTAAACACTAAACTATACAATCATTCACAATTATTTTGATTCTAACAAACTAAACATAAAAGAAAATATTTACTCAGTACGTAACAGAAAAATCCTCTTAATGTATGTAACAAAAATTAATTTGTTTAACTGGATCATTTCATGTTAAATCTTGGTCATTTTACCTAATTATCTAAGATTTTAATGAAATTTAGTATATTGGTACACCCCATATAGACAATGAAATATAACGAACTTCATTTTGATATCTCAACTGGTGTTATAATTACAACAGGTTGAAGTTTACAAGAAACACTCTAAATCAACCTCTTTTCAAAACTTCAAACTGCCAGCATATATATATATATAATATCTTAATAACACAAACCACAAAACAAATTCAGAAAAACATAACCTATCAGGAATTTACAAAATTACATGTAACAACTGTAACGCATTTTACATAGGGAAAACAACCAGATCATTTAAAATAAGGTTTGAAGAACATTATAGAGCATTCAAGAACAAAAATTCAAAAGTATCAAATGTTGCAGCACACCTAATATCACATAAACATGAAATAACAAATAACGAAAATAACCTAACCATACTTGAAATAAATAATAACCCAATAGAACTAAACTTACTAGAAAAATACCACATTTATAAAAACATACACAACAATTTAATGAATCTACAAACAACATATACAGAAGACATACTATTCAAAAACATTATACACGAGACTCAAGAGGAACGTGTATGACGTCAACAAGTACCAATACCACGGACCGAACATCCACACCAGAAAAATTGAGAAAAAGTAATCAGTGATTCAACAATGGTCAAGTGACCGAAAGGCGCCTCATCACACAAGGTAAAATCATTGCACTTAATGGTGGATAAAATTACTTACAATAGTAATATATTAACTTCATATATATATATATATATATATATATATATATATATATATATATATATATATAGATAGATAGATAGATAGATAGATAGATAGATAGATAGGTAATGTAAACATAGGCATAGAGAAGGCTTTATGTCATGTCCTAGTCTATTTATAGCCGTGATTAGCTGACAACACTACTTTTTCTGACATCCATGCCTTTTGTCATTGACCCTTATATACAGTAGTCAGTTTATTTGATCCTATTGATAGTTATCATTTATTCATGCGTTAGTTCACAACGTTTAGTTTATTTTATGTTGTTTGTTTTTAACAGATATTAGAGGCTAACTTCCCTTTTTCAATCTTGGTTCATACACCAAGTCATTGTTTCAATATTATGCTAACAAATTACAATATGTTACTATGCATTCAATTTTGTAACTTATTCTACCAATATAATTATATCAGTGATGTTAACTAACAACTACTCTGTGGTATTGATTTTAAACACTTTTGAAACAAATTTTACTACATCCTGATTTTGAAAATATTGATTATAATTTATTTCCAAGCACCATATTAGCTATACCTACTTTTCAATCTTGCTAATAAGTTGTTGCATACCTTTATTTTTGGTTAATGCAATATATCACATATCCCTTGCAATCTTTGGGTTAACCATTTATATATCACGGAATTGTTTGTCTAAAACTTTACTATTTTAATGTACTTTATACCATGTTGTACTGAAACTCATTATAAATTTATTGTACCATATTCAGTTTAAACATTTTAGACTCTGACAACATAGTTAACTTTAAACACCATCAAAATGTTTAATATGGCAACCAATGTACATGTTAGTAATAAAAGTTAAGGAAACAGAAAGTATGAACAAGTTTCATGCAAAATTTAAATATTCTTACTTTTTATCATAGGTCTAACATTTTATCAATTTCAAAATTACCTTCATCTGAACTTCAAGGACCATGTTAACAATTCCTGCAGAGGAGTGAGCAAACTTAAACCCTTCTTGAAGTCGCATACTGAAAAACAAGAAAATAAGCTGAGAATATATGATAACACAAATTCTGTACTTATAATTTAAGTTATGTTATTGATTATAAAAGAGGATTACTTGTAAAGTCTGTGATGCACAGTTTTCTAAATGAGAAATAATAATTCTTTTTTGTTAAAAAAAATCGCATCCCTTATATCCAAAATAATTTGAAAATTCATATAATTTCTAAAATGCTACACTAGAAAAACTAAGAAATGTCAACTAAGAAATTAAGACCAATATATAATATAATAAAATTTCTTAAAGTGATATTTTATTATACAACTTTCAGAAAAAATATGAATACAATACAGGAAATAGCAGTAACAAACGGATCTGACAATTTAAATTTAGTTTAGTAATAACACAGTTTATTACATTTGTGATTTATGACGCTAGATAGATAAAGGACATTTAATCCTCTCCTTTGATTGACAAAGTAAAGTATCTTAGATTTGAGTATCCTCCTTTATATAGCTATAATATAAGGAAGAACCCTAGAGCTATTACCAAGGTAGTAAGTGCTTAATTTTTCTCTCCAGCCCAATGATGTCAAATTAGTGTTGTTCCAATTTTTACATGCTTTTCTTTAGTTCACTACAGTTGAACCTATGTTTATCCAACAATTAAATAGAATGTGGGGGATTGTGGAGCCAAACCAGCTGTAAATTATATGGCCGGCTGGATGTAAACTGGATGTAGCAATTCACTGTTTTCAAGTTTATGTTTTGTTTAACCTTTGAGAGTGTGCATAGATTTTCAAATAGTAGAGGGCGCTTGCAGAGGTTTATTCCGCACAAAAAAAAACGTTTAAATTCAAACGGTTTTCGTTTTTATATTTGGGTGACTTTATACATATATAAATACATTGTCAACAATTTCAGAAATTATTGCACAATTTTGAATTTGTAAACATCATATTTCTAAAAATATCTTGAATTGTTAAAACGTGTGAGCAATGTATACCAGACCATTGTTTTCATTATGGGAGAGGCATTTGTGGGTTATTTTTCTGTAATAGAGTAATCAAACGTCTAAACATAAAAATATCTAATCGTGATAGTACATATATAAATTTGAAATTTATTACAATATTTAGTGAAAATAAGGAATGTTTTACTTCAAATATATAACTCTAAAAATTAGTGGATGAAAAAAATATTGCCTTTATATCACAATAGATTCTACAGTTCAATAAAACTAGCACAAACTTAATCTTTGTTGAAAAAACAACTCATTGTTCATTTTCAAGCTCACTAGTCCCCACTAGTGTAGCGTAAACATGACAAACTCTTATGAGAATTATGATTCTTCTTGCTGTCCTCCATTGCCTTACTGGTTCAGTATACCACAGCATTTTTCAATTTTTACTAAAAGATTCATTTTTCATAGTCAAACTACGCTGTAATCGCCTCCTGTCAGATTTTGAACAAATCCTGCAAAATTGAAAGATTTTCTACGAAGTGGCCACTTTTAACATTTTCAGGTTCACCTATTATGTCTTCATTTGTTTTATTTTCAATTTCATTGGTTTCTTCGTCAGGTTCATCATCTGGTAGAGACTCATTTTTATCAGTTATCTAAAAACTGTCTAAGAAAATTTCCGGTAGGCCATATTTCTGGAATTTCCCCTTTTTCAACACTGCAAAGCAATTCTCTCCTCTTCAAATGGAACAACAGTAAATTGTGACTCTTAGATACTAAAAAGACATACAATACTAAAATAATAATAACAACAAAAACAGTAATGATTTAACTCCAAAAAGTCTTTTGTAATATAAATAGCTGTGCTCGGAGAAATCCGCACAAATAAGTTACATGAAAAGGCGCTTGCGGACAAAACTTCCGCAGTCTGACCAAGATTAAATTCACAAAAACACTACTTGAAAAAAACTAACAAAAACAGGTTGGGCCGTTTCTTAGAACAAAGGTTGTGGAGTAACAAGCTGAAAATAAACATCTGACAACTGGAAAGACGAATTTTAAGTATTTCAGAAGTAATAACAAGAAATAAGGAAATGCTTAGTAGTTACAGTACTACAGGGTATGGCAGTATACCTTCCTTTTTTGAAAACTCAATAAAAACTATTGTATGCATCTGAAAATATTTATTAATTTTTTATAATGTAGGTACATGTCTAAAGTTTTTATTTACATTGATTTGAAGATCAAATCTGTTAGGTGACGTCCCTCATTCTCCATACATTGCGTAAACCGATTTCTGGCGTTTGTCATGACTCTTGTTAGCGTAGCAGGTGTTATGTTGGCCATTTCTTCTTGGATGTTGGTCTTCAAATCTTGTAGGGTTCTTGGACGGTTCACATAAACACGGGATTTCAAAAAACCCCATAGAAAAAAATCACTAGGGGACAGATCGGGAGAGGGTGCCGGCCATTCCAAATCGCCTCTAATTGAGATAAGGGTGCTCTGGAAAGTGTTCCCTTAAAACAGCCATCGATGCTCTTGAAGTGTGTGCTGTTGCACCGTCTTGTTGGAACCAAGTATCTCCCAAATCCAACTCTTCTAGCCGTGAGAAAAAAAAATTCTGTAGCATGTTTACATACCAGTCCGAATTCACTGTCACTGTAACCTCATTTTCCTCAAAAAACCAGGGACCAATAATTCCAGCTGAGGAAATTGCACACCACACTGTGACTTTGGGTGAATGCAAAGGCCTTTGATGCAATTCTCGAGGGTTGTTGTCAGCCCAGTAGGCACATGTTTTGTTTGTTAACCGACCCACACAAATGAAAATGGGCTTCATCGCTAAAAAAAACAATAGCACCCTCGGGAGCGACATCAAGAAGAAGCTCACAAACGTTCATCCCAGAATTGAAGTCACGTTCTGAAAGTTCCTGCACTATCGCCATCTTATAGGGATGAAAATGAAGATCATCACGAAGAATTCTTCTCACAGAACGATCGGATAGTCCAAGGGCAGATGCGTGTTTGTGCTCAGAACGTCGTGGTGATCGCAACATTGACGCTCTCACTGCTTCAATGTTCTCAGGTGATCTAACGGGCCGAGGGACTCCAATTCTTCGTTTTGTCACACTTGCAGTTTGTCTGAATGTAGTGACCCATGTAACAATTGATTTGCGGTCTGGGACGGAAGCCAACGGGGCTAAATTAAAGCGATTCTGAAATGTGCGCTGTGTTGCAATAACCGAACATCCGCTTGAAAAGTAGGCCTCAACGGCAAAGGCACACTCCTAACTATTCCAACGCATGATGGCGACTGAAACGTGTCGGGACAAAACTTTACTGTACCCCCTGTTCAACAGGGGGTTGAACGTGACCACTAGCGCTCCGCTATGACATCAACTAACTGAACGGCGAGCATTTAAAAAAAGGAAGTTATGCTGCCGCACCCTGTATATCAACTTGTGGGTGCAATTAAACAGCTAAAATACTCTAATAACCTAATTATTTTTAATGACATTAGCAAACCACGCATTTACCTGAAGAAATCAAAAATTTTTTTTAGCAAAAGTGTTTTTACAATCTAATATTTACTTCAAAATGCAACAATTTACTGTATTACTCAGATTATATGGCTGTATTTTTGTAGAGCATAACTATATAAAGAATATAATGTAAAAGTGATTAATTAAGTTTCACTGAACGTAATTGACTAAAAAATTCAAGAGTATAAACAGAAGATAGCCATCAGTAGAAATAGGTTTTGACAGAGATGGAATTCACAAAACAAACCTGATAAGCACTCAGTTTCCTGTATTTAACAGCTGTGAAACTACTGAACTATTTCAGATTCTTTCAAGACCATCAACCATACATAAATTGCAAGTATTGTGGAATAAACAGTTATTTATTTAGGTTCAAAACTATTTGCTGAAAATCAAAATAAAATAAATAACTGTATATTCTATAAGTTCATTTTGTTAACTAATTATACAATTCAACTATAATATATTTCTGTCTTATTGTCAGATTATTGTTTTCTGACTTCTTTTGGAGATTCTCCAAAAATAATTATCAATTATTTTTTTGGAATTTAAGTAAAACTACTTAATCTAACTAAATCTCTCTCTCTCTCTCTATATATATATATATATATATATATATATATATATATATATATATATATATATATATATATATATATATACATATACATATTTTCAGGTTAGTTCTAGTAGAGCTTAAAGTTTATTTAGGAATTTTTAGACTATTTAAGAGACTGACACTCCTATCTAGTGGTAATAGTCCAAAACTGCAATCTCTGTGAAATAAATAAATACACACACATAAAAACACATTACACTATTGAAATATTTCGATCATACAATGATCTTTTTCAATCAAAAAAGCATCTGTGGTTCACTTCAGTATTTTCTTCTTTTTTTTTGATTCAAAAAGATCACTGTATGATTGAAATATTTCAATAATGTAATGTGTTTTTATGTGTTTATATATATATATATATATATATATATATATATATATATATATATATATATATATATATATATATATATATATACACATTTAGTAACAAGTCAATAAATAAAAAAATCTAATATCATTCTTCTGATATTTTTAATGACTTAAAATTAATATACAGAAAAAGTAGGATGAGTATCGTTGGAATGGAGCTATATTGGTCTGACAAGGCAGAATAACAAATTATATTAGGTTGATTCCTTCCCAAAGTCAGACAATATATGTTGTATTGGTCAGGTACATGGATGATATCCAAAAGATGATGGCAAATTATAATAGTGCAAATTATAGTCATTGACTATGCTAGGTGGGGCAGAAATATATCATCCTCAATTTTTATATAACTAAGCTAGCGGAATAATAAGACAATATAATACAATTTTAATGGGCAAAGAATTTGGCTAGCGCAATGTCAAGAAAGAAGTGTCTACTGAAGGATGTACTGAATGCCCTGTAAATAGAAGTAAAAAAAATCGTGGCATAAAAAGATACTATGATGATATACAACATTACCCTCATATTCTGAGATAACACAGAAGGAAAAAAAGGAGCTAGAAGAAGTGGGATTTAAAAATTATACATTTCAAGTGTTTTTTTTTTTTTACCCCAACTATTTCATTTTATCAAAAATGTATGGAGTTGTTAAAACTAACTTTTGAAAAATCATAATTGAAGATAGATATATTAAAGTACAACCATTAAAAAAATGGTTGTTCAATAAATAAGTTTTTAGTTCAACTTAATACTATTATTAAAATATTTTTATTAAATAGTGTTTAAAATGAATAAAACTGTTATCTTATGATGGAACATAATTATGATAACTGAAATTGATGGTCTATGTCAACTCTGAGCATCTCTTTATTATGATCAATCACATACCATTGCCTGTTTCTCTTGTTTGTCAATTTCAAAAGTATATCCAAATAAATTTGGATCTTTTACTGAACAGCTACAAAAGGAATACATCTTTACTAAAATAAACAACATGGTACACTGAATAACATTCAGCAATTCTGACTGCTGACAAAGAGCAAAATTAATGAAGAATTCAATTCCAAAGCAAACTAGACAACTATGAAAAATACTTGAGTATTACAATACTAACTGAAAATACACTTGTAATATTTATGTAGATATTTTGAGGACTATCAGTTATGAATTCAGTTAAATAGTACCACAAGCGCACTGATTCCTGTGTGGTTCTCATGAGTCCAGCTCATGATGTACATCAATGTATTAAAGAGAAAAACTACGAGGCGTATTTTTAAACTAAGGGCCGATTGTTTATATCATAGTTTGTTCCCTCATAGTTCGCGTGCACTCCGCAATGAGCGCTTGCGCCGCGTCCCGCATGCCTTGGCAACAACTACGCTCAGTGATACAGTTTTTGTCGACAAGAAACATGTCTGCTGCAGAAATTCACCAAAAGATTTCTGAAGTTTACGGTGCTAATGCCATGTGTGAAGGAAAATTGCGTAAGTGGGTTCAAGACTTCAAAGATAGCCGCGACAATGTTCATGATGAAACGCGATTTGGTCATCCATCTCTAATGTCAAACGATTTTGCTGGCTTCAGTTAAAGCGAAAATTCGTGACAACAGACGCTTCACGATCACTACTCTCTCACATGAATTTCCCGAAGTTTCGAGGTATGTGATTTAAAAAATTGTTCATGGAAAATTAAACTTTAAGAATCTTTGCTCGCGTTGAGTCCCTAAACTTCTGACGGAGGAGCACAAACACAAAAGACTCGAGAGTTCCTTGAATTTTCTGACACGTTATGACGAAAATGGTGACGACATGCTGAGTCGGATCGTAACTGAAGACAAACTGTGGGTTTCGCATTTCACTCCCGAATCGAAACAACAAAGCATGGAATGGAAACACACAATCTCCCGTAAAGGTCAAAGCCAAATAGACTTTTCCACAGCGCAAGATCATGGCGTCCGTGTTTTTGGGATAGGCATGTGTTTTGCTGGTCGACTTTATGGAACGAGGAACGACAATAAATGCAGAAGCCTACTGCCAAACCCATGAGGAAGCTGTGCAGAGTAATTCTAAACAAGAGACGTGGCATGCTCACAACAGGAATTTTGTTTCTGCACAATAATGCAAGGCCTCACACTGCCGCTCAGACCCGAGCTGCATTGGACTCTTTTGGCTGGGAAGTTTTGAACCACCCACCCTACACCCCTGACCTTGCGCCGAGCGACTTTCATCTCTTCCGTCATCTGAAACATCGCTTGGGCGGTAGCCGTTATGACGATGACGACGAATTGAAAACGGCCGTGAATTCTTGGTTATCACAGCAGGCAGCAAGTTTTTATGAAGAAGGTTTCCAAAATTTAGTTGTGCGATATGATAAGTGTTTACAAAAACTTGGAAGCTATGTAGAAAAATAGAAAAAAGTATGTAGATTCCGAAAATAAAATTAGTTTTTGCAAATTTTCTTTTGTTTTTTTAAATTTTCAAACGCCCCTTACTTTAAAAACACGCCTCGTATTTAAAATTCATATACCTAAAACTGTAGCTATAATTTATTTGTCAATAATTTAAAAATAGACAAGAATTGTCTTTATTATATATTAGCTTATAGTAGTTGCTATATAACTTACAGTATTTCCTTATTAGTGAGTAACTATTATCACTCATGGAGGCTAAGGATAAGGCTTGGATATAAGGGTAATATATAGGCTTGGATTTAGCAAAAAACCACGTCTTGAATATAAGAGGACTACGGACAGCATGGTGATTGCAGGGTCCCATACCTAAAGTAGACCTGATATTAAATGGGTCATAGAAAGGTTATACCCCTAGTATAGAAAGAAGGTTAAGAAAGAATAAGGAGAATTAGGCTACAGTAGGGATATAATTTATTACACCCCCTGATATTTAAAACATATTATAAAAGAAGAAGAAACATAAGATTCAGATATGGAAATAATAGCCCCTTAAGAGTGGGAGAAAATAATTGCTTTCACAAGTAGATTCACATATCTATTCTCTAATGCAGCTATGGATTATTAGCAGTTATTCAGAAGGCCAGTGGCTATGCTTGCCTTTGTTGATCTAAAATATCACAGACTAAATATTATTCTTAAACTTACTTGGTTAATGTAGCTAGAATTCTTGCCACCGCAGAATGTCCTAAAGGGTAGTTGTGAGCAGAGGCAGTCCAAATCCAGCGTCTATGATGAAGATATCGAGATAAGGTTGTAACTAAACTGCTAGTAGGACGCAAAGGTTTTGAAGCAGTATGAGGTTGAGTACCATCAGGAAATACAACTGTTCCAAATTCAGATGGCATTCGTTCATAACTGCATAACACAATAATATATACAATAAAGTTGTATGAAAATAGAAAACTTTGTATGAGTCTGCTGGATAAAATTTCCTTTATCCTAGTAATTTAATACAATTCTCACTCATATGTGGGATATTTTTTTCCGCGCTACTCCCCTCATTAAACTAACCGCCATCAGTGCTTTCCTCACTCTGGAACCAATATGATATCTTAGTTTCTAGGTTATTTATACAGTTTCAGTCTTTATAAGTTTAATACAGCTCTGTGAGTAATATTTAGACAGCATTAGCTTTGATATACTGTTTGGGTAAATAATATTTACTCAACAGTACATTTTAACACTTTAATATCAACATAATACTATATTACAAATTTAAGCTTTTGAAGGCTATAAGAATTTAAATCTGCATTTATTTATAAATTAAACACTTTATTCATGGTAATCAATATAATTCTGTTATTATAAAGGTACCCAAAAAGAACTATAGAAAACGATGGGTAAAATAAGAGTGAAAAAAGTTGTGATAGTTGCACATATTAGTGATAAGACTCTGACATGCCAAATGATAAATTATCATATCCCGACGAAAGTAGCGAAGAAAATTATTACAAAGAGGGTGATTTAGACAAGGGCATGTTCCCATCATACTGCTGGTATGAAATGTATCCCATTTACTAGCACCATTTCTACAACCAATTCCAGTTTGTGACAACAAACTAATTGATTGCTTTCTTCTTCTGGAAACTATTCTACATATTATGTACGAGTTGTGATACACACGATCGCTATTGCCAAACACGCAATTAGTTTTTGCTAATTTTTAGGTTGTAAATATAAATTTAGTATTTTATTTTTCATTTGATAGTTCCTTTTATAACATTTTTTTTTTAAGTGAACTTTTATATAGTTTTTCTGATAGAAAAGTGTTACAACAATTGCACTAACCGATCCATCCTCTGTGTAACCCTATCTGTGACATCATTCATTACAGATTCAATTTTTCACTTCAAAATTATTTGTCATATTTGTTTACTTGGAAAATGTTAACAAAATTGTTCAATACTACTTTGTTGGTTCTAGCATCAGCTCCATCTTTAAACTATAGCAGTCAATGTGTTTATCCATCAAATTGAAAAAAAAACCATTACGTACGAGACAAAAAATAATTTAATGAATAAACGAACTACGAAAAGAATGGGCATAGTCTGATTACTCAATTGAATTCAGTATTAATATTTTACAAATTAGTGGAGATTCATTTGATATATTCAACTATCCACATATTATGTGGTGAATAGACAACTGTAAGAAATCAGTCAACTTAATCAGCCTGAAGACATCGCCAGCATATGCTTCCTTATGATAAACAAAAGTGGATAAATGAGCTTAATTTTGTATTTTGTATACAAATTAGTATGATTTGCAATAAAATTCATGAAACCATAACAGAATTTTAATTCTCCTATAATCCCTGATTTTTTTTACTAATAATTCTGTATAAAACCTGATAATCTCATTTTCCTCAACTGGTCACCCTGTTAAATATTGAAATAACAAGCACTAATATACACACATTTTTTTTAAACTCACAAATAAATAAGTCAATTAGAATTAATCATGTATTTGATAAAATTAAAAATTTAATTTAAAATGAGTTTAATCCTAAATTATCAAATATATTTACAGACATAAACATGTAAAATTATATTTGCTATATAATTAATACAATACCAGTTTTTCTTCTATAATGGCATTCAAAAAATTATAGGCTAGGCAAGTATAATTTTTATAAGAACTATCCAAACAAATAGCATTTGATTGTTTTTATAATTCACAACACATTTTCTAGGAACAAAAACCCCTCACTCGTTTTAGATGTTATTATTAAATTTCTATTGGACAATGGTTTATAAAACGGCATGGAGAATTTGTCTGCATGCCACTTCTTGTGTTACTAATATCTCAGAGTAAATATCCGTGTGCCACCTCTCATGTTACTAATATTTTGGAGTAAATATCCGTATACATTTCGTGTTTTGAATTTCGGAATTTGTAATTTTAGATTTTTTTACCAAACTAGTGATGTATTTGTAAATTGAGTATTGACTTAAATTATGTATATATTAAAAAATAATTTAGTGTATATCAATTTTAACATGAATGTAAAAGTAGATGAGAGAATAAATAGCCTACTACTTAGTGTTGGGCAAGAAGAGTTTGATTTGCATAGGCCAACCGGTTCATTTGCAAGATGGCTTATTTTTGATAACAGCTGTGTAGAAGAAAATATAGAGATTGATGATGAGAATGGTTTTGGTACATTGCAAAAAATCAGAAATCATGAAAGTGATGACCGGAAGGTAGTTGAATGTTAAGAGAGTAATGGTCAAGTCCCTGAAGATCTGAGTTTACTAAACTACTTTGATGACATTCAAGAAATTCCTTTGACAGAAAGAATAACCAGAGTAAATGCTACATGAAAGAAAGGTTTAGATAAGCAAAGACAAAAATTCACTTTGGGACTTACAACCCCCTACCATCTCAAGCTAGGTTACAGATAATTTATTTAATGTTTTTTTTAATTTGTAGTTAATTAAGTCAAGAAAATGATTTTATACTTATATGTTAAATATAATAAGAACCATAAAATGTACTTAATTTGCTACAGTGTTTATTTTTTGTGGACCTGGAGTAAAACTTTGTGTGCTACCTCTCATGTTTTAAAATCAATGCCACCACTGGGGGTTTAAGAGCAGTGATTTAATCAAGGTTAATCATGAACAGTCATTGCTGTGGTTATCTCTAAACAGTCCCATTTAGTTCTCTGAATCCTACTCTCAACACTATTGCATTATCAACAATTATAGTATAAAGAAGCCTGTCCATATGGCAACTGCAGCATTTCCTGCGACAAAGTGTGAACATCTATCACTTTCAAGAGTTGACCCTACTGAAGACCAAAGGTGCGGTACTCTAATGCAGTATTGAAATAAGTAATGCGTTAAATAGACCTTAGGGATAGTTAGGATAAGATTCCCCAGATAAATAAGACTAAACCACACTAAATTTTCTCGTTCTTAAATTAGGTTTATGGTTATCTATAACCTATTTATTAAAACTGTAAATGTTAATGGTTTATAGTTTGTGTTACTGAATTTGACTTAGGCTTTTGTAAACACTGTATAGCCTAATATAGTATGCTACTCTAAAATATTTACAGACTCAATAACGGTATCAAAATCGATGTTAGTTGAACTAATGCCCCTATAAACTTTATATTTTATAAAAACAAGTGGTCAATTTTCTGTGCATCCTACTAATTAAGAAAACATTCATATTTTAATTTTGTTCCTAAAATGGTGGATATTTAGACAGATGTATTATTTACAATACTTTGGGGTTTGAGCTTTGTCTCAAAGTAGTTTGGCTTTGTAGCAGCATGGAGATGTGACACTACTCTGGACATATTTTTTTTTTAACCCTTGTGTCACACTCACTTGTATTTTTTTAGAAAAATCACACTATATAAAACATATAGTATTAAATTATAAAATTATGTTAGTCTCTTTTTTGTATTTTTTTAATCTTTTAAAATAAACTCAAACTTTAGGCAATGAGGAATTTAATATCAAAAATTCATTGATGCCAGCAAAATCGCTCCTAGCCCTAAAATTGATTTACACATTTAAGAATGTTTGACTTACCGAATAAGAATTTTTTCTAGTGGCTTTTGCAAAAGAACACAGCAAGGTACTTCTGAGCGTCCTTGGCTTTCCATTGGCCTTCCTTCTAGTAAACTGCGTGTTAATGTATCTTTAGTTGCTGATCGTCGAGATATTTTAAGTGCACTTATTTTTTCCTTCAACTTTTCTGCAATCTATAAACATTAAAGAAAGAAATTTTTTACTAAAAACTAAAAATATTTTAAAATATATAAAAATAATAACATGTTTTCAAAATATATTAAAAATTATAAGATAATCTCTCCTGGAATTTTACAGATGAACTATTTATATAACCCCATACATAATTTCATTCAGATAGTTATATAAATTGGTTATAGTTTTATTAATAGATATAAAAAGTTGTAAAATTCAAAAGAAACAATGTAGTGGGCACGAAATAGAAATAACAAAATTAATAATTCAAACTATTTTAGTACAAATTAGTTGAAATATTTTATGAGTTTTTTAACATCTAATTCCAGTTTTTTTGTTTTGAATTTTACAACTAATTCTATGTTTAGTAAAATTTACTACCACAAATTTGAAGGATAGTCTGAATGCGATTATGAAACTATATGGTATTATAAAGATTATTCATTTGTAAAATTCCACAAGAGATAGTTATATTCTCTTTAATTCATTTTGAAAACTTGTTCTTCTCTTTTTTTTCATTTATATAATTACTTTCTGCTTTTTAGTCTTGAGTTTTTAATTTTAGAGATTTTTTACACTGCATTTAACTTCATCGTAACTCTCATAATTTTCTTTTCCTTTTGAATGAATTGTCTGTTGTAGATAATAAAGAAATTAAATTAAAATTGATTACAAAATTTGTGTGACAGACAATTAAGCTTGTTAATAAAAGCTTATTAAAAAAATAATAAAACTTCGCTATTATAATTCAGAATCTTAGAGTCATAAGGATGATAATAATTACACAAGTTATAACTTTGTAAAATAACATGGAACAAGTGATAAAGAAGGTAATTATAAATCATGCAGATATTGTTTGGTGAATTTGTTTATTGAATAAATCAAACAATATTTATTGTAGAAATTTTTTTTTGTGGTGAAAACCAATTTTGTTACTACCACTACTTGTCTATTTGCAGTTTATATATTATAAATACCATGTGCAAACACATATATCTAAAATATAAACCCTATAAGTGAATGTGAAAAGAGCAAGTTAGTGAAACAGACTTTTCCTATCCTCTATCTCCACTAGAGAGGGGTATTGATAAATTGCATCTACTAAGAGACATTTGGTTACTATCACAATCCACCGGTCACAAAAACAAACATTACATTACATTCATAGCAAATATATAAACATAACTATATTTTGTACTTACCTTACATTTCAATATAGGGTAACAAGTATACACCTCACTCTGAACATGTCTACTTTAGATACGTTACCATGTGAGTCTTAGTTTTCCCATACTTCCCACCTATACTTTTCCATTTGTCTAATGGATAGGTACATCATGACCAGGTAGATTTTAGGTCTACTTTAAGTATGTTACTATGCATATGTGTGTCATTATTCTTCCAAATTTGTTTAAAAAAAGGATTTTTATTTCCTTAGCTTATTAATAACCCTTTTCATATCTACATGAGTGAAAATAGTAAACTTACTGTCTTAACCTCTCCAAAAAAATTCGACCAATTTTCTGAGTGAAGTAGTAATCTCTTGCATCAAATATTCACTTTTGTTTAGAGTAATTGTAATGAATATTAATTGAATTTTTTGAATTCTATGATTATTATTTATTTTAATCTGATTATTTTCCTTATTCAGGTATATTTATTTGCTCAGTCTATTTAGTAAGGGTGAAAACTGCAGTCATGCAAGTAATTAGCATTCTTATTACTAAAAGAGGACATGAGTTTACTATCCGAGATGTAGGACAAATTGGTGAGAGCCTGATGAAGATCTTCTAGCGCAGCAGTTCCCAAACGTTTTCCTCCCATACCCCTTTGTGCATTTTCAACTAAAATTGTACCCCCTAAAATGTAACCACCACTATCACTACAAAATTTACATAACACATACATTTTCTGTTTAACACGTATGCAGACACACACACACACACACAGACACACATGCACACACACACAGACACACACACACACAAGAATGAGATGTTTTATGTTTTGAATTTGCACTTATAACTTACTTTTTATAATCGATTTTCTTTTATAATTAATTTATTGCTTTGAATATGCATTACTTTTTTTTATATAATGCAAAGTATAACTTTACCTTTTATTTTACCTTTATTTTACATACTTGTGCAAATGAAACTGTAATCCTTAGGAAAACAAAAGGCCACACATAAAGTTTAAAAATAAATCAGAATATTTCTGGGGTACTGTCTTAATTTTACAGCAAAATACTAATATCATAGTTAATGTAGGTCTAATTATAGTATGTGTAGGACATAATAGTATTAAAATCTGGAAATAAATAACATAGAATACAAAATAGTGTTCAAATCTGAAGAGACAATAAATATCATTGAAAACAGTGATGGGAAATTAGTTATTAGTTCTGGAAACTTGTTGAGCACTCTTTTCTTAGTATGACCCTTGTGGCTTCTTTGTTGCACAGATTAAAATTCAATTCAAACATAGATAGAAAAACAAACCCTTAAATCTGGGCTTGTGTTGGGCTTGTTTCGGTATTTTTTCTTCTCTACCCACGAGTTCCGTTTTAAATGGTACTAAAACATGAAGTACTTTTTTACTATTCATTAAGAATATACTGTGGTTGAACTTAATAATAAATACACAAAAACCTCTTAACCACAAACTTTCTTTATTTTACCCTTATGTACATTTCAGTTACCAAGTAACCATCCTCAGAGGGATAACCTACAAAGACTTTTTTACTTAGAAGTCCATATTCATCAGTAATGTTTGTCCAAAACTTTCAAGACCTCTTGTTATGATACCCATCTTCAAGAAAGAATCTGTAAAAAGTTAAATAAGTTTCTCCTTCCCCTGAATTAAAAGAGTAGCTGTCTCTTCCCTAAAACATTCTGCAATCCGGTTTTCTCTGTCTTGACGTTTGAGGAAATACTTCCCTAAAGAGTCACTGAGGTTTGTCAAGTGTATCACTATGTTATTTGTAACCTTGGCAAATAAGGTCAGGTTATTGTCACTCAGAAACCTGTGTAATGTTTCAAAAACTTTAGCTTGGTTATTGACACTGCAGGTTTTCCAAAATTCAATTTTTTTCTAACATGGGCTAAATTTTGTTCAAAACTTGATATACTGTGATTACGTTGTTCTTTAAACTTATTTTAAGTTTATTTATTTGCAAAAAAAGATGTCTGAAACGTAGGTAAGTTTTAGAAGCCAGTCACTGTCACAAAACTTTATAGACAGAAGAAAAGGATGTTCTTCAAAAAAGACTTATAGTTGATGTCTCAAATGATCCTGTGAGAACCTTACCACGAGATAACTACCTGAATTCAGTGTAGAGTGAATACCACTCAATGCCTCACAAACTACTTTAACAAGCCTGGAGTTTGTTGTGTTTGCTCAAACAAAGTTTACTACTTTTACTGCTTCATTAAGAAAATCGTTTAAAGAAGTTAGTCTATTTGGATGTGAGGTCCTGTCTGTACATATATAATTTTTTTTATATACTTCTATTTGAATTTGTTACACATATACATGGGGTGTTACCCGTCTTTAGAATTTTACCTTGCTAATATTTTAAATAGTTCCATAATTTCATTTGAATTCTTTTGTTTTTCTTTAAATTCGTCTCATCTTAATTTAAATCTGCGATTGCATTTTTTAATATTATTTCCTTTAAACATTTCTTATTTTTAAATCATAATAATTGACTGGATTTCTTCTGGTCTCTATTCTCCCTTTATATTGTAATACCACTTACCTTTCACTTTGCTAAAATTAGGATTAAATACTCTTTAACTATTAAATCCATCTTTCTACACTACATTCTAAAACCTTGTTTTCTGTGATTTCAATTTGAAACCAGTGTTATTTTTAGTATTTGTTGCATCGCAAGTAATTTTGCTATTATATTTTATTCCACTCAGTGAATTGAGTCCTTCTTGCTTCATTTATTTTATTTTTACACAATGTCTGCCATTACCCATTATTTTTGGCGTTCCCTTAACTGGTTTGTCGTGTACCCCGAGTTTGGAACTGCTGTTCTAGTGTGTTCAAAAATATTAAGTTTCATTAAGATTTTCATAGATTTACTAGATTATAAGTTCAGGAATTTGTTAAGTTCAAACATAAAAGTTTTCTCTATCACCATGGACAACAAAATAAGTAAGCTTTATAATAAATGTAGGACATGAGTTTCCCTGAGAGATGTGTGGCTCTTACGGTCAACAGACTGTGAAGGAATTATAGGTCATTCTCCTATTGTCATTTTCTTGAAGTATATTTGTTCTCTCGTGAAATGATGAGGTTTCTACTTGCTGCTCATCTAACTGGCTTGGATAGATATAAAACTATAACAGGAAAAGGTAGGATCAAACAGACTTTTAAAAGGGCAAAGAAAATGTAGGATTTTTGGGGGACTTAAACAACCTAGGAAAGAAGAAGGAATGTTACATACAGGGTAACAGAAAAATATGTGCTATAACTATTTTACTTCTGAGATTGAACAGGATAAAATTGATGTCAGTGCATTTTTGTAGTGTGCCAAAATTCATACTGATTTATAAGCCAATGATAACTAGTTATAAGTCATGAGAGTTTGGATTTGAAACAAACCAAAACTTATCCATTCTTAATGTCCAAAAAGCAAAAAGTTTCACCTAAGAAGCAATTGTAAAAAATTGTTATTACTTTTTAAAAAATATCTGTATATAATAAAGCTTTTTTTCTTAAAAATTTAAGTCAAACAGCCAATTTGTCAAAATAGTAGTAAAACTTTTTTCTTTTGATTTCAGACATGATGATATCTGGTGATTTTTGGAATCTTCCATAGATGATAGAAATGTTAGCTTGGTTAAGAGATGGCTTCCAGAAAAGTTAAGGACAGTTTTGCAAAACTAGACATAAACATAACGAAACCCACAGCCACAAGTTTTTTATCACTTCATAGTGTAACAATCCTGCAATAGTTGTTTCAAAGAGTTTATATGGAAATAATTTTATCAATCAAGTATTGACTCTGTCCCGAACTCATCAACAGACAAAAGATAGGAAACCCGTAATTAACAACATAATTTCTATAAACTATATTTAGGCACTGGAATAGATTTACTTACTTCATGTCTAAGATTTCCTGGTGTACCTCCTAAGAAAGCTATATGCAATACAGCAAGGGTAGGTTTTGATATCACCCTGATTATGTAAAACCAACGAGGAGTCTTGTTTTCTCTGAAAAAAGATTAGAAATTAAATTAGTTTTAAATCTATACATTGAGGAATGATATTAGTTTCAATTTCTGGATGAATTTGGGAAAACTTTAATCACTAAATTCCAATTATAACTAAAATAGCAAATAGTTTATATCCATTACCAGCTATAAATCTATAGGAGGACAAAGCCAAGAGATTATTACTATTATCATAAATAAAAATTATTATTAATATTCCCTTCACCTGTAAATATGTTATTAATTAACATTATTCATAGATTAGTATAGAGACTTTGAACTTAAATTTTCTGACATTGAATCTTAGCATAAGTCTAATACAGTACAGTCTCGCTAATCTAGTCTCCAATGATCCGGACGTCCGGCTAATCCAGACGGCCGGCTAATCCGGACGGCCCAAAATTTTTGTTTAGTTATAGTATTTTACAGTACACAATCAGTCTGCCGTCCACAGAAATATTTATTTTTATACGTCTATATTTGTTATTTTTGAAAGGGGTTTTTCTACTCTAATAGACAAATAATATAATTTATTCATTAAAATATGAATTTACCATGTTATTTGTTTCTTTTGCCTATTAAAGTAGGAAAAACTTCTTTGAAAAAATATATTCACATTAGATCTCCCAACACTACAACGCACGTGACATCAGAGACATCTTGAGATAAATGAAAGATAAAAGACCGCTGACTAAACAGATAGACAGTCTATCCGTCTGGCGTCAGGTCAGTTGTGTTGTCGGACAGATGCCACCTTTACTGCTTCTCACAAGATATCTGCTCAGTTGTCATTTAATTCAGTGCGATATTGATCTGTGTTTTTTTTATTTACGTCTCGTTCAGTGTTCAGTGAAAATGGAGACTAAACACAAGTCAGTGATAGTGACAATGGAAAAAAAACTCCTAGCGTTTTTTCGTATTGATGGAGGTGAATCACTTACTAAAATTGCAAAAGAGTTAGGCGTAGGAAAACAAACTGTTTCCGATTGGAAAAAAAGGCAACAGGAAATTGAAGATTTTTGTGCAAAAAATGTTAGTAAAGACAGTTTAGGCGGCAGAAGCACATTAAAAAAATCAAAAAATGAAACCTAGATGATTCTTTGTATGTTTGGTTTTGCCAACAACGGGAACAGAGTGTTCCATTATTGGGTGTAAATTTGCAAACGATCGCGCTGAAACTGAATGAAAATTTAAAAGGAGACCCTAATTTTACTGCCAGTGTGGGTTGGCTGTCACGGTGGAAGGAACGACATGGCATCCGTTAACTCGGAATAAGTGGTGAAATTTTGTCAGGTGACAGTGATGCCAGTGAAAAATTCAAAGACAAATTTGTCAAGTTTCTCAGAGATGAAAACTTCCAACCTTGTCAGGTGTTCAACGCTGACGAAACCGGATTAAATTATAAAATGTTCCAAAAAAAAAACTTTAGTTTCCAAATTAGATCCAGTAGCAAAAAGCCATAAAATTAAGAAAGAACGCATTACTTTGCTGCCCTGCAGTAATGATTCTGGCGATCTAAAATTTCCACTTTTGGTGATAGGGAAGTCCGCAAAGCCTAGGGTTTTTAAAAATGTAAATTTAAGTGTTGTACCGGCCCAATACAAGTTCCAAAATTCAGCGTGGACGAACAGTCAAATTTTTAAGGACTTTTTTTTGAAAACTTTGTTCCAACAACAGAAAAGTTTTTAAAAGAGAAAAAACTCCCTCGAAAAGCGGTTTTACTAATTGATAATGCCCCATGCCACCCAAATGAAGAAGAATTGCGTCATGATGACATTTTTGTTAAATTTCTTCCTCCTAACGTCACGGCTCTCATTCAGCCGATGGACCAGGGCGTGATAGAGGCGATAAAATGGCGAAATAGGAAAAAGTTAATTTTATCGCTTTTGGAACAACAAGAAGCAGATCCAGCTACACAATTTATTGAAATTCTTAAAAAAGTGACTATAAAGGATGTCATTTATATGGCTCCAGAATCGTGGGAGGAAATTCAACCGTCTACACTCCAAAAGAGCTGGAAAAAATTGTGGCCTGAAATGCCACAAGAAAGTGAAAAATCCGACAGTCAACCTACTAATGACGACGCTGAATTTCTTCAGATTTTTCAACAATTGGAGGGTTGTGCCGAGTTGAAAGACACTGATATTTCCGAGTGGATTGTCATTGATAATGACATTTTTCATCAAGTGCTCAACAAGGACAAAATCGTCGTGGTGTGCACTGCAAACGCAGAAAATGACAGCTCGGAAGAGGAAGACTACATAGACGAACCGGTCAGCCCAACTCATGATGATGCGGCTGCAATGCTGGAGGGGTTGATGACCTACTTTGAGAAACAAAGCGATACGTCAACTGCGGAGCTACTGGTCTTAAAACGCCTACGAGATCGTACTGTGAAACGACGTCATTCATCGTTAAAACAAAAGAACATTACGAACTTTTTTCACTAAGTTTTTTAAAGTTTATTTTTGTTTCAGTTTCATTTTTGTTTGAGTTTTTTGTGCGTTCATACAGTATAGTGTAAATAACTTTATGCGAATACATTTATTCAACAAGAAAGATGCTTAGGTAATTATTCATGTCATACCTTTTCTGTTACAATTACAGGATTTTTTGCTAAATAAGCTATGAAATACTGTACTGTAAGCTATATTTAGGCCTCAATTTCACTAAAACTACAATTTCAATATGTTTCCTCGCCTAAAACACGTATTGTATGTTGGAGTGTATTTGTGTTGTGCAGGTGTTTTTTTATTGTGTTAGACGTTTTAGAAGCGGCTTTGTACTTGAGTTTTCGGAATGAAGAAGCTATTTTTTGTGATGTGTTATCATGATACGTTATGTCAGTAAGCCCACAACCACAGACATAATTATACAAAACACATCCAACCACCCCATACAAAACAAACACACCGCCTTCCACTCCCTGGTACACAGATTAATCAGAATACCTTTGTACAACAACAAAGACAGAATAAATGCAACACAATAAAATACATAACCCATAGAAACGAATACAAACACAATCAGATAGATGACTTAATACACACAAAAAATCACACAGACTTAACACACACACACACAACAAAATAAAACAATGATCCGCACAAAAGATTAAATAACCTTAACATATAACAACAGCATATCACAAAAAAATAAGCTTCTTCATTCCAAAAACTCAAATACAAAATCACTTTTGTGATCACACTTTTGGTGTGAATACAAAAAACACCTAACACAACCAAAATGCCTACACAACACAAAAACACTCTAGAACAAACACAAGAGGACAGGAGTATACAAGATCACATGTAACGATTCTTCTAGCTTCTACATAGGTCAAACAGGGAGAAACTTTATCACACCATACAAGGAACACTTGAAAAACACAATACCCAAATCAAATTTCACTATTCATATACAGAACACACTACACACAAACGCCAACATTTACACAAATCTAAAAGTTCCTAATTACATCAACAAAAGCAATAAATTAAACATAACAGAAAACTTCGAAATACACAAACACCACAGAAACCAACCACATCACATTCTCACCAATTGACAAAACTCACTCACAATTAAATATTATAATCAAACACATAATTGACAACTACTCTATGAAAACACCAAAACACCTCGAGTCTGTGGTGAACACAGCACACCTGAGCAACAGTCTAGTCCATAACTCACAGCATTAAACAATGCACTGATCTAGTGTAAATCGCGTCTGCTGAAAAATAACAGTAAGTAATGATTTTATTAAGTGAGTGATACAGTAAGTACAATAAAAATATCTGTTAAGTAATACCATGTTTCCTATAGAGTCACATTTTAGATCGATGCCTGTTGTTAAATATAATCAGGAAGTATATCTACATTTAAAGCAACTCTTGTCAACTGAAACAACTAACATCTGGCAAATAGATTCTAATTTCACCTTTATGTTTAATGATCTGATATACAGTCATTAAATTTATTCATTAAGTATAATGGGAAGATTATTTTTGTATCATCAAAGAAGTTGTACAATCTTAGAAACAATGAAAAAAATGTACCTGCTGTGAATTCGTTATCTTAAATTCGTACAGTGATACTTTTTTTTAAATGCAAAACTGATTTCACCTATTGACATTTATCATCAGTTAATCAAAGGCTATGGGGAAAAGTGTATGTCTGTTCAACATGTTCGCAAATAGTGTAGAGAATTCAGTGAGGGCCGCATAAATATTCATGGAATTGTTGATAAAGTTAAAATAATATTGCTTGAAGATCGGAGGATTGATATTAACGAACTTGCTTTGCGTATTCCTGAGACTTCCAACACCACAATTAATAACATTTTACCCAAAAAAATAGGCTATCACAAAGTGTGTGCACTGAGGGTACCGCGAATGTTTACAGAAAACCACAAACAGCAACGTGTCAAGTGTGCCCAGCAGTTTTTGCAACAATGTGAAGACAACAAAGATGAATTCTTGGATTCTATTGTTACAGGCGATGAAACATGGGTGTTTCATTTTACCCCCAAAACCAAGCAGCAATCACATGCCGAAGCCGAAGACGTTTAAACAAACATAGTCTGCTGGGAAAGTCATGGCAACTGTCATTTGGGACAGGAAGAGCCTGCTTTTAATCGACTTTTTGCCTCATGGAACAAAAATTACCTCCGACAGATATTGCAACACATTAAGAAAACTGAGACTTGCAATCCTAAGAGGAAGATTGTCCAGTGGTGTGAGGCTTATTCATGACAACAGTCAACCTCATGTCTCACACCAAACTCAAGAACTGCTAACAGATTTTGGCTGGACTGTTGCCCCCCACCCCCGATACAGTCCTGACCTAGCCCCAAGTGATATCATTTATTCCCAAAATTATAAGAACACTTGGATGGCTTATGCTCCAGAACCGATGATGAAGTCAAGGAAAAGGTTACTCGATTCCTCAAAGGTTCAGCGGCAGAATTCTATAACATGGGGATAGAAAAATTGGAGCACCATTTTCAAAAGTGTTTGGACAGAAACTGTGATTATGTGGAAAAATAGCATAAGTTTTAAGCTTTAAAATGATGCATTACATTAAGAACAAAAATAAAGCTGTCTATGTTTAAAAATTATGGAAACTTTATCTTATGAATAACTCTCATAGAATCCATTTTATTACTAATTTATTACAATATACAATCATAAATAATTATTTATATAATGTAAATAATATCTGTGTATCTAAGTACAGTAGAACTTAGATAATCCGAAGCTGAAGGGTCCAATGAAAACATTTGAACTAACCAAAATTGGAATTATGAAAGTTGGAGAATACCTTTTCAGTAAAAACAGCCCAGTTTTTTCGTGTCAATGACGACCATTTCAGCTGTTTTCAGGTATCGTGTAACTGGTCTATGTTAAACATTATAATTTAAATAATCAATAGGCATAGAGGACTTATAAAATTTATAATTATTAGCAGTTACCCATTGCAGATCTAATTACAGACACTAGTGGGTAGAAATTAATTTCTAGCGTCAATTTAGTTGTACTTCACTACAAAAATATTCTTACTTGAAAAAAACTACCCAACTACTTAAAATCAATCTGATAAGAGAACTAAGATCCAACTTTAAGTCTCTCATTTCAATTCAGAAATCATACAGTAGTGAGAACTTTGTGTTACATACCCAAATGTACCAACAATATAAACATATTGTAAAAGTAATTTTTACATATTTTATTAATAAATATATCATGTAACTTTCAAAAATGTTTATTGACACTTACCCACAAGATACAAGTTTCAAGTAGGAATGATTTTCAATCAGTACGAAGCTGGTCCAATCCTTTAAAAAGTTGTAAAGTGTAGCAGAAGCATGTCGTGATTGAACACTTTGATATCTACCATTAGGACTAGCAGTGTGTAAGTAGCGAGGAAGAGGTAAGTCATGTTGTAGTATCAAACAAAGACGATAAGTGTGGAGCCATTTGTGCCATACTGATGGGTCTATTAAACACACTGGGCGCCAAAACTGTGCAAACTGAGGACAGCTTGGATCACTAAACAAAAGAAGAAACATGTATTTTGTTTAATGAAAAAAGTTATTAAAAGCAAGACTTTTATTTTAATTAATTTTCAACTATTAATCTTGAATGGTTTAAATGGTATAAACAATCACCCACACACAAACTAGCACACTATATGGATACAACTATTAGAAAATACATAAAACTAGACACACACACAAATATAAAGAACACAATAGATCTATTAAACAAAATAAAGAACATTGAAATCCCTCATAACTCAACCCAGGCATCTTAACATAAACATATTACGAGACAATCTAAGACTAAACAACACTCCAGAAAAAATCACAAAAGAAATCATACACATTTTGAACACAATTAAACAACAGAACTACTTCACTCACAACAACAAATATTAGACACAGAAACAAGGCCTACTAAAGGTTTACCGATTTCAAGCATTCTCACAGAAGTATTCCTACAACACATAGAACAGAATAAAACCAGTCTCGTATTTTTGCCGCTAGGAATGCTGCAGTTGTGCTTCCTCGGTACCATTTTTTGAAAGTTAGAAGTGATGTGATCGAAGAGTATGTGTGATCTGTGCCGTGTTTGTTCATTTAGGATGTCATTTTTATGTGTGTTGCTAAGTCTATATATTTCATACTGTTCTAGTGTGTTTAATTTATGGCCTTTGTTGCATGTGTGGCGGATAGTCATGTTATTTTCCATACTTTTGCATGAGTGTTTAGTGTCCATGAGGTGATTTGCGAAGGTGTTTTCAATAGTAGTGTGCAGTGCGCTTTTGTGTTCTTTATATCTTTCAGCAAAAGATCTGCCTGTTTGTCCAATATAGAACTTATTGCAGTTGTTGCATTTTAATTTGTAAATTCCTGGGTTATTGTATGTGTTGGTATTGTTATTAATGCTGTACTACACAGACTAAATAAAATACCTATGTCCACAACTAACTACACAAAGGAACTAAACACAATCAAATATTTAGCTCGCAAAAATGGATATGACAATTATTTAATAGACAAACTACACAGAAAAATACTCAACAAGAACAGTAACAACAACACAAACAACGAAAACATGAACACAAACAAATTCATCACCTTCACATACATAAACAAACTCACAAATAAAGTAGCACACCAATTCAAAACAGGACACATTGTAGCTTATAGAACAACAAATAAAAGCCAAAC
Organism: Prosapia bicincta; assembly: GCA_036971475.1. Lineage (NCBI taxonomy): Eukaryota > Metazoa > Arthropoda > Insecta > Hemiptera > Cercopidae > Prosapia > Prosapia bicincta. Next base: position 82,567,051 of record JBAIZL010000001.1, on the reverse strand, counting down.
GGCTATCAGACACAGCATTAATAACAATGCCAACACATACAATAACCCAGAAGTATACAAATTAAAATGCAACAACTGCAATAAGTTCTATATTGGACAAACAGGCAGATCTTTTGCCAAAAGATATAAAGAACATAAAAGCGCACTGCACACTACTATTGAATCCACCTTCGCAAATCACCTCATGAACACTAAATACTCATGCAAAAGTATGGAAAATACCATGAGCATCCTCCCTACATGCAACAAAGGCTATAAATTAAACACACGAGAACAGTATGAAATATATAGACTTGGCAACACACAAAAATGAAATCCTAAATGAACAAACACGGCACAGATCACACATCCTCTTCGATCACATCACTTCTAACTTTCAAAAAATGGTACCGAGGAAGCACAACTGATGCATTCCTAGCGGCAAAAATACGAGGCTGAAGAAGCCGTAAGATGAAAACGTTTCCTCCAAGTGTAATTTAACAACCTTTAGTTAACAAAAAGTATGGTCGCAAGTAATAGCAAAAGTGTAATAAGTAATTAACAACCAGCTCACCATGAACAGCAATAAGATTTCGACTCAAATGGTATTACCAAATTTCTAAATCATATTTGAGAACTTCTATTAAATATAAAAAATATTCATTACTACCCAAATCTTATACCTGAATAAAAGTGATAAAAATTGAAGATACCTATAACATAATAGTATATCTAAATTTTTTTTCAACAGTAAAAACATAGCAGTAAGAAGGCTAGTATAGGGAAAAATTCCCTAGGCCTGGGCCCCGAAAAACCCAGCATTCATAGGTTATAATATTATTAGTTACGAGGAATAGACGTGAAAGTAAATGGATGTGAAGAGGGAAGCAATAACGAAACTTAGAAAATGAAGTCTTGTAACTCCACATATCACTTATTCTTGGTACTCAGTTCCCTGAGCTTCATTATTGTTTTTTTCAACTATTATATTTGTTTTCAGCTATCAGAACTTCATTACTGGTTTTTTTCAGCGATGATATTTGTTTTCAGTTACCTGAGCTTCATTATTGGTTTTTTTTCAACTATAATATTTGCTTACAGTTACCTGAGCTTCATTATTGTTTTTTTTTTCAACTATGATATTTGTTTTCAGTTACCTGAGCTTCATTATTGTTTTTTTTTTCAACTATGATATTTGTTTTCAGTTACCTGAGCTTCATTATTGGTTTTTTTCAACTATGATATTTGTTTTCAGTTACCTGAGCTTCATTATTGTTTTTTTTTCAACTATGATATTTGTTTTCAGTTACCTGAGCTTCATTATTGTTTTTTTTCAACTATGATATTTGTTTTCAGTTACCTGAGCTTCATTATTGGTTTTTTCAACTATGATATTTGTTTTCAGTTACCTGAGCTTCATTATTGTTTTTTTTTCAACTATGATATTTGTTTTCAGTTACCTGAGCTTCATTATTGTTTTTTTTTATTTTTTATTATGATATTCATTTATTTTTTCAGATCAATAAGTCAGTCTGTTCCTATTTCCAATTGTATTTTTCAAGAATTAATTATTGACAAGGAATATTGATATAAATTGTCATCATCAGTTTCACATTGTTTGTTTTGTATGATAAATGAAAAATAGTGTAAAAATTTAATATGGATTTTTAGCTAATATCTTCTATTGAAAAGACAGTTGACTGTTTATTTTACTTTTTATACTATTATAGACAGTACCTTTTACAATAGATTTTTGTAAAATTACTAGTAAAATCTATCTTTCCAGTGGCTAAATTAACTTAAAATCATCAGCAAAGCCTATATATCAGGATGTTTGGATACCTTTACATTTAATAATAAATATTGTGTATTTATGCTAATATGTTATAATATGCATGGGAACAAGTATATCTAATTGCATAAATACTCTTTAACCCTTTGATTAGCATTCACATACCAGTATGTGAGAACGCACACTGGCTATCGGGGGCATTCCCGTATATATACGTTCTACAGTTTTTGTCAGATTAGCATTACCGTATATTTACAATTTATTTTCCCATGTTTTGTGCTGTATTCAAATTTAAATATTAGCAACTATTTTGACAATAATTGCTACACAGAGTGCATAATCACCATTCTTTTGTGTCCAAAGTCTATGGGTTACCCCAGTATTTATAGATCCTTTCGAAGTTTGTGCCATATTTCACAATGAATAGGCGATTGAATAATGAAAAAGTTCTTTTGTGTTTAAAGTCTATGGTTTTTCCCACATGTTTACAGATTGTTTCAAAGTTTGTGCAGTATTTTACAATAAATAAATATTTTTTTAAAAAAGAAGAATAGACAATTTTTAGCATAGAAAAATTGTTAGTAAACGTAAGGTGAAGTTTGGTTAACATGAGGAAATAAGTGAATAAAAAAAATAATCACAAAAACTACAATAATTTTAAAAATTAAAGAAAAATAAAGATAAAAGTTAGATAAAAGTGTAAAAATCTTTCAAAAATATGTTGCTCTCAGGGGCCATATCAGGGCAAGCACATGTTGCTAATAAAAGGGTTAATTATAAATGTATTCTTCTATTATTGTCTACATAATGAAATCATCCAAACATTTATTGAATAAAACCAACAAAAATGGCATTTACAAAATTGTAAAAACAATTTGTAATGTTTTGCACACTTGTAAATAACTTTATATTTTTTTAAATAAATTGATAAATAATTTTTTAATGTCTTAATAGAGGAGAGGAGGTAGAAATTATTACATCTGGTGCTAAGGGAGGGAGGTTAAGGATTGGATAGCTCTCAGTGTTACTGACTAAAACTGTATACGGTAGAAACAAAAGATACTTGATGAAACTTCAGAGGAATAAAACTTGGTTAACAAATAAAAACAAAGCAACAACATATATATCATTCCTAAAAACTATCACTGCAAAAATAACAAAAAGTCTATTAAATTTACAAACAATGCTTAAAATGTTTAAAATTATGCATCTAGAAGATGCAAAGATGATCACTACTTACTAAGACGGGTTTTCATCCTTTATGGTAAAACCAGGAACATCAAATGTAACACAACAAAATACAGACACAACATGCTTCACTGTCTGCAACATGTATTTATAGAGAGGGATATAGAGCACACATGTTCTAATACTATTTTACATGCTAACTCAAAATAATATTGATCCAGAGCTGTCTTGGAAACACTACTTCAAATGCTTACTTTTCATAGACCAAATTATTTTATCTAGACAACGTAAATAAAGTGGAACAGACTTTTAAGTTAAAATTCAAATTTACCGCCTGCCACAGAAAAAACTCAAAATACCTACCTGGCATAAAGAAAGATAATGATTTTAAATGTTCATTCAAGTGTACAAGGTGTGAAAATAATGTGAGGGTGTAATATGTAGACATTTCTTTAAGACTCCAACAGAGAAAAATTCTACATCACATCCATGATTCTGCACACATATGTCATAACACCTCATCTGCATCCTGTGTCAAGAGGTGCTCTGTCCCTACCTTACTTAATTATTCTATATCCATTGAAAATCCTTCATAGAGGTACAACGGCCATACTGGCTGATCAACTTAAAACTAACAAAATATGTGAAGAATGATTACTTAGAAAAATAATTAATTTATCTCTGGAAGATTTGGTAAATTATTCACACACAAAAATAAAGAGGGAATTTCTAAGACTCAAAGAAAAATCATCCTAACTGAAAAATTAAGAAGAGAAACATAAAACTTTCATAAGGGAAGAAGTTACATTTGATTAAATCTGTATTCAACAAAACAAAGATGATTTATTTCTTATCTTTTAAATAATTTATAATTTGATCATATTCTTGAATTATGAATATTTTTTACGAAAGAAATAATGACTTTATAATGGTGGCTACTTAGAAGAGGTTAGCACATTCATAGTTACATAAAGAAAAAATTACTGAAACAATATACCATGGCAAACCAAACTTGTTTATATATTTTTCTCTTTCCCTCTAATAAAAATATGTGACATACAAATATCTTTTTCCCTCTAGAAAATAGTAGAATACTAATACTTTAGATGTGCGGTTTTCAAACCTTCTGGTTCTGTGCCTCTCTGTATAATACTGACTTGAGGTTGTGTCCCCATTCCACTTATATTTGGTCAAGAATTACAATATGAGTACCAAATTGAAGCTGGTTAGGTAAATTAAATATCAGATAATTTTATTTCAGCTTTTAATATAAATATTTATATAATGTATAACTATATTTAACCCTAAAACTGATACTGCTGCAATCCTACAGTGAAATATATTATTTGGGCCTTGCACAACATAATCTTAAAAGATTATTAAAAATCCACAACATGAGTAAAAATTTGTTAAGATGTTCATCTTTGTAGAACTGGAAACCTTGTAATTTAAAAAAATTACATCTTTCACACTTTCTAATTTTTAAATGACTATAGTTAGCACAAAATAGTAAATGAACAAAATATGAACAATCTAATAATGAATGTCCATATCACAATCACCCTACATGCAACAGAAAAACCTTATTTCTAGAAGTCTACGATAGTCACTTTATCACTTTCCGTTTTCTGCCTTCATTTGTAATTTATTGTATATTGTTTGTAGTATTATAATAATGTAATATAAATTAATAAAAATCTATCTGGGGAAAGATGAGATAGGTTAGGCATTTAACATCAGTCTCACAACTTTAATGAGAGGGTGATAATTTTAATTGTCATGTTTAAGCGACATTGATGAACTCAGGTATAGTTTTACAGACCTATGCTTGTCTGTGAATGATACAATGTGACACTAATATCTTAGGATTTTTTTCCTTAGCCCACTGTAAAAATACCGATCTACGTCCTGTCACCGCTCCAGTTCCATCAGTACATATTCCGATAACTTTCTCCTAAGAAAGTTTCTTAGCTACTAAAAAGTATGAAGAGCAGAAAATATATCAGCACCTTTTGTTGTTGTTTGAAGAGATGCTGAAAATATTATTTCTTCAAAAAATTGAAATTTCACTGAGTATATTATAACAAGCAGTAAGTAAACAAGGTTTTATTAGAGACTCACAAATCGTATGAGGTTTCTTGTCTTTTGCTATTTATAAGAAAATTTGTTAGAAGTTTCAACAGCTTGCTCATTTTCCATACATAAATTTTCAGTAAAATGAAGTTTCATGCGTTTAAGGCAGTCCTTGGAAAGGATTAAGTGAGTAGTTCTGCAGTGCAAAATGATTAGTAGTACAATGTCGTTTCAAGCATCCAAGCAGCAATGCATCATTATTCAACAAAACATTCCAAACATACTGAGGTAAATGACAATTGCTTTTCTTAATTAAAATAAATCCATATTTAATATAACCATCAGCATATAATTTTTTCTTATGTAGTGATTTAGCCATTTCCAATTCTATAACGAGAACACGCAACTAATTGTTTATTTCAGATTTATACAAAATGTTATAACTAAAACAAAAAATTTTTTTACAAAATTCTTCACACTACCAATTTATACTAATCAATAACAACTGATCCAATTCCGATGATCTTACATTTTTTGATAACAACAGAGCTAACCGATAAGGTAGTAAAAGCTAGACTAAACCTTACCTGAATAGCCAAATGATAAGTTGGTTATACAAACAAATAAGGATATATAAATTTTACTTTATTTGCATCATTTCAAGAATATTAGGATAGGTATGAATATCTGTCTTTATCCTGACAGTTTGACGGTAATAACATTCCCTTACTTATCAGAAACGAGTTGATTTTGCATTATCTGAAGCACAGAGACGATAGCGTAATAACAAGGGTCTATCAAGACTTAACATTTTGTAAAACACAATAACGTAGTTCAGTAGAAACATTTGTCCTATCAGTTTTTAGCAACTGTTACACCTGTCCATGAGGACACTCACATGTTGTTATAGGCAGTTTCAGTGCACTTATCCATACCTCCCTTGAAAACATTCTACACCCCCAGGGGGAGGATGCCCCCAATGTGAGAAATCCTGCTTTAGAAGACTAGAAATAAATAAATAACTCCACACTAAAAGTTGCAGTTGTAAATTTGTAGTAGTGTCACTGATGATGATTACATAAGTCAATGAAACGTGTATGACAATAAAGTATATTGTTTTGTGAGTTCAAGTGAAATTATTTATTAATTTATAACCTTAACCCATAAGCCAGCTCAATTATTACTTATTTAGAAGACTAGGCCTAAATTATTTAAAAGGAAGAGAATACTTTATGTACCCTTTGCAAGCCATATAAAAAATCGAGTAAGTTTTCCTCACAGCTACTTGAATTTGAAAGTTGAACATATTCCAAATCTGTTAAGCAAAATATTTAGCCAAAAATTTCCAATATTAGATTATACAGAATGAAATAATATAAAACCTTGTAACATATTTTTATTTACCCTTAGGTTAAAATGAAAATATACATTTTACAGAAAAATTACAACTTCAAATTTTTTCATTAAAAAGCTAAAACAGTGTGTGGTTTTCAAAACAAAATTAAAGTTATTTAATAAAGGTGTAACTTATATGTATAAGTAAATAAATTGTAAGTTTATAAAAAAAAAATATTATACAAAAACAAAACAGATAAAATAAATTAAGGATAAAATTGTTCATAAAAGTTATTTATTAGTACAACACACATGGGCACAGAAAACTATGTTAATAAACAAACTCAAGAAAGGGAGTGAAATTATATATATCCAGACACATTAACTTACACAACAGACCTCCTGTCAGCAGTCAGAGAAACAAAGAATAATAGGTCCTTTTACCTTTAACACAATTGATACAACCTTTAAAATGTGTTTTAGCTCCTGTTACCTGATTATTACACTATAAGTAACTTTTGTGAACAATAATGGAATTTATATGGGTTTAAAAATGTATAACAAAACCTACTATTTATATACTTTTTCTGATGTTAATTCCTTCAGCTTTACATGTATGATGTCCATTAAGGCCAATGGCTTGCAAAGAGTAAAATAAACAAATATTCATATATTTAAAATTCGTAACCAATAAATACCTGGAACATATTACAGGTGGTCCATTATTTGTCGGTAAGTAGAAGAGTGGCATACCACTTCGAATACTTTCAGGCACTAAGTAAGAATTTGGGTATGAAGAGAATGAATCCAAATGAGCAAGTAACAAATCAGACTGGGAAAGAGTTTTCAATGTTGACCAAAACCTTGAAACTACAGCTTGTCTGTATGGAGACTGAAATGGCTTCTTCATCAAACATGTGATGTCATGTAGAAATTCATAGGGAGCTTAAGACAAATAATAAACAATATTGAACAATATTAAACAAATATTAAACAACAAACTTAGTCAGAACATTAAGAAAAATAAAAATCATACTATATATTCAGGAATTTTACTTATAGAAAATTTAAAGATATGTGTCATATTAAATTTTTAAAATATTATAAGAACAGAATATATTATAAATTTTATAATATAATATATTTAATATTATAAATGTTTAAAGTATTATAAGAATATGTGTTACTGCATTTTATCTGCATATTATCTCTGCTTCTTCCTAGTACACTGTAGTCCGGTGTAGGTTGTTTAAAACTCAAGAATCCTGTATATTAGAAAATAGTGGTAATAATTTATTTTAATTACATCTTATCCAGATGTGTCAAGAATCACATCTTGTCAAGATCGAGAATATAAAATGTTGGTTCTCTCAAGCTACTATGCCGAACAGTAATGACCAGTAAATAAAAGAAATACTGCAATTCAAAGCAATTCTTTTTTTGTACTTCCTTAACCCTGTTACTGGTGGTTAGAAACCTGACCTAAAATCAATTCCCTCTTATTTTAAAATTTAAACCTTGATAAATTTTTGATTTTCCAAAAAAAATTTATCAATTGTAAAACTTATTCTGTTTTAACACAAGCACACACACAAATCGTAGATTTAAGGGTTACAATGATAATTTTAATTTAAAAATATAAAATTTTAAAACTTATAAAACCAAAGATTTAAATAAAAATGTCATGCCATATGCAAATAATTAATAATTAAATTGAGTAGAGAAAAAGCCATTCTAAAGAAGGGGTTTTTTGCCTATTTAAAGGAGATAGAAGCAAGACAGAAAAGCTTGAGAAAAGTGAAAATGATACTAGGAAGACCATTCAGGAAAATGAACAGTAAGACAAATTATACATAAATTCAAGAATGAGGAAATCACAGAACAGCATAGTTGAAAAGTTATAGCAAAATAAAATGTTTTGTACAAAACCTGTCATTGTAGGAGAAGCAAACACCAAGCCCAGAAGCAGTTACGACACATGGCCTGATCCATCACCCGATATCTTACGAATTTTATAACTGGTGAATATCTCATCACCAGAGAAGAAGAAACAAAGCCTGAACAGACAAGGGAAATTTTAGCGTGCTTTTGGAAGTCAAAGATAATGAACAGCCAACTAGCTCCGCTTTTTTATTTTAAAAAACGTGTAGGACAATGAGTATACAGTGCTAAGCTTACTAATGGTGATAGCGTAAAATATGACTCTGTGAGTTTCCTAATTTTTTGGTGATTTTACTACCTAAAAGTAGTCTTTTTAACATCGTTTTGTATTGTGTTTCCCAAATGATAAAATCAGTAGAACTTGTAATCTAAAAAGTAGAAGCAGAACAGTGACTAAATATCTAGTTACCAAAATTAAATTTAAATGCTGTAAATTGTCCGGTTAAGGAAAATTTCAATGAAATCCAGATTCTAAAATTTAGGACTAAAGTTGAAAAAGAAAAGACAAATAAAAAGGAGTTTTAAAGACAGTGTAATAATTGATTTGTAATAAATGAGAACTTTTAAATTTTTTTAATGAAATTTGCGGTAATGTGTAAATCATGTAAAGGAAGAAGGTAGAAGAGCGATAACCATATTAAACCAATGAAAGAAAAGGACATAATAATAGCCACAAAGAAGATTGGAGGAAATAACCGGTGAACTCAGTATCCAGCTAAAGCCAAATCAGAAAGACCGTGTAATTGGCTTGGGTTACAAAAGGTTAGAGGTTTTGTTTTTTCTTTCAAATAAGTAAAAATAAAATCAATATTTGGGGTTAAATTAGAAAATTATGAATTTTTTTTAAAATAAAATTGTATTTTCTTGAATATAGTGGCTTTATCTTGTTAAAATAAATGTAACATAAAGACAAATGTGATACCATGTTGTATTACGTCATCAAACCAAAATGGTGCACATTAAATTAGTCACATATAAACAAATACTAAGAAATAAAATTGTATTTTCTTGAATATAGTGGCTTTATCTTGTAAAAATAAATGTAACATAAAGACAAATGTGATACCATGTTGTATTACGTCATCAAACCAAAATGGTACACATTAAATTAGTCACATATAAACAAATACTAAGAAATAAAATTGTATTTTCTTGAATATAGTGGCTTTATCTTGTTAAAATAAATGTAACATAAAGACAAATGTGATACCATGTTGTATTACGTCATCAAACCAAAATGGTACACATTAAATTAGTCACATATAAACAAATACTAAGAAATAAAATTGTATTTTCTTGAATATAGTGGCTTTATCTTGTTAAAATAAATGTAACATAAAGACAAATGTGATACCATGTTGTATTACGTCATCAAACCAAAATGATGCACATTAAATTAGTCACATATAAACAAATACTAAGAAATAAAATCAAAATTGTGAATAAGTACCTATTTCAACTAAACTAAAGATAATTTTAAGAGTGCAAAATTTATAATGAGTTAAAATGTTTGTAAAATTCCACTTGTTGAGAAGAAAAACAAATAAATTGGTTTTCAAAAAATGTCAAGAATACAGAATGAACCTTAATATCATAAATTGAGTTACTTATTTGGAAGTAAAATTATGGAAATATATTTAATTAATTAATTAATATGTCTAGATGTTTGCTTTACAGATTATTATAATTATATATAGAATTATATATGTTTTTCTAAACTGTTAAATGAGAAACTACAATGTTTTTGAAGGGTTAATATTTGCTTAAAATTGTTAAAGTTTTGAGCTAGGATGATTTACAGAAAAGGGGTATGCATTTTTAATGGATATTTTTGCTTTGTATTAAAACAAAGAAATAATTAAAATTATAAATTTATTAAAAATTTTTAAAGTTATTAATTGTAAACTGTGCTAATTTTATAATTTTTTAAATAAAAAAACACTGTCTTTTACTAACTTGTAAATTGAGATAAGATTTTATTTGATAAAGCAACTTTCTTAAACAGTCCTAAACCGTGGTCATTAAGCCAAAATGCTTTCAATGAATTAACCCTCCAGAAAACAAAAGCCCAAAGGGTTAAATTTCCGTGAGTTAGGTTTTTTTAAATTAAAGTCCAGTGACTGGTTCTCTGGCAGATTTTGGCAAGCATTAGCACAGGTTCTGGCTTGGGTCAGAAATGTTTGTACAAAATTTTACCTGCGTCGGCAGACCTGCTGCCAGTGAGTCAGCAGGTGGGTAGGTCATTGCAACGAACACACACATCCCAAATTTGCAACCATAAAGTAGTTGTTACTTTTCCTTTAGTTCATCCAAACTCAAATTATTATACAAGGTAAAAAAAGTAAAAAATCCATAAACCATGTAGTTAGTAGCGCGGTACCAACAGAAATAATTTCATAAAACGAAAACAATAGAAGAGAAACTCTTAAAAAAATGGTTAAAAAATTTAATAAAGTGTGTCGATACCTCGTATAGAAATAGCATAACGTACTCCAGATGGTGACGGTTTTGGCCACTGACTTGACACAAAATACTCTATGTATATGTGGTTTGCCCATGGCAGCACCAAATTAATTTCAAGTTGATTGTCCTTTAAATATATATTCTGCAACAAAAACATATACACAACTGATACAACCATGTGTCACTGATACAAGCCAGAATAATTTACTGATAATTCACTTGCAAGGGTAGGCCAATATCATTTCTCTAAAATGTCTATAATCATAAATAATTCTCAAAACATAAATTTTTATGATTGTACTAAACAAATTAACAACTTGCCAAACTAACAATTCAAGTAAATTTATTAAGAAAAATATTTTCTTTATTCTTGAAAATGATTTTATAGAAGTAATCAACTACCTAGAGAATATACCAAATGAAATACTAATTGTATAATAAAATTAATGTAACATAAAATACATACTGTATCTTGAAATCAATGTTTACCACTTTTTTTTACTCCCAAAATCATTATACAACAATAAATAATAATATAATGAATAAATTTGTATAATTATATTGTTTTAAAAATACAAAAAACAACTTTTTGTTTGTTTATAGAAAACACTGATGAATACACTTCAACTATAGAATTTAGTGACTATTTATTACATGCTTCTAAAGCAGTAAGGGGGGAAGGGAAGAACATATCAAATTAACCCTTAGCGCTCGGATTTTTGTAACATGCTTTGCTTCCCCACTTGTACTTAAATTGAGACAAATTCCTCACCTGCAGGTTACATTATTGTTTATGGAAAACTTTGTTTTCTCTTACTTGATTTTAGTAAACTAAGCCATTTTTATTCACTAATACTGTATGTACATGATTTTATTATCTTTTTTGTAGTTTTGCAGAGTATATCTTTGAAAACAGTCTTCCGGATGAAGTCCTGATTTTCTGCCGCATGTTTTGTAGTGAAAACTGTTTCCCTTCTACCTCCTTTTATCTTCCTGTTACTGCAAACTACAATATCCTTAGAACTATTTTCATCATTGGAAAAGATTAAATGTAATTTCCCATTCAGTCTTTCTTCTTTGTCAGTAGTTGATGGCCGACCCTTCTCACTATACGGGTTATTCCTGATATCACCAATGCGTTCCCTCACCAAGTTTTGGCGAAACTATTTTTGTTTAACAGGATTTTCTCTCATTACCTTTTTTTTATTCAGCCAGAAAAACATTTCCCTCCACCATTTATTTGTTCATCTCGTAAAACTGCACGGTTCATTATATTGAACAGCTAAATCTACACCACTCATAAACTGGTTATATTTACAAATACCTGTTGGTTTAGTTATTTTGTTTATGAAACTGAACTACATTCTAATAAATCAGGATCAAGTAAAAGATCAGGAATTTCAGAATCACTAATTGCACGTGAAGCCACGGCAAACTACGAGTAAATAAATAACCTACAAAACTGTAACCTATTTGCAGTTAACAACATAGCGGCAAACTAGATTTTGTAATGACTCGCATACTTGTAAACATTTTCAACTTAGTTTAAATTATTGTCAATAGAGTGTAGCAACAAATGGTAAAAGATTGAATGTCGTGGGCTTCGCCGCAGACGAGTTATAGGCATTTGAAAATCGTGTCGGGTGACCCCCGACATACGAGTAAACTGCAATACACGCTTGGCAGGGCTCCCCAGACAGTCGAGTGCTAAGGGTTGAAGCAGGGCTAAGAAAGGACCCATGATAAAAAAAAGTATACATAACTCATCAGTATCACTACTATTTGATCACTTTAAAATAAAAAATGACAGGTGATGTTATACACATAAAACTAACTTATAGCCTATAATCATTTTGCACCAAAAACACTATCTTGTATTTGTATGAAAATTTACAATTAATGTACATAACTAGCAAAAGTTACAATTTTGCAAAAAATACAAACATAAAGAGCAAAAACCAGTATTAAAGCAGTTTAATTAATAACCTGACTGTGAACTGTAAATTATCAACAAAAAAGGTGTTAGTTAATTGTGTTATAGTTTTTTGCAGCCAGTTAATTAAGGTGTTAGTTAATTGTGTTATAGTTTTATTGCAGCCAGTTAATTTGACTACTATTACCTTCAGTACAGAAAGTGTTACTGTAAATAACGAATAAGATTAAGGTAGACATAAAACTCTAATCTGCACATAGAAAATATTTATGGCATTATACTTGCATAGTCCTACAAGCAGGTGACATATCCATTGTGCCATTTATGTACAGAGATGGAATAAAGCAGGTAGGTGGAATAAATGAAGGACTAATGAGGAGACAATGTTCTTGTGGTAGTGGGAATAAGCCAGAAGTACTGTTTGTGTGGATAGGGTAAGTTACCTGAAGACATGTCTGTACACTAAAAAAAACTGTGCCAATTTTTAAAAAATGTGACATTATTGTGATAAATATTATTAGTTTTCCTAATAGTATGATGTTGTTTTGACAAAAATTACTTTCTAAAAATCTCAAAGGCAGAGATAGATGCTTCAAATTTTTTTATTTGAATATGTTGAAATTTATACAGAGCATAGTAGCGTAATGATAATAAAATGAACAACAATAACCCTTGCTACAAAAATTAAAATACCTTTGATGTACATTTCGCTAACACTGATAGCATCATCAGAAGGTTAAAAATATACTGGGTTCTAAAAACTAAAAACCTAATGAAAACTTGCAATGGGCATCACTCCCACTCCTTCGCCCAACAACATGTTTATCCAATACCAGCGCTGGACGCAGGAACAAGATCACTCCCACCACTGACCTATCGTGACATCTAACTTGAAACTACTGTAATTTACAATAAAATATAAATACTAAATAAAATAATAAAAATAAATGATAATGAAATAAAACTTAAGTTGAATAATAATAATAAATATAAAATCAAAAACAATAACAAAATATCATCTTATTAAACTATAAATATAACTACAGAAAAAAAAGGAATATTTTTTGTTATTACAAAGAGAATAAACTAGAACCAGGAATTGGGCTTTTATCAGCGTTCATCAATAAATAGTCCTTAGTTTTAGCAATGAATATACTCTCATAACTATTAAGCAACCTGTTGGAGAACACCGTTTTGCCCATCTTAACACTATAAATATCTAATTCATAGCTACTCGTCAAAATATGTTCAGCCACACTAGACTTATCCGGCCTCCCATATTTAATATGGGCTAGATGTTCTTTAAACCTAGTTATAGTCTTTCTCCTTGTCTAACTAATGTTTTGGTTATTTTATCACAAGTTTCACAGGTAAAAGTATAGATTCCAGACCTATCTGATATCGGAAGTTTATCCTTAGGATTTCCTAATAAATCAGTTAACCTATTAGGATTTGTATAATCTATTCTTAAATTGAAAGTTTTGAAAATTTTTTCTAAGCCATTGGTAATAATATAATCAAATGGTAAAATTATAAATTTGTGTGGGTTATCTTCTGGTTGGAAGGTGGTGGAATTTCTTCTTAATTTTCTAACTTACATTTTCTTACAATATTAGGATCAACCCACCCATTAAATTAAGCTACAGATTTCACGTATTCTATTTCTTTAACTAGACGCTGAGGTGAAAGAGGAATTCTGAGCACTCTATCAATCATACTACTAAATGCCGCTAATTTATAGGCGCCACGCTGTGGTTGGAATCATTTGGAATTAATCTATTACTGTTAGTTAATTTTTTATATATGTCAAACTCAATTTTAGGGTTGTTCCTAATGCACATAATATCTAAAAAGGGTAACCTATTATTGGCTTCTACTTCATGAGTGAATTTATTCGAATAATGTTAACTTTTAATAATACATAAGAAATTCTCAAAGCTAGATTTACTTAAATCAAACACAGCAAATATGTTGTTGACATACCATAACCAAACTCTAGGAAAATATGTTAAACTTTTTTCCGACTCTCAAACTCACTCATGAAAAGTTCAGCCATAAACGGTGATAGACAATTTCCCATCGCTGTACCATCTATTTGTTTGGTAATACTCATTATTAAATTGGAAATAATTTTGCGTTATGCAAACCTCAGCAAGTTTGGAAAATTCCATCACTTTCTTTGGTTCAACATTGATTGGACCTAAACCTTCTTTTAAAGTTTTAAAAGTTTCTAATATAGGTATACTAGGAAACAACGATTCAACATCAAACGAAACAAAATTTTCCCTACTTCCAAGTTCCACTTCTTTTAATCTATCTACAAGTTCTAAATTATTTTTGATGGAAAAGTCTCCATATCCTATTTTTAATTTGTTAAATTCTGTAGCTATTTTTTTCAAAAGAAGGTAAGTAGGTGATTTGATTCCTGAAACAATAGGTCTCATAGACTTACCCTCTTTGTGAATTTTAGACAGGCAATGCAGTCTAGGTAATACTGGATTACTAACATTAAAATTAAAAAGATCATCTTTAGAAATAATTAATTTACAGTTCTTTAAACTGTCTTTGGTAAGATTATTAAACTCATTTGACGGATATTTTGATAATTTTTCATATGGTCTTTTAGCATTTTGTATACTCTATTGTTAAACTCATTTTTTCCAGTCTTACCACTGTATTACCTTTGTCAGATTTAAGGTAGTAACAACCTTTTACTTTTAACTTCAACATCTTTTTATAAATTCACTTGAATTTTTAATTTACACGTGTTGCTAACATAGTTCTCTGAATCTTTTGAATAAATATAACTACTCTCAATGTGAGCTACAACATCATCGATCTTATTTTGATTACAATTATGGACTGACTACTTCAAACAATTACTTAGAAGGTTAATTTCATCAGAATTAAAGGAATGGTTTGATTCATTTTTAACTAGGGAAGAGAAATCATTGTTGGCCATAATAATAACCTTCTCTTCCTTTACTTTAACATTAGTAAGAGTCTAGAATTTTTTATTCAATGTCTCCATTTATAATTTCATTTGAAAATCTCTGATACCATTAACCCTAACATAAATCCTTCAATTCTTTAATATTACAATATTTTGATAAATGTACATCAAAGGTATTTAAATATTTGTAGCGATGGTTATTGTTCATTTATTCTTAATATGTTAAAAAAAACTACTGTTTGAAAACCATTTTGATTACAATACTTAGGATTAAATATGTGTTCATTTATATTTATTCAATACTTACTTTAATCATAAATCCTTCTCGAAGACGACAACATAATATGCTGGTCAGAGATGCATTCAGGTAATCTTCAACTTGTTTTTTATGTAAAAGCTGAGGTTCACGATTCCCATAAAAACTCTGATTACTAAAAAAATCATAAAATTTTCCAAATGCAATAAATATATTTATATTACTTAAACTTATAATATGTTGTTAAAAACTTTTACTACTAATCAGTTATTATGATTGTTTCGTATAACTTGTTTAAAAATTTTAAAAAATATACCATTAGTATAAAACATACTGTATTATGTATCATTGTTTTAGTTATGAATTAGATAATATAATGAAATAAAATGGGGCACATACATTTATCCAAAATAATTATTTTCATTTCCATATTTATGAACCTTTAACATTCAACGAACAATTTTAAGAAAAACACAGTAATGATAAAATAAATAATCAGTCTGTTATTTGTGATTTAATAAAGGCTAAATTTAATAGACACTTAGGCCATAAAGGTTTTGTTATAATTAAATTAGTGTATGGTAAACTGTCTGGACTCCTTGCAAGTCATTCTCTAGAAAATGGTGTTGTGGGGATTCCTCACAATTTGCACATTTTATACAGAAAATTCCCTACAAGTGCCCTTCTGCAAATATACCTACACATACCAAAGTGTGTGTGTGTGCGTGCACGTGTGTGTGTGTGTGTGTGTGTGTGAGTGTGTGTGTGTGTGTGTGTGTGTGTGTGTGTGTGTGTGTGTGTGTGTGTGTGTGTGTGTGTGTGTGTGTGTGTGTGTGTGTGTGTGTGTGTGTGTGTGTGTGTGTGTGTGTGTGTGTGTGTGTGTGTGTGTGTGTGTGTGTGATAAATAGCTGTTGTTGGTAGTGTCATGTTTGGCGTACAGCACAAGACACCAAGTCTCTTTTTGAGACCAAGTCACTAGTCCTCCACCTCCTCTAAGAGAACAAGGTCTTTGACAAGATGGCTAGATATTAAACAACATGTTTCTGAATGTTTTAGTACAACTAAATGTTAGGATTGAATAAATTTTAAAATATATTCAATTTATCTTCATAAGAATATACCATATCTCTCAACACAGAAAACAGGGCAGCTTTACAAAAAAACAGGAGATGTGTGAATTGGTAAAATATTGAAACATATCTAGAATAAAACCAACAAGATAAATGTATATACATTTCCATTTTAGAGACTAGCAAACTTTAACACAGTGAAACTTATAAATAACTTACCTATTAATAATATTATTATAAAAAGATTTCAATAAACAAATTAATAAAATCATATTGAACATACAGAGCCTGTTTTAAAACAAAATATAAATTATATGGATTGAAAATTATTAATGCTTTCTTATATAATGTGCTGCTTGAAAATAATAAATTGTAAATATGGTCCTTTACTTTAGAATAAAACATAAATATACCACAATTAAAAAACAATTATCGTATAAAATATTAAGTACCTGACATTCCACTCTCCTGTAAGAGGCTTTGGAGTAACCAACTCTTGAACTGAATTTTCTTTTCTAAAACTCCAAGTAAGAAAAGCTGAATGATATAAGTTTAGTTCATCATTGTCTGGTGTCTGAAAAGTTTAAATTGAGTTGTTATGTAATAGCTGAAATTTACTGAGAAATGATAAATGACATATTTTATGCTCCTAGCAAAGTATAAAATTTAGGTAATGTATAGAATACCTAAACTTTGTGTAAAATTACCTAGATATATTTACCAATATATAAGATCTGAATATATTAGATCTGAAAGTGATTGTATTTCATATGGAGTCTAGAAAATACCTCTTTATTACACAGAAATCCATTGACTTTTTTTGATGAAGTGAAAACTATTAACAAAACATTAATTGTTTTGTGAAACTAAGAAATAAACTTAGTTGGTAAAACTTAAAATTTGTATCACAAAATTAAACATTCAGAGCATTAAGCACTTTTGGGAGGTGATAAATTGAGGCATCATTTGATCAAAATATTATCTAACCTATCCTAATCGCATTATGTATACTTGAGAAATTAAAACTACTGAAATTGTGAACTGAACTGACAAAAAATAGGAAGAATGTTGAAGAATTATAAAAAGAGTTTATAATGCCTTTATCTAGAAAGTGATAGAAATCATACATCTAGTTAATGTGTAAATTATAAAATGCAATATTTAGACATTACATAAAATGCCGAGGCATTACGCACAATCATGCATTTAACAATTTGTAGGTAACATGTGCATTACAATGTATTGTAGGTTCCCTATTCACTATACATATACAATACATATACCTTATTACATTTTTAACTACAGAAATATTCTAGTAACTATTAATTATCTTTAGAGAAATACAAACCTTACCATATTTCATTACAATCTAACAAATTATAATTCATTATATTATCTCTTAACACGTTCATTGCCAAGCTGGAAATTGGGATTTTGTGTAGTGGCTGCTATAATAATTCACTTAGAATTTGGATAGCAACGATCATGCGATATCACGTGATCAGCCATCCTGTAAGATCTAAGATCACGCGAAATCGCATGATTGGCAATGAACGTGTTAAACGTATCCTCCTCCAATGCAGGGTCATTGCAAGGTTTACCATATGTGAGAAATCAAGAATAACCATCTTGTATCACAATAATAAATTACCTACTATACATTACAGAAAATATGGAAGACTATATTTTCATAAACAATTAAAGAAGAAACACAATGCAAAGTTTTTAAGAACATCACATGTTTATACAAAAGAAATAAAGAACTAGAAAGAAAGAAATTAGTTACATAGTTTTGTTTACTTACATAAGTCAGAAATTTATATACAAAATTAATAAAAAAGTGTTTGCATTTTCCTTTCAGAATAAAAGTTTACATTTAGACTTTTTTGTCTGTGTGTCAAGCTCTTCAGTAGATGAACTAGACAGAAGGAATAGATCACAGGTTTTACAAAAGGGTTAATCCTAAACAAAACAGTACTGCTGACAACAGCTAGTAGCCATGTAACCTGTTCTACATGATCTTTTACTTTGTTGTTCATATCTATGCAATTCAATAAACACAACTTTGCAGTTGCCTATGATTCCCCCTGGCCTTCAGATTTTGCAAAAGGCTAAGCACCAAACCAAATAGCACTACTAGTAGCAAGAGCTAGTAACCATGTAACCTGTTTTATATGAACCTTTACTTTCACTTTTAAGTAGTTTAAACAAGAATTGGGAGTGGCATATGATTCCCACTAGTCTTCAGGTTTTGTAAAAGACTGAGGACTAAACAAAAATTATACTACTGGTGGCCAGAGCTAGTAATCATGTAGCCTGTTCTTCATGATCTTTCACTTTCTTGTCCATTTCTATGCAGTTCAAACAAGACAAATTGGCAGTAGCATATCATTCCTTCTGGCCTTTAAGTTTTGCACAATGCCAAGTTCCAAACCAAATAGTGGTGGCAACAACTAGTAGCCATGTCACCAGTTTTATATGTACTTTTACTTTCACTTCTATACGGTTCAAACAAGCAACTTGGCAGTAGCTTATGATTATTGCTAGCATTTAGATTTTCCACAAGGCTGGGAGATGAACAAAATACCATAACAGATGCCAAGTGCTAATATCCATGTAACCTGGTTTATATGAAGTTTTACTTTCCTTTACATTTCTATGTAGTTCAAACAAGACACCATGACAGTGGCATATAATACTCTCTGGCCTTCAGGTTTTGCACAAGGTGGAGTGATAAACAATAAAACTAATGGTGGCAGTAACAGTGTAACCTGTGCTACATGAACTTTCACTTTTTACTTCATATACAGTCGAACCTCTGTATAACGAAGTCGATTATCCAGAGAAAAAATTCGTTGTAGAGAGGTATTCGTTATTGATAGGTTGTGTTGTCAAAAATGCTCCCACCCCAGCTTACTGATCTAACTGCATTACGCATACCGCACTATGTGCGGTAATAAAAGGGATACAGTATAATATCGCGAGCATAGTTAGTGTAATAGGCCAATGTTAATATAGGATGTTTTATAATGTCGCAATTGATTTGAAATTCAAGTTGTTAAAAATGTTTTATTGATGTTTTCAGAATATTAGATATCTTCATTGTATTAGATATCTATTTTCATTTTTTTTCATAGGGTCTACTCTGTATAGGCTATTATGATAGGTTATCTAATGCTTATGAAAACTTACTGGTAAATAAGTACACTCACCAATTCATTTTCAGGAAGCATGACTTGAACGTAGTGGAATTTAATCGAAGCAAACTCAGTAGGACGTAATTTAGTAACTGTATTACATTTATTAACTGCCTATACTGATTTTATTTAAATACACACAATCTATCAGTATTTTATTTACATATACACAATTCAATTTCAAACAACACAAACTGTTTTATACACTACACAGACCGTATCTGGAGAAAAAAATACTGTATTAAATTAAACATAAAATACGATGTACAGTAATACAGTACTGTAATTACAGTAACTTCGTATAGGTACTTTTTAAATCATTTATTGTTTTCAAAGTTTTACTTGAAAAAGTTAGTAACTTTTTTTTTGTTGCACTTTGCGTTTGAATAAAACATCACGTTCAATGAATGTTTCACATTTATTCAGACAATCAAAAATGTTGTCTGGTACACCATCTTTCAGTTGAAATCCTCGCCTGATGATTTTGAAAGCTTGTAAAACTTCATGATCTGTAGGGTTCTTCTCTTCAGATTCATCACAATCATTGTCATAGTCGTCGTCATCATCTTTCAAAAGTTCATTTGAGTTTGTCATCTGGACGCTTTGGAGTATGTCTTCGTCGTCCGGAAAATTGGAAACAGCTAAATCTTCTTCCAGACAAATAAAATCTTCAAATATAACGTCATCAGCTACGTTTCCTGAACTCTTCAGAAAATCCCATTGCTTTTTTAATACACTTAAAGTCATGTTGTCCTCACTGTCCTCTTCATGTGTGACCGAATTAAATCCAGCTTTGGAGAAACAATTAAAGACTGTTGTTTTCTTCACATCATTCGTCCAAACTTTTGCCAATTCAGTGATGCAGTCCTTTAGATTAAAAATGTTTTTGGGTACGATTTCATTGTTCTCTACGGTAGTCACAATCTTTTTAAAAATTCTTTTTCTGTAGTGTAGCTTTAAATTTTTTATTAGTCCCTGATCGAGTGGTTGAAGTATCGATGTAACATTTGGTGGAAAGAAAAACACATTGACACTCTTCAGTTTGGAATTGATGTCATACGGATTAGCAAGGCAGTTGCTGGTGAAAAGTGCAATTTTCCTTTCTCTTTGGAGATCTGCTTGTCTAGCTTCAATATCCATTCAATGAAAATTTCGCTCCTCATCCACGCCTTTTTATTAAACACGTAATCAACTTCTAAGGACTTGACAGATCGGAAACATCGCGGAGATTTGCTTTTGCCAATCACAAGCAATTTGAGTTTTTCTGTCCCTAACATGTTAGCTGCCACTAATACAGTGATCCTGTCTTTGCTTCCTTTTCCTCCAAAACAAGAGTCGGTTTTAAAAGTTAGTGTCTTGTTGGGCGAACATTTAAAAAACAGACCAGTCTCATCAGCATTGAAAATGTCTTTCGGTTCATAATCATTTAAAACTTTTTCCAACACATTTCCTTTCCAAAATTCACAAGTGGGGATATCAACACTAGCACTTTCTCCCGAAATGACTTTTTGAACAATGTTATGGCGTTTTTTGAAATTTTCTATCCAACCGTTACTTGCGTTAAAGCCACTGTGTCCTAATGATACTGCAAATCAAATTCCAAAGTCTTTTTTTTAATAAGATTTCCTGACAATGGAAGATTTTTCTCACGCATTACCGTAACACATTTAATCATCACGTTATCGATATTGTCGAATGTACAAAGTTTCATTTTCTTTCTTTGCATATCATATTTGCTTTGTTTTAGAATTTGATCTCGGTTTCTTAGAATAGTGGATAGCGAACACAGAGGTATACCGAATTTTTTCGCAACATCCGACTTTTTTACACCTTTATCAACCTCTCGTAAAACACTCACTTTTTCTGCTACACTTAAACACTTTCTTTTTGACATTTTTTCACAGCACGACAAACTCACGGCACGAATAAAACTCAGTAACTGAGATAGCAACATTGAAATGACTGATAAAAGATAATGGTGGGAGGATGGGAATGTAATGTAGGCCTATTTATAAATGTTGAGTTCTTAGAATTCCTAACCGATGAGTCACTGCATTCTTAACTGAACCGAACATGCAGTCAATTGCCGACATGTGTTTTGCCTACCATTCTTGGTTTTTTTGACCTTCCTGCTGAAAATAAACAATTTCCTAGAAATGACATTGTGAGCTGCCTATACAACACTACATTTCTTCGGTTGAAGTGAAGGAAAAACTTCGTTATTGAGAGGTCCAAAATTCATTACGTAGAAGTAAATAAGCAGTATAAATTCTAAAATGTCATGGGACAAGGTAAAAATTTGTTATATAGAGGATTTCGTTATCTGGAGGTTCGTTATATAGAGGTTCGACTGTATATCCAGTCCAAACAATACAACTTGCCTATGGCACAGGTTTTCTTCTGGCCTTACATTGTGAAGCCTCCAGTACATCTTTAGTGTCAGTGAACAATATTTTGTCTTTTTTTTATGATATTAGGATTTCCCTCTTTTCCTTGTCATACAGTGTTTACAGAGATGGCGGTTTCTCTAAATAATCATCTAATACATTGCTCTTGACCTGTAATCATAGTTGGTTCCCAGCCATTGCATTTAATGTGTGCTTTATGAACCTGTCAAGTCATTTAGTGTATAGCACAATATTTTTGAATTAGTGTACAAAGTTATTTTTTTAGTACAAAACTAATAAATATTACCTTTATTTTAATAGAAGAAAAATTCTAAATTACCAATAAAAACCAGTGATGTTTTTGTTTTGTTTAAAATGCTATTTGTCCCTCTGAGGCAACAATTTATGGTCTTCGCCATGTTAAAGAGGATCAATTTAAACATGAGCCCTTCCAAAATATTTACCATGCTCTTAGCAGCAATACCAGGAAAACATTTTGCTTACTGACAAAAACAGCTAAAAAAAATTGTTGTGCTACTGGATCTCTTAAGATCATGAATGACTCCACTGCCACAGTGAATAGGTTAATGTCTCTTTGTTAATCTTACTACTAACCGTATCTCCACATCCCTATTATAGGGTGAAAGTAATTATGTGCTTTTCCTAAAACACATATTTCTTCACACTGTGCTAATGATCAAGTTTTACTATGCTTATGTTCAAATTATTACGCATCATTAAAACACCCAATGCAAGTGCAACTTAAATACTATATTTATTTTTTTGGTATAAACAGAGAAAAATAATATTCACCACAACTGCAGGTGTTGCTGAAGGAATATAAGCCCCTAATGTGGCACAAGCAATGAACTGCATCAGTTCAGAATATGGCACTTGTCCTTGTAAGCAGTGTGGATGGAACTGACTGCCTATATGGAGGAATGAGACAGCAACAGCATTTGTATGCAACTGAGTAAGAACTGAGTCCAGAACATGAATATCAGGCAAAGCAATGATTCCATCAGTTACAACTATTAAATCTGAAAAAATAAATAGGTGTGAAAAGTTAATTCATAAATTTTAAAAATATACAAACCATCACCATACTATAAATTTAAACAATAAAACAGATTATCATTTCAACAAGTTTTAAGTGATAACCAAATACATGATAGATATATTTTTATTTAACTATTGTAAAAATTGATTACATTTTAAAAACCTACTAAAATTTTAAAAAAATTACACCCTAATGAAATAAGTATTGGTAATTTATCATTTATTTTATGCAATGTATTGACAATTTAATAGCCTTGTCAGTCATAAGCACGTTCCAGTTCTAGGTGTATGCTGAAAATTAAAAGTATCATAAAAATCCCTTGTTATATTTCACTGGAACGTCTGAAATTTTAAGGCAATTTGCAATGTTTTATACAGAAAACGAAAAATTATATCTTTGATATTTTTAGATCTCTTAATAAAGATATATGTAAAATAAAAGCAAAAACTAATTAATGAAAATATGACTCAGCAAAAAAATTTCTGAAACTGTTCAGTTTAGTTTAGAATACTATACTGCAAGCAAAGGTATTACTCACAAAATTATTACTCTATTTAAAGAATGCTCTGTCCTGTCAAAAACAAAGTTAAAGCAATAATGTTAAAAAAATAAAAATGCAAATTTAAGAACTGTTTAAAGATATTCAAAGAAACATGGTAAAGTTATGCCAAAATAAGAACTAACAAATTATGAAACTATTTATATAATGTACTTAAAGAGCAGTCTAAAAAATTTTACCATTGATGATGACATAATCTTGCCTTTTTTACATTTAACACCCTGAAATCTTGATATTCTATATTAAAACCTATTTTAGTATTTTCTCTTACAATGCAATTTTTGAAAACATCACAATCTGCATCCCTGCTTCTGTCAAAACTAAAATAGCTTTTAGCATCTCCAAAATTTGATTTTTTTATATTATATATTATATATTATAACAGACTAATTGGGGCTTAGTGTTGTCTGCCTGTCTGTCCAGATGACCTGCCTGCAAGCAATAGATCAAGAGCCCAGCTATTCAATAAAGCAAAGGTTTTTGTCCAACAAAACATTCATAAACACTAAATAAATTAGTATTGTAAACATAAGTACTAATTCTACATTATATATACAACATTTACAGTTTTATTACATCATTTTTAGTTGGAATACCCCTTGACAAGATGTATAATCGACTGTGTAAAGATCCTTTCAGGCTTCGCACCAGTTCAGGCTATGCAACACCTGTTTACATAGACAGATGGTGCAATCTATGTACTGAACACAGTCCATTATATGTGACATTTGTTTTAGGGTCATTGTATTAAGGTTCTAAAGCACAATATTCATTTTCTTAAAATACAATTCTTCCTAAGTTTGTTGATATGTATGATCATGTGTATTGTAGTAAGTTGATATTTTACCCATGATTTTCAATCTTAAACACTAGAGCATTTTATATACACTCTGGTATTTTTCAAAGATCTGGCTAAGTTTATATGAAATTTAAACTTTGAGGGTTAATGTTATAAATGATATTATTGCTAACTTGTTTCCTTTCTATGACAACTTAAATGAATGTTTATGATAATTATAATATTTTAGAACTCCCTATCCTTCTTTCTACACTTTCTTGTATTGGGTAGACATTTCCTTATATCTCTGATATAGAGTAAATTTGTTAATGGTATATAACATTGCCCATTTGAACCATTCTCTATGTACAAAATTTAGGCATGTTATTTCCTCATCTTAATCCTATCCATTTTCACAATCTATTATGAATGATATATAGAATATTGATATAAATAAGAAAATTCTAAGATTACACTAACACCTGTGGGTAGAGGGGATTTTATGAATAATGTTAACCTTATTCAGACAGATCCTCAAGTCACTACTGAAACTACTCATTTGTTCCCAGGAAGGAAAGGTAACTCTAGGAATTAAACAAGCACCCTTACTGAAGCAAAATACAGCACTAACTACAAGTTTATATGTTAAATTGTATGATGAGCAAAAGGCAATATAAATTTGTCAGCACCTTTATACATACATGAAATTCTGCCACTTTGAAATTCTGTACATGACAAATAGCAATTTATTTTTCAAAATAATGATACAGGTTTTCACAGACTAGCAATATATATTAATTAATTTAAGAATAAACTACTTAGAAAACTTGTTTACACTTTATATGATCAAGATTGGCTATTACTGTTTTTGAAGGATATGAAAAACATTGTGAATATTAAGAGAAATGGATGGACATAAATTTCTAAAAAAATGCTGTTTGGGAATACAGAAAAAGTGTGGCTCATGCAAGATTTTCTGAGCTCAAAAATGAGTACGTAACTAATAGTTCTCGAAAGTCAACTTGCATTTATACTAAGTAAGATTCTTGCTAAAGTAAAGTAAAGCGTGCGTGTGTGTGTGCATGCGTGTGTGTGTGTGTGTGTATATATATATATATATATATATATATATATATATATATATATATATATATATTACACTTAGTGGTTGAAAAAAATTATTTACAAGTAATAATAATAACTTCATAAAGCCAGTGCAACGGAAAAATAATGGACAACGTGAAATATCACGATATATATAGATTTATTGGACTAGCAGACTAACAGACTTACCTTGGTAAGAGTCCACTCTCTAGTCTTGAAATAGAAACACATAAAAGCACTTAACCAATGATGTATTTCAACCACACAGTGGTCTTTGTCAATCAAAGAGAAAACACAAACAGAAATATGAGAGAATGAAATAAAATAAAATCTTTATTTATTTTTTTTTAAAATTTTATTTCATTCTCTCGTATTTCTTTTTGTGTTTTCTCTTTGATTGACAAAGACCACTGTGTTTTTGAAATACATCATTGGTCAAGTGCTTTTATGTGTTTCTATTTCAAGACTACAGAGTGGAATCTTACCAAGGTAAGTCTTTCAGCCTCCTAGTCCAAAAAATCTTTACCAACCAAAACTAACCTAAAAAAAAAAATATATATATATATATATAGGAATTTTTTGGACTTGATAGGAGACTGACAGACTTACCTAAAGGCAATAGTCCAAAACTGCAATCTCTTGGAAATAAGCACATATAAAACACATATAAAACTATTTATTAGGAATATACTGTGGTTGAATTTAATAATAAATACACAAAAACCTCTTAACCACAAACTTTCTTTAATTTACCCTTGTTACTATTTATTAGGAATATACTGTGGTTGAATTTAATAATAAATACACAAAAACCTCTTAACCACAAACTTTCTTTAATTTACCCAAAAGTTTGTGGTTAAGAGGTTTTTGTGTATTTATTATTCACATATAAAACACTTAATACACTTTTATTTGAAATATTTCGATCAACATGATCTTCTTCAGTCAAGAAAGAGAAAAAAAAAAAAAAAAAAAAAAGAACTAACCTATATATATAGATTTATTGAACTAGGAGACTGACAGACTTAAAACAATGATATCTTTCAACCACACAGTGGTCTTTGTCAATCAAAGAGAAAACAAAAAAAGAAATATGACAGAATGAAATAAAATAAATATAAATTGTAATCACAGATTGTGTAGAGTAGAAATCAGATGTCACAGATGCACAGATTAAAGATAAATATATATATATATATATATATATATATATATATATATATATATATATATATATATATATATATATATATATATTGTTTCCATGAGCATATGAGTGATTATAGTTTATATAAGTCTGTCAGGGGAAAAGAGATTGGAGACGTCTGAGGCTATTAGGGGGGGGAGGGGGAAATAAATGGATTTATCTGATGTTAAGGTTAGGGGATTATCTGGACTTGGTATACCACTGGTATGATAGTTCCCATCTTCTCAGTTCTGACGGATTGCAATCAGGGGGAAGTGATTTAATTATTTTTGGGGTATAGCAGTCATCAAAAGTTGTGATGTTGTGACTCGCAGCATGTTGAGCTGTTGGTCTATCCATATTCATAATTTTAACATCATGTCTGTGGCCATTCATTCTGATATTCAAACCATCCGTGGTCAGGCCTATCAACTGTGCTGAGCAAAGTTTACATTGTAGCTGGTATATGACATTTTTCGATGTACAATTATGATGACCCTGTATTTTGAAGACCATTTTTGTTGTTTGGCTGTTGAAACTATTTGCTGAGGGGTGTATTGGACACGTCTTGCATCTAGGTCTATTGCATGGGAAGGAGCCATGAGGACGTTCGTGTGGTCTCTCCGCATCAGGGTCTGGTAGTTTAGGATGTACTAGGATGTTTTTCAAGTTGGGAGGTTGCTTGTACCAAATTTGCGGTGGATTGGTGAAAAGATTTTTGGTGTGGACGGAAGCTTGAAGAATTTTGAAGCCATCTCTCAATATCTTGTTGAGTTTATGTAGACCAGGATGGTAATCTGTTATTAAAGACAGTTTATTTTGTTCTGTTTGTGGTTTATGGTGAACCAAGGATTGTGCTGAATGAATTTGGTTTTCAATTAGTTTTTTTGGGTATCCTCTTCTCCGGAAGGCTGTTGATATCTTTCTATTAAAATCTTCCAATTCCCTATCATTCAAACAGATTCTCTTACCCCTGATTGCTTGACTGTATGGAATGGATCGTTTTATGTATATTGGGTGGTTGCTGTCGAAATGGAGATATTGTAGGTGGTTTGTCGGTTTGATGTGAATTCCTGTGTTGATATTTCCATTTTGGAGTGTTACCTCTACATCCAAAAAGGTGATAACTGATGTAGATTTCTCTCAGGTAAATTGAATTTTGGAGAATTGTGTCAGGCTGTCTAAAAATGCCTCAAGTGTTGAAGCACCCTGTGTCCAAATTAGGAAGATGTCATCTATATATCTATACCAACATAATGGCTGGTGTGTTTGTGTCTTTAGAAAACTTTCTTCCAACAATCCCATGTACAGATTTGCGTACGATGGTGCCATTCTGGTGCCCATTGCTGTTCCCTTGATTTGAAGGTAGTTCCTTCCCTCAAACTGAAAGTTGTTCTTCTCGAGGATGAACCTGGCCAGGTTCACAAGAAAAGGTGTAGTGGGAGAAGGCTTGCCTGGGCGTTTGTTTAGAAAAATCTCTATTGCAGATAGGCTGTGTGCATGAGGGATGTTGGTATAGAGAGAGATGACATCTATGGTGACCAAAATAGTTACCGGGGGTAGAGGTACAGATATTTGTGAAAGTCAATCTATGAAATGATTGATGTCCTGGGTATGTGATGGAAGGTTCTTTACTAAGGGTTGAAGGTGTGAGTCGAGGAAAGCTGAAATTCTTTCCGTTACTGAATTGCAGCCAGCAATTATTGGTCTACCAGGTGGAGGGATTATGTTTTTGTGGATCTTTGGTAATATATAGAATTGAGGAGTAGAGGGGTTTTCATTATATAATAATTTTAGAGATGTTTCCGAAATATTTTGTTCCGGAGCTGTATATTTGAGTAGGTCCGAGTACTCTCGGACAAACAAGAGGTGGTTTGTCGGCAGACATATCTAATACAACAAATGGAAGATACTCTCAATAAAGCACATACTGCAAGACAATCTTGCAAAGAATAAAATACATAAACTTTCAAAACTCTGCATTCAAGAAATAAATCTTTTTGGCCAAATCAAAAAATATGATAATCCAGTTTTACCTACCGACAAACCACCTCTTGTTAGTGACAAACCTAGCCTAAGTTCTCTCTACAAGATACCAGTACCCTGTGGACAACTCCCTAAACTGCCAACCCAATCATTATTGCTAAATAACAAAAGTAATAATAAAAACAGTCCCAATATAAGAAATAACCCTTCACCAAAAACAGTTGCCGTGCACAATATTTCCAACCACACACTCTCGGAACATGAACTACAAGTAATTTCTAAAGGCCTGTCATTCACACCAGCTAAGGAAATAGACCAATTCAAGTTAGGAAAAGATGTTTTCAGCTTTGCCAGAAAACTTAGGATAAAAAATTATATAGCTCAGACACCAACTTTCAAAACGGATACAAACATAGATGTATGTCTTGCAAAATTTAAACCACCTTCCAACTGGGATCCACCACCACTACCACCTGATCACCCCATTGAACTTTACATCAAATTTATCATGCAAAGCATCACCGATATAAATTTCACTAAAAATCTGAAGACTAAACCTAACCTTACCAAATTAGAAAAAGCGGCAATATTTTCGTTGAAAAACAATAAAGATATTATGATTCTTCCAGCAGATAAAGGTTCAACCACTGTCATTATGAACAAAGAAGACTACATCAAAGAAGCAAATAGGCAACTGTCAGACATCACAACATACAAAATACTTACAGATAACCCTACTACAGAATTCAACAATTTACTCTCGGACCTACTCAAATATACAGCTCCTGAACAAAATATTTCAGAAACATCTCTAAAATTATTATATAATGAAAACCCCTCTACTCCTCAATTCTATATATTACCAAAGATCCACAAAAACATAATCCCTCCACCTGGTAGACCAATAATTGCTGGCTGCAATTCAGTAACGGAAAGAATTTCAGCTTTCCTCGACTCACACCTTCAACCCTTAGTAAAGAACCTTCCATCACATACCCAGGACACCAATCATTTCATAGATCGACTCTCACAAATATCTGTACCTCTACCCCCGGTAACTATTTTGGTCACCATAGATGTCACCTCTCTCTATACCAACATCCCTTATGCACACGGCTCTATCTGCAATAGAGAATTTTCTAAACAAACGCCCAGGCAAGCCTTCTCCCACTACGCCTTTTCTTGTGAACCTGACCAGGTTCATCCTCGAGAAGAACAACTTTCAGTTTGAGGGAAGGAACTACCTTCAAATAAAGGGAACAGCAATGGGCACCAGAATGGCACCATCGTACGCAAATCTGTACATGGGATTGTTGGAAGAAAGTTTTCTAAAGACACAAACACACCAGCCATTATGTTGGTATAGATATATAGATGACATCTTCCTAATTTGGACACAGGGTGCTTCAACACTTGAGGCATTTTTAGACAGCCTGACACAATTCTCCACACTTCAATTTACCTGGGAGAAATCTACATCAGCCATCACCTTTTTGGATGTGGAGGTAACACTCCAGAATGGAAATATCAACACAGGAATTCACATCAAACCGACAAACCACCTACAATATCTCCATTTCGACAGCAACCACCCAATAAACATAAAACGATCCATTCCATACAGTCAAGCAATCAGGGGTCAGAGAATCTGTTCGAATGATAGGGAATTGGAAGATTTTAATAGAAAGATATCAACAGCCTTCCAGAGAAGAGGATACCCAAAAAAACTCATTGAAAACCAAATTCATTCAGCACAATCCTCGGTTCACCATAAACCACAAACAGAACAAAATAAACTGTCTTTAATAACAGACTACCATCCTGGTCTACATAAACTCAACAAGATATTGAGAGATGGCTTCAAAATTCTTCAAGCTTCCGTCCACACCAAAAATCTTTTCACCGATCCACCGCAAATTTGGTACAAGCAACCTCCCAACTTGAAAAACATCCTAGTACATCCAAAACTACCAGACCCTGATGCAGAGAAACCACACAAACTTCCTCATGGCTCCTTCCCATGCAATAGACCTAGATGCAAGACGTGTCCAATACACCCCTCAGCAAATAGTTTCAACAGCCAAACAACAAAAATGGTCTTCAATGGTCTTCAACAACATATACCAGCTACAATGTAAACTTTGCTCAGCACAGTTGATAGGCCTGACCACGGATGGTTTGAATATCAGAATGAATGGCCACAGACATGATGTTAAAATTATGAATATGGATAGACCAACAGCTCAACATGCTGCGAGTCACAACATCACAACTTTTGATGACTGCTATACCCCAAAAATAATTAAATCACTTCCCCCTGATTGCAATCCGTCAGAACTGAGAAGATGGGAACTATCATACAAGTGGTATACCAAGTCCAGATAATCCCCTAACCTTAACATCAGATAAATCCATTCATTTTTCCCCCCCTAATAGCCTCAGACGTCTCCAATCTCTTTTCCCCTGACAGACTTATATAAACTATAATCACTCATATGCTCATGGAAACAATATATATATATATATATATATATATATATATATATATATATATATATATATATATATCTTTAATCTGTGCATCTGTGACATCTGATTTCTACTCTACACAATCTGTGATTACAATTTATAATTATTTTATTTCATTCTCTCATATTTCTTTTTGTGTTTTCTCTTTGATTGACAAAGACCACTGTGTGGTTGAAATATATCATTGTTCAAGTGCTTTTATGTGTTTCTATTTCAAGACTACAGAGTGGACTCTTACCAAGGTAAGTCTGTCAGTCTCCTAGTCCAAAAAATCTAAATAATCTTTAAAAACCAAAACTAACCTATAAATATATATATATATATATATATATATATATATATATATATATATATATATATATATATATATATATATTCTTGATATTTAACGTTATCCATTGTTTATCCGTTGCACTGACTTTATGAAGTTAATATATTACTATTGTAAGTAATTTTATCCACCATTAAGTGCAATAATTTTACCTTGAGTGATGAGGCACCTTTCGGTCACTTGACCATTGTCGAATCCTTTCTTGAGTGGATTTCAAGACTACAGAGCGGACTCTTACCAAGGTAAGTCTGTCAGTCCCCTACTCCAAAAAATCTAAATAATTTTTACCAACCAAAGCTAACCTATATTTAATACTTGATTTTACTTGATTCATTCTTGTTTAATTATTTATCAAGTACAAAACCAAGTGAAACTAACTTGATGAACTACTTGGAGGAAGAAGCCTGAGCGCCAACATCCCATAACGTAACAAATTTATGAATCCTGAATCTGGGCTGACCATAGTTATCTCTGATGGAAACTGTTTTTCTGAATTCTCTTCAAATAGACCACCGACCAGTTTTTCTGACTCCATCTAAAAACAAATATTCAATTTCTTTTTAATGCGAATTTTTAATTACATAAAATACTTATTGTTAAAATATACAATTGAAAGACTTTTTATGGTCAGTTAAAACTATCTTGTCAATTACTGGTAATTATGTTATTGGAAAACTGCTCAAAGTAAAAGGTTATTTTGAATCCTATTACTCAATCCTCTGTTTTTGTTTCTTACATATCTCCCTAAAAATACATTATAGGACGAAACAAAAGTATAAAGCGCTTTCAAGTCTTTACAAATAATTTGTAAAATTACTTTAAACTACATGCCTTTATCAGGGGGCTATTAAACATTAGGAAATGGTTTTTTTCTAATAAACAAATCTATATATCTATTATAAGCAAATTTATACATACATATATATATATATATATATATATATATATATATATATATATATATATATATATATATAGATTTTTTGGACTAGGAGACTGACAGACTTACCTTGGTAAGAGTCCACTCTGTAGTCTTGAAATAGAAACACATAAAAGCACTTAAACAATGATATATTTCAACCACACAGTGGTCTTTGTCAATCGAAGAGAAAACACAAAAAGAAATATGAGAGAATGAAATGTTCATGGAAACAATATATATATCTTTAATCTGTGCATCTGTGACATCTGATTTCTACTCTACACAATCTGTGATTACAATTATTTCATTCTCTCATATTTCTTTTTGTGTTTTCTCTTCGATTGACAAAGACCACTGTGTGGTTGAAATATATCATTGTTTAAGTGCTTTTATGTGTTTCTATTTCAAGACTACAGAGTGGACTCTTACCAAGGTAAGTCTGTCAGTCTCCTAGTCCAAAAAATCTATATATATATATATATATATATATATATATATATATATATATATATATATATATAT
Organism: Prosapia bicincta; assembly: GCA_036971475.1. NCBI lineage: Eukaryota > Metazoa > Arthropoda > Insecta > Hemiptera > Cercopidae > Prosapia > Prosapia bicincta. The sequence goes on along the minus strand of JBAIZL010000001.1, from coordinate 82,533,507 downwards.
ATATATATATATGAAGTTAATATATTACTATGTGAGTAATTTTATCTACCATTAAGTGCAATAATTTTACCTTGAGTGATGAGGCACCTTTCGGTCGTTGACCATTGTCGAATCACTCGAGAGTGATTCGACAATGGTCAACGACCGAAAGGTGCCTCATCACTCAAGGTAAAATTATTGCACTTAATGGTGGATAAAATTACTCACATAGTAATATATTAACTTCATAAAGTCAGTGCAACGGAAAAACAATGGATAATGTTAAATATCAAGAATATATATATATATATATATATATATATATATACTGCTATACCACAAAAACAATTAAATCACTCCCCCCTGATTGCAATCCCTCAGAACTGAGAAGGTGGGAACTATCATACCAGTGGTATACCAAGTCCAGAGAATCCCCTAACCTCGACATCAGATAAATCCATTCATTTTTTTTTCCTAATAGCCTTATCTCTTTTCCCCTGACAGACCTTTATAAACTATAATCACTCATATGCTCATGGAAACAATATATATATATATATATATATATATATATATATATATATATATATATATATATATATATAAATATAAAATACGTTTTCTTGTTTAATAATTTAAAACAACACAGGTTATTCAAATACAAGAATATTTATTATTTTATATCCAAATATAAAATAATAAATATTCTTGTATTTGAATAACCTGTGTTGTTTTAATATATATATATATATATATATATATATATATATATATATATATATATATATATATATATATATATCTTTAATCTGTGCATCTGTGACATCTGATTTCTACTCTACACAATCTGTGATTACAACTTATATTTATTTTATTTCATTTTCTCATATTTCTTTTTGTGTTTTCTCTTCGATTGACAAAGACCACTGTGTGGTTGAAATATATCATTGTTCAAGTGCTTTTATGTGTTTCTATTTCAAGACTACAGTGTGGACTCTTACCAAGGTAAGTCTGTCAGTCTCCTAGTCCAAAAAATCTATATATATATATATATATATATATATATATATATATATATATATATATATATATATATATATATATATACCCTAACTAGTTACTTTGTAGATATATTTTAGTATAGCTGTGCAATAATGTCATATAAAGTAGACCAGTCATTCCTGAAAAATTACTTAATGCTTTTTTTGGTGGTTAAAAAAACATAAACAAAACCCACAATCTAACCAACACACTACGTAAATACAACTACAAAATAGTCTACTCCACACACAACACTCTCAATAAACAATTTAAACTCAACAACAAAATCAACGACATTTACAACGCCACTGGAGTTTACAAACTAACTTGCAGTACGTGCCCCAGTTTTTACATAGGCCAGACAGGGAGGTCCTTCTACACACGTTACCATGAACATATAAAAGCACTAACAATCAATAACTACCAATCAAACTTCGCCGATCATCTCAACTCCACAAAACATGACTACATAGACATAACATCTAACCTACAAATTCTTCATAAACAGCACAGAAATAACCAACGCTACACAACCGAACAATACGAAATATACAGACACTTCAAACTACACCCTACACGAATACTCAATACACAATTACATTACAACTCACACACTCTTTTTGACATCATAACTCCTAATACTTACAAAATACACCCACACCACCATAACTAAAGAGGTATAAATAATTTTACCTGTCTAATCCTCACAGCTTCTAATTGATCATAAGCAAGAGCCGATACTTCTGCTATGGTATCTTCGAGAAGTTGCAGTTGTTTTTGTATGGCTGAAAGGAATTCATCTAGATTGTCTCTTGTTACCTGCCAACCTTGAACTAGAACCTAGATAATATAAACACGAAGATAATATATTCCATATTCTCATTTGAATAAAATACTGTGTGCTTACAATTTGAATAGAGATTACATTATTTTACATCACAACAAAAATCATTTGAATATTGTTACTTAAAATAATCACTTTGAAGGAAATTCTAACAAACTTTACAAATGAAGAAAGTGTTCTAAGAAATAATTTAAATTGTAAATTTGTCATTTTGAAAGAGACGCGATGTAACTTCGCAGCAACAAAGACCGTGTTTAATTATGTCAAATGACGATCTTCATGTAGAAACACCATAGATATTTCATTGTGATCAGCGGAAGAAATCTGAGAGAATATGAAGATATAAAACAATCGTTAAATCACATCAAAACAATGTTAGAGGGATTGAAGTGAAAACAGATTGTTTGTTCATAAAAAAGGAGGGAGTGGGAAAATATAACACCAGCCATCTTACCATTTGGACCAATTGCTGATTGGTTATATATTTGCAGAGTAAGGGATATCAAAAGCCAAAAGCTGAAGAGATGTAAACTAAGGCTAGAATTTCAGGCAGTCTGAAAAGAAAACTGAAGTCTGTGAGATGTCAAGCTCAAAATTTTTTTTCAACTGAGTGATAAATGATTAAGTTTTAGAGGTACTACCCCCAGTTGTTTTCAAAGTGGTTTTTGATTTCAAATTTTTAAAAAATGTGCCACGCATTGGTGCATGAATGCTAAATTATTAAAATAAGTTTAAACGCAAAATGAATTGTAAGTAAGTAGGCGTAAAGTGGTTTTGTAACGCCAAAAAAAATATTGCGAACAGTTAAATAAAGTTTAATAAAATTTTAGCAAAGTAAAATTTATAAATTCATTAGAGAAAAATAAGGCGAGAATAACAAACTTTAAACAAAAGACTTTTTCAAATTTATATAAAAATACGATCGGATTAAAACATAAACATCAAGACATAGAATACATTCAGTGCAGCCAAACCAAAAAGGACCTACACGGAGCAGAGCAAGGAGAGAGAGAGGGAGATTTTACCCCATGGCCAAGGACACACCGGAACGAGGGCTGATCCAAGAGAGGATTCCTGTGAAAGTGACTGGCAAAACAAGTTAGCACTGTTTTTGGTTCTCCTTAAATTTTTAAATTTTGATTAATTAACTTCATTTGAGATTTTTTTAAATGTTTAAATAAACTTTAAGAAGAAAAATTTTAAATTCATATTTTCTTATTTTCAAAGTAAATTTTAACACGTTCATTGGCAAGCTGGAAATTGGAATTTTGTGTGGTGGCCGCTATAATAATTCACTTAAAATTTGGATAGCAACGGCCACACGATAGATATCGCGTGATCGGCAATGAACGTGTTAATTAAATATGAAGTAGTCGAAAAATACTCTAGAACATTTAAATTGATTTTAAAGCCTTTTCAATGACTTCAATAAGGTGAGATTTGCAAAGTAAACATAAATTTTCAAAATGGCTTCAACTGCAATTATTACAGGAAATAATTTTAAATTATATTAATACGAAATTAATTTTTCAATTGATATATATGAACAAGTTAGTGTTTAAAATGTTAATTAAATAATTTCTTATTTATATAAAATTTATGTTATTTTTTATAGGATTTTATTTATATGTGATGTTTTGATGACAATATATAATTAATAGAAATTAATTCAGTAAATTAAATTTGAATGTGGTTAAATTTATAAAAAAGAACTTGGGTAAAAAATTATAAAAATATTATTTTGAAGGAAATAAATAAATTTAAAGATGATATAAAAGCAGATTCAATTATGGTTTGTAGTATCACAAGATTAAATAACTTGGGAATGTTTGAAAATATTTTCCAATTGAATGTAAATTATTAAAAATTTAAATTAAAGGTAAATTTTTTTAGAAAATTAATAAAATTTTATGAAAGTAAACAAATTGGAGATTTGATTATAAATTTAGAATAAAATATATGAATAAATATTGAAAATTAAACATTAAATGCAGTAGTAAAAAGGGAAATAGCACCACATTAGTAAAAAGAAAGTAATTGAAAACAAACCTTTGTTTATGTTTATCTTTAAAGCTTATTACAGTGAAACCTGTCTTAGACGGACCCTGTGTTAGGCGGAATCCCGTCTATCGCAAAAAACTTAAAGTCCTGACTGTCGCCTATTTAATTTACCTGGTTAATAACCTCCATAAGCCGGAAACTGTCTAACGCGGAAGCGGAATAAGCATAAGGATGAGTGATATGCATTTACTACGTCTTAGTTCTGCATAAGCCAGAAAATCTGATCATATACATGCTGTCAAATATAAAGTTACAATAACTTCCTTTTAGATAAAATACAGTTTATAATATATTTTTTTACCATAACAAAATTCACAGATAGGTCTGCTTAATTGTAACGGATTGTATTTATTTCTGAGAACTTTGTAACAAAGTTAAGGGTTGTTGATATGCACAAGATAAAGCAATGGTATACAAACATCCATAATTTACGATAAGCATAGCCTGTTTTACAAACATCCACGGCCAGACATATTAATGTCATATTGATTGACATATTGAAAGGCGAGAGACCGCTTCATTCTAAAAGACAAAAAACATGCGCAAATAGAAGAAAAAGAAGAAATTGAAGATGGACCAGTCGTAGAAAACAAAATAAAAACATTTGGTGAGGCTTTAATGAAAATTTGTGAATTAGAAGATTTCGCGATACGTATTAGCAGCCCGGAAATGTGTCACCATTTGTTACAACTAAAAACAATAACTAAAACACAAACAAGTAAAACTAACTTTTTAAAACAAAAGTCAATGCTAGATTTTTTCGAGCCTACTTGATTTTCTTTTTTTTTACGTAAGCCTACCATGTACAGTATTTAGCCTAAATACAGTTAGAGGAAAAATACAGTTTTTAATAAATTGCATCATTAATTCCTAAATTTTGTTGACAAGTGTATAAGTGTTTTAGTTTTATAGTTTTAGTGTTTTCTATTGAAAATGTTTTGTGGAGAAGGATAAATGGATGCTGCATTAGAAGGTAAGATTTTTATTATGTAATGTAGGTTTTAACATTTTCTGTAGTGTGCATAGCCAACACCACCTACAAAACAAGATTTGCGAGTTGTGACGTCACAGGGCACAGGCTACGGGCTGTCATTAGGCAATCAAGATAACTGATATTACTGTTGAATGACGTTTATTTAGACGTTAAAATTTGATAGTTTTCTTGTGATTTAAATACACTTGCTTTATATGTTTAAGTGTTATCTCTGTAGGAAATAAACAGTCAGTACTAATTCGGAAATAAATAATTATATTAAATTCTGTATTAGAACAAATGTAGACACGATGACAATTAATGGCCCGTTATCTATGTGGTGTTGGTACAGCGCCATACAGCTGATCAGTAGAAATAATAGTCTTATAGCTAAGAATCCCCACGGCCTACCCTCACCCCAACGCTAAAAATAGACTCGACAAACGTTTCGTGATGTTACCATCATACAGTACACTACTACTATATCAGCCGGAAACCTGTCTTAGACGGAAAAAAATGCCGGTCCCAATGGATTCCGGCTTAAACAGGTTTCACTGTATATGTTTGTTTTTGATATATCTTTACAGATTAAATTAAATAATTAATGTTGAAGATTAAAATTTATAGTAAATCGTTTTGATTAAATTCAAGACAAAAAAAAATTTTAATGTAAATTTTGAATTTTAAAATAATTTGTTTATAGAATTAAAAAGTAAAATTCCTGTACTAGTTAAGATTTTATATAAATAAAAATCTATGGTTTTTACTAACTTTCAACTAAGAGTTAAATTTATTATTCACTAAAGAAATTTCTTAAATAATCCTACAATTTGGTCACTAAGCTGTGATACCTTCAAATAAAATATTCCCCGAGATATAGTGGCCCAAAGAGTTAAATATCAGTAAAACGTTAAAGTCCAGTGACTGGTTCTCTGGAAGAATTTGACAAGCAGCGGTACAGGTTCTGGCTCGTGTCAGATCTGTTTGTTCAAATTTTACTGGCTGTCTACAGGTAAGTGCGGATCCAGAGGAAAACAACGGCCAAGAGGAGGACTCTGCTTGAACAAGGTAGGTAGACCATTGCAATGTGTGTGTGTGTGTGTATGTGTGTGTGCGTGCATATGTGTTGCAATAACCAAACTTACCACGGTAAAGAACATCATGTCTTGACTGGTTTCTTTAGTTAGGCATTTTGGGTAATAATAAATTTGAAACAAGTGTACCCAAACTGTCCATCAGAACTTATAGTTCCACTTGCCAAACCTTCCAATGTATGAAACCCTGGTCATTACATAAAAATCTAATAATTAGTCATTAAGGCTACTTTATAAAGGCAAAAAAAGCTTAGAAGTCACCACAGCTTAACTGATAACGGATCTAATTAGATGTGTGGTGTAGCAATCTCTGGGTAATTAATTCCTTATTACAATTTCTATGAAAATACTCTCACTTATTAAGAATTAAATATTATATTATACATTAAATTATAGCAATTTTTTATCCATCATTTTATACCTTTTTTAGTTTATCATGTTAATCGATTACTACTTTTAATTCAACTGATCAAAACAAATCAGGTTTCTTACATTTTGAAGTTTGTATTGGATTCTAGGTTCCTGCTATTATTATTTACTTGAGATATATACAAAAAAAACACTAATTATAAAAAATATTCATAAAAATTCTAGATTTAAATTTAGAATTTTATTTTACAGTAATAGAGTTCCAAGTACTCTTTGCCTACATGTAATGCAACTTAAAAACATTCACACTTATATCTTGTCCCTGATCTAATTCCCTTGTCATAACAAACTTTACTTTTTTCTGTACTACAAGTTGGATTGGAAAGTGAAACAAATCTTTAGCTTGCAGATGTAATTGGTTTTATCCTATTTTTTATATCCAAGGGAAACTCTTTCAGGGGGATCAGGTTTTGATATTAACTGTTTTGCTATGATTATACTACACTCTGTATAATGTCTCTTCCCTAATGGTGTTGGGGGTTTTAATTTATTAAAGCAGGAAAAAAGTGAATAATGCATTATCAAATAATTTTTTTTAAAATTCATATGCTTTGATCATTTCATTCATAATTGGGGAACTAGTAAATCATTAATCCATTTGATCGTCACCAAGTTATTGTTACTGTAATCAATAATAACATCAGGTTACTTTATTTATTTGTGAACACCCTGATTATATTATCCGGTTAGCAAAAAACGAGTCAGTATAATTTTTAGTTGAGTATATGTGTTCTTTATACCTTTGTTGAAAACTGTAGCATGTTTGCCCAATGTTAAATTTAATTTAGTTTGTACAGTTTAGCATGTAAATATCTGGTCCTTGATTTTTTTAAAATATTTTTGTAGGGTTGTTCATTGAATTTAGGTTTTCCAATTGTTTTATAAGCTAATTTTATTATGTTCTTTAAAAGTTTATCAACAAAATCAAAACAGTATTTCGAACACATCACAGCATAAAATAAAAACTTCTAGTCTAAAAACATAGACACAGTTTCATAGTATACCAACAACATAATAGAAATAGACCACAGTTACAAAACATTTAGTACAACCTAGAAATTATCTACATACATGAAAGAAGTTGTCTTTTATTGCAATTTAAGAATTTTTTAGTATATGTAAACTAATAACTTATTAAAGTCTACAATACCAATGTCATGAAAAGAGGAAAAAAACTGTAGATGTAAATGAAGACTAAAAATTAAGTGTATAATTATTTACCTGTTGAGCTGGCGTGGTAAAGAAAGGAGTATGAACTATCACAGTGACAAAGATTTGAGGCTCGAACTTGATGCAAGATCCAGGAACTAAAAACTATGAAAAAAGCTTATTGGTTAATCAGTTTATTCACATATATCAATGACATTTTTTGGCATTATTTTAACTAATAAAAATTGAAAGTATATTATTCCAAATCTTCACGAATATGTTAGGTACTGTTTTCTATTTACTCTTACTTCAGAGTTAAAAGGAAAAATAATTGTCTTTTCCACAATTGATAAATCCCCTTGATGATATAATAAAATACTCCATTAGACTTAATAAATAAATTGAAGAACCTTACACCAGAGCATCTAGTAACACAAAAAATAAAATTGAAGAATATTTTCAATTGAGAAGAAAAGTATTTTAATAATAGTATCAGTAGGTGGAGGCTAGTTTAATACATCCACTGATAAAACTAGCTAGGCAGTGCTTGATTCAACTATCAGTGACCTTTATCCGGTTCTCACCACATTTTCAATGGACCAAGAATGCCTCACTCAAGTAAAGCGCTCATGGAACTTCTGACAAGCTGACTGGGTTCGATTCACGCAAGAATTGTAACTCCTCTGTTCTAGTCTGCCTAAACAGAAAGATGTTGAAGAACTCCTCTCACTGTTCATCAGCCAAATCCAAAATGCAGCAAAGTACCACAACTCAAAAGGAAAGTGGAAAAATTATTGGATACCATTTTGAAAAGGCTTTAATACTGAGGAACTCGTAAATGAGAGAGATTCGATTAGTTAAAAACTCCTGAAAAATAATAGTGATGAGCTTAGATGCAAGCTCTTGGAAACAAGCCACAAAATGGAAGAGCAGAGCTCTGTCTCCAAGCAAGAAAAATGGGCCAGGCTGAGCAGTAGACTTGACTTGAGAGAAATTTGAGTAATAAATAAATTCATTATTAGAGAATACCATGAAGGCCTATATAACTTGAAGAATAGAGAACCGACTTACGAATTGAGAATTGAAAAACAAACTTGAGAATCGGAATCAAAAGTTTTAGTTATTGGCCCATCCATAATTAATATTCCATAAAAGTTGTACTTCAAGGCATGGTAACCCTTAACTGACTTCGTACGTCTGTGAGACATACCCAAACAAAAGGCAAAGGCATTGGGAAATAAACCTTCTTCTAATGAAGTATGGGGTCTACTCTCCACAAATGATATGTTGGAGGAAATAATAAAGTGGTCAAACAAGAACATTACCTCTCTCAGAGAAAATTATTCAAAAAAATGGTTTTATCTAAGGCACCTAGACCTAATGGAGCTAAAAGCCTTTATGGGGCTTTTGATTTATACAGCCATATTCAAGTCTAGTAATAAATCAATTGACAGCATGTTTGCAACTGATGGAACAGGACGGAACATTTTCCGCTGCACAATGAGTAGAAATAGATTTATGTTTTTGTTAACACGTTGAGTGTGGCAGGTACATGAACACCTGTGGCGGTAGGTATTTGTGTCACCCCGCTCCCCTTCTCAAATCATTGGTTCATTGTGAGGTTAGCCATTGACAGAAAATTTTGTGTCCCTTGTAGATTATTATGCCAGTCTTTGTATACATTTCAGTACAATTTTTTTTTATCGCACCATTGCTGACAGATTAGGGACTGTATTATCGTTTTAGTGTTACTTGAAGTGTATTTAGTAGTGTTTATTATTTTTTGCACAATAAATACAGATAATGAAGATGAATTATTGGAGAATGTCTACTTAGATAAATGTTGTCACAGTAGACATTCTCTAATAATTCATCCTCGTTATCCATATTCATTGTAAAAAAAAACTAATAAACACTGCTATAACACACTTCAAGTAACACTGTCCCCTGTCCGATAGCAATGATGGAAAAAACTGAAATGTTCTCAAAGACTTACACAATAACTAACAAACGATTTAATATTTTCTGGCATCAACTAACCTCACAACGAAACCAGCTGTTTTAAGAGCCTCGTTGATTCAAACAGTTCTGCCTCAAAAACAATTGAGTTATTGCTCAGTGCAAAATAGTGTGAGAAGTAATCACTGTATATTCCCGCTCCCGTTTCACCATGCATCTAGACCCATCCATGTAGATTCTCACCCAGGAGTCCTGTGGGTCCATGAGTTTAAAATTTCCGAGGCAATTTGGGACGTCTTTTCCGGTATGTCAGTCTAAAAGCTATAGATGTCACCGGGGTAGTGCTAAATGATCAATAATGCTGGCAAAAGACTCCCAAAGTCAGAATAACCAGTGACTTGCCAAAGTTATTTTTTAAGTAAATTCATGAAAAAAATTGATATAATATTTTTGATTCCATTAAACCACTTTTACCAGTTCAACTATATAAGTAAGTTATAATTTAAGTAAATTCATGAAAAATGTGAGATATACAGTTTTTGATTGCACTAAGCCATCTTTACCAGTGTAGCTATATAAGTAATAACTTGCTAAAACTATAATTTAAGTAAATTCATGAAAAACTTACTGATAATAACATTTTCAATAGTAATAAATTATCTTCATCATGACTGGTGATCAAGATTGAATCTTATCTCTCAATAGGTTTTTCATAAACTTACTAAAGGGAGAAGATCAGCAAGTCGTTATTTTATAGTGTTCAAACATAAAATATAATAATTTCTTTTTAATAAATTGTCAGTTCATCAAGAACAATGAACCCCTAAACATTACAGATTATCTTACTGACAATTAATTATGTTATGAAACTACACAAATCTATTAAGAAATAGTTAAATTTACTATCAGTTACTATCTTGATACTTACTGGTTTTACAACACCTTGTAGATTTCTGTTTAAAGTTTCTATCATTTCATCAATCATAATATGCCCATGTTGAATATCCTAAAACAAAATCATGTTTTCTCTAAGAGAATTGAATAATACTTTGTACTAAAGTTTATACATTTTGAAGATATGGGAATACACAAATTATATTTCATTCATGAGGTAGAATATTATCTTAAAGATTTAGCAACAAGTATAACAAGTGCTAAAATATAACATCTTTTATTCAATCTGTTGTATCTAAAACATCCTCATTATACAGAATTAGCTTTTGTAATATTTGTATTTCAACTAGTTCACACTAAATTGCAGCAGAAAAATATACTGAAATATACCATTTTTCATTAGTGTAAGTATTCTACACTGTTCATAGACTCAACCAGTTCACGTTTCAATATATAATTTTAGCATACCCTTCAATGAATGTTTTCATTGTTTATTTTGGGGGTTTAGCAATGAATATGTTTTGTTTGTGCTGTTTTTATTAGGCTAAATGCTAAATGAAGTAGTGAAACATTGGTGACAAGGCAAACCAATTATCAATGTTTTCTATAAACACTTCTTCTAAAACACTTATAAACACTTCTAAAAAATTGCTGTCAGAAATTGACTTGTTGAATCAACTGTTTGGCTGAGAACTCAGTTACGAGCTGAAGAAGAAGAAAATCTATAGAAATTTATTGGTAAACTTGCTGTCAGAAATGAATTTGTTGAATCTGCTTGGCTGAGAGCTCAGTTATAAGCTAAAGAGGTGGAAAACCTATAGAGACCTATTGGCAAACTCACTGTCAGAAATGGACTTGTGGAATCTACTGTTTGGCTGAGAACTCAGTTATGAGCTGAAGAAGAGGAAAACCTATAGAAATTTATTGGTAAACTTGCTATCAGAAATGAATTTGTTGAATCTGCCTGGCTGAGAACTCAGTTATAAGCTAAAGAGGTGGAAAACCTATAGAGACCTATTGGCAAACTCACTGTCAGAAATGGACTTGTGGAATCTACTGTTTGGCTGAAAGCTCAAATATGGGCTCAAGAAGAGCAACCCTATAGAGATTTATTAGCGAACTTGCTGTCTGAAATGGACTTGTCGAATCTACTGTTTGGCTGAAAGCTCAATTATGGGCTCAAGAAGAGCAACCCTATAGAGATTTATTAGCGAACTTGCTGTCTGAAATGGACTTGTCGAATCTACTGTTTGGCTGAGACCTCAGTTATGAGCTGAAGAGGAGGAAAAAATATAGAGATTTATTAGCGAACTTACTGCCTGAAATGGACTTGTGGAATCTACTGTTTGGCTGAGACCTCAGTTATGAGCTGAAGAGGAGGAAAAAATATAGAGATCTATTGGCAAACTTGCTGTCTGAAATGGACTTGTGGAATCTACTGTTTGGCTGAAAGCTCAATTATGGGCTCAAGAAGAGCAACCCTATAGAGATTTATTAGCGAATTTAAATATATTTCATAATTGTCATAAACACAAAGGTAAATGTCTATAATATTAAAATATTGAAGAATTTAATATCCTACCATTATTAATAAGTTTAATTACATTTTGTTTATGTAAATCAGTATTAAGAGAAAACTTCGGATGGAGATAATGAAACTACATAAACTATCTTATATACATACAGATTCTCCAAAACTCCTGATTTTTAAACAAGTTTTCTCTTATTTTGTGAATGCTTGAAAGACCAGTTTTTTTTATTATTTGATTCTATCTCAGACTTTATCTTCTAGTGTTTATGTTAATAAATTTCAACATATTTTAATATATCAATACTTGTCTATAGTAACACTTTTTTTGTATTACACAAGAATGACCATTTCTGAAGATGTATCCCATTGTCAACTAAAACTGTAACTGACCTTTTGGTTGTTGGGGGGTTGAGTGGGGGTTGGAGTAGGTTAGCTAGAGCAGGTGATTTTGGTATATTTTGGGGGTAATGATATTAAAATCTTTGTTAAATAGAATGCAATTGTGTGTTGAGTAAGTACGACTGGTGTAGTTTGAAATGATTGTGTATTTCATACTCTTCTGCTGTGTAGAACCTGCCATTTTTACATTGTTTGTGCAGAATTTCTATGTTTAATAACATATTTGTACTTCCTTAAGGTACTATACTTAAGGCCCTCCTAAATTAAACAAAGATTAAATGCTGTTACAACTGTTTACATATCAATATATGTTAGAGTATGCACATTATTGTTAATTATTAATATTAATTAATATGAAATTCTTAATATACTTATCTTCATTTCTGTAAGGAATATTTCCATACAGTTTTCTGCCTTTCCGAACATTACAATATTCTCCTCTGTTGACACATTTTGAAGTGACTCTATTTTCAAAACTTAAATTGTACTCTGGTAATTTAATCATTTATACAATCGAGCATTTTCGGGTATAAATCAGCACAGACACAGGTGTGGCACAGGCACAAGTGTGGGGATTTCCCTGTGTCTGTGCTGATTGATACCTGAATACCGTTTCCTTAAGCAAATCCGCTATGAATCGGTTATATAAATGATCAAATTACCAAGTAATTTAGGTTTTGAAAATGAAGTCACTCAGAAATGCATTAAAAGAGGAGAATATTGTAACGTTAGCGAAGGCAGAAAACTGTACTCAAATATATACTAGGTGTTTTAAAAAAATACCACGAATGTTTACATTTTGCACGTTTGGAGAGTCTGATTGTCAATTTTTTTTATTGTGTTAGTATACATGCCCCTGAAGTATGACACAATTTTCAGCTGTATTCAATGTTTACTTTATCTTTCGCAGCCGCTAAGGTTAGATGTGTGTTCATGAGCTCTGCGATTTTCGATTGTTAAAAAAATGGATCAAAGAATTTGTATTAAGTTTTGCGTAAAAAATTAAATAAAGTGTAACAAAGTGTGCGAAATGTTAACAAAGGCCTATCACGAGTCTGCTATGAAAAAAACAATTATTTACGAGTGGTATAAGCATTTCCAAGATGGCCACGAAGACATTGACGATGACGAACGCCCCAGCACATCAACAACCGATGAAAACGTGGAAAAAGTGGAAGCAATGGTTATGAATGATCGCCGAATCACAATCAGAGAAGTCGCTGATGATGTTAACATATCGATTGGCTCATGCCATGACATTTTGAGTATGAAATGTGTGGCAGCAAAATTTGTCCCAAAATTGTTGAATTTTGAACAAAAACAGCGGCGAATGGAAGTTGCTCAAGAATCACTAAATGAAGCCAGCGACGATGCAGAATTACTGAAACGTATTATAACAGGCGACAAAACATGGGTTTACGGATATGATGTCGAAACGAAGGCTCAATCGTCCCAGTGGAAGCACTCTGGCTCTGCAAGACCGAAAAAGGCTCGGCAACTGCAGTCGAACGTCAAGGTTATGCTTACTGTGTTCTTTAATTTTAATGGCATAGTACATCATGAATTCTTGCCACAAGGTCAAACAATCAATAAGTGTACTATCTACAAGTTTAATGCCGTTTGCGTGAAGCAGTGTGAAGAAAACGTCCGGAATTGTGGCAAAACAATTCATGGCTTTTGCATCATGATAATACACCGGCTCACACATCGTTGCTTGTTCGTGATTTTTTGACGAAAAATAACACTGTAATGATGCCCCAACCTCCATATTCGCCAGACATGGTCCCTTGTGACTTTTTCCTTTTTCTAAAAATAAAAAACTTTAAAGGGTCGTCGTTTCACAAGCATATATGACATTATAAGTGCATCGCTGAAAGAGCTCAAAGCTATCCCAAAGATCGAGTTCCAGAAGTGTTTTGAGAATTGAAAAAAGCGCTGGCATAAGTGTATAATATCTAGTGGGGACTACTTTGAAAAGGACAATATCGATGTAGATGAATAAATAAATATTTTTTTCAAAAAACGAAAATTTCGGGTATTTTTTGAACACAGTGGTAAAATAATAATTATATCTGTAAATTGTGGATCTAAAACATTTAAAATTTAAAACAGTTTGTAAGTAACAACTTTTTTCTCCAAACCTAATAAAAATAAGTTCTTATTTAATACAGATTAAATTATTTTCTGTTGAGTTAATTGTTAATAGTTAATTGTTGCAGTTGATTTTCAAAAAGCTTCAGATGAGAACTACTTTCTTGCAATAAACTTGTAGATATTTTTATTAACTCAATTTGTTTTCTTTTGTATAAATATAATTATACATGAAACAACATTATTAAGTCTATAAATAATGAGATGTTAATAATGTATTAATATGTAATCTATTGTAATGTAATGTTAAAATTATGTGTTCAACAATGTAAATGAAACTAATGCTTAACAAAAATACATTGTTTTATTCTTGCATTGAATTCTTAATTGATTTATAATGGTTGATTAAATTTTGATTCTGTTTTTTACAATAAAATGGAATTCAAGAGCAATAAACATTTAATACTTTTCAATTTTGTCTACTTACTTTGATACATTTGAATTGTTGATGCTAACGTATATTAATATAGCTTGAATGGTATTTAGAATAAAACAAATAAAAACATTAACAAAACTAATAAATTGACTTCATTTATTGACTCATACTCGTTTCAATGACAAAGTCATCATCATCAGTGACTGTTATTACTACAAACTCTAACTTACAACTCTGTTACAGAGTTTGTAGTAGTAACACTCACTGATGATGACTTTGTAATTGAAACGCATATGAGTAAATTAATGATTAATTTATGAGTTTTGTGTGTATGTATTTATTTATTTTAACATAACCTAACAAGCTAAGCTCAAAGAATAGTTGCTCTTTAAAATGATTAAAAATAACATGATGAAGTATCATTCTGATCTGAATACTATAAACAATCACAAATTCACCGATTCTTTACCTAACAGAAAAGGATATCTCAAAAAACTTTTACTAAGCAACCAAATTTTTTTTTTTAAATTAAATTTCAAGTGAATTCATTTCTATTTTTCATTTATTAAAAAATTGTTCCTGATTAAGAGCAGATTTCTTGATCACTCACCATCAAATATCATGGTCTTTAAAAAGTTATGTCTTCTGTGCAAAATCAAAATGCATCTTTCTGTTTAAGGGAAAATGGTTTGAATATAAATCTTGCAGCCACTCTGTATGCACCCAAATTATTTGTTATAATAATTAGTTATAAATTTTGCTTTGAATTTTGGTGAATCTACAGGGAAAACAGTATTTCTTTTTTTAACCTAATTACCTCATGTATCATTCAGAGGGGCAGTTGACTTTTTCAAATCATTTCATTTTGCCTTTTAACATGATATAGAATTGTTGTTAAACACATAACATCTTATGCAAAAAATGTAAAAAATAAACGTACTAGTGTGTGTGTGTGTGTGTGTGTGTGTGCGTGCGTGCGTGCGTGCGTGCGTGCATGCGCGTGTGTGTATGTGTGTGTGTGTGTGTGTGTGTGTGTGGACAATGTTAAATATCACAAATATATATTATACATACGCACATTGTCATATATATTACACTAACACACATAATAAGTTCTAGATGACAATCAATTTTAAAAGTGGAAAAACTAAATTAAAGTGTACAATATACTAAGTTTTATTCTTGAATTTAAATACACCATAGGAAATAATACAAGGGATCAGATGCTATAAACGTATTTACTTCTTCAAAATAGCAGTATATTTTTTATAATTTAGACCTACAATGTGTTTAATTAAAAGCTAAGTTTTTCAATTACATTTAAGCTTACCACTGCTGATATTGATGGACTCATATCAAGACAATAAACTATGCGATAAATTTCACTCAGAAAAACAATGTTTGTAGAAGTCGTTATAAGATAGCGATATAAGTGCACACAATCTGGTCTCCAGTCTTGCCCATATGCTGATGTTTCTTGTGGGACAACTGATAGCACTGTTAGCTCTGCATCATCTGCATCTGCCTGCATTCATAAATACATGTAAAAGTAACAACCATTTTTCAGAGATTTAATCTTAAATAAGAGATTATAGTGTACAAATTCTGGAAAAAAGACATCCTGTATTTAGAGAGATCACTGTGAAAGTTGAAGTAGAGGTATAGCAGTGGACGTTGTATTGGTCAATAGCAGTCTATATTCCACTTTCTGTAGTCACAATGATGTTGCATGGTGAACACTGTTCATTCATTAAGGAGAAAATTTCTGTTGGTAGTTCTGAAATTTCTATGAGCATGCACTTCACTTTTAGTTCAGGCTTATCTGACAGAATTTTGTACCAGACTGGAAAATTATTCATGTTTGGATCATAAACTTTAGAGCGAAAGGCTCTGTACTGAAAAAAAATGCAAGCCATAACTATGCAGGAAAACATGACATATATAAGAGCATCCATCCAGCAATCCCCAAAGCATCCAGCACTTGAACATGCAGTTTTCCCTGGCATTGCTCTAACTTGACTTTGACTGTAAGAAAATTCCTGAATAGGGATCTTCTCAGAAGCATATATATATATATATATATATATATTCTTGATATTTAATATTATCCATTGTTTTTCCGTTGCACTGACTTTATGAAGTTAATATATTACTAATTTTGAGTAATTTTATCCACCATTAAGTGCAATAATTTTACCTTGAGTGATGAGGCACCTTTCGGTCTTTGACCATTGTCGAATCACTGATTGTTCTCTGCTGTGGATGCTACGTCCGTGAAGCCGGTGTTTGTTGAAGTTACGCGCACTATTTCTTGATCTGTGTGTATGAGGTTTCTGTATAGTATGTCTTCTGTATATGTTGTTTGTAAATTCAATAAGTTGTTGTGTAAGTTTTTATAAATGTGGTATTTTTCTAGTGAGTTTAGTTCTATTGGGTTGTTATTTATTTCCAGTATGGTTAGGTTATTTTCGTAATTTGTAATTTCGTGTTTATGGGAAATTAGGTGTGCTGCAACATTTGATACTTTAGAATTTTTATTTTTGAATGCTCTATAATGTTCTTCAAATCTTATTTTAAATGTTCTGGATGTTTTTCCTATGTAAAAAGCGTTACAGTTGTTGCATGTGATTTTGTAGATTCCTGATAGGTTATGTTTTTCTGAATTTGTTATGTGGTTTTTGTTACTAAGATATTTTATTATTTTGTTGTTTGGTTTGTAAGTTGGAGTGTAGTATTCCTTGTTGTATATATTTGTTATTTTTTCTATTTTGTTATTGGTATATTTATATTTTAGGTAGATTTTTTTATTTTTATTGTTTTCGTGTTCCGGTTGTAGTGTTGTGTTGAGGTTAGGTTTTTTTGTGAATTTATTGTATATATTTTTTATAATGTGTTTGTTGTATCCATTTTCTATTGCTATTTTTGTAATGTTATTTAATTCTTCATTTAATTTTTGTTTGTTATCCTGTGTGTATTTTATTGCTTTATTTATCATGTTACTGTAAGTGTTAATTTTGTGTGTCCAGGGGTGGTTAGATTTGTAGTGTATTGTGGTGTTGTTGGAAGTAGGTTTCCTGTATACTGTAGTTTCTATTTTATTATCATTTATATTTAAAGTAATGTCGAGGAAGTTGATTGTTCTATTTGTTTCTGTTTCAACGGTGAATTGTATGTTTTCGTTGTATGTATTTAGTTTGTTTAATATTATGAGGTGTTCGTTGTGAATGGTAGGTTGGTATATTACAAGTATATCGTCTACATATCTTGTCCATAGTAAGATATTGTGTGTGTTTATTATAGGTTTAATTATTATTTGTTCAAAGTGTTGTAAATATATTTCTGACATGACAGATGAAATGGGTGAACCCATGGGGAGTCCTGTTGTTTGTTTATAATATTTATTGTTAAATTGGAAGTAATTTTGGTTACATATGTGTTTGGTTAGCGTAATGATACTATCTATTATGTTTCTTTTTTCGTTATTGTGTATCAGTTTGTTTTTTATTATTTCTATGGTTTCTTCTATTGGGATACTAGGGTACATGTTAGTTATGTCATAACTTATTATTTTTGTGTTGCTGTTTGTTTTTATCGTTTTTATTTTATTAATTAATTCGTATCCATTTTTTATATTGTATGTGTTGTTGATGTGTATTTTAGATCTTAGGATTTTGTCTAGGATTTTTGCGATTATGTAAGATGGTGCTGTTGTGAAATTTATTAGTGGTCTAAATGGTGTGTTTGGTTTATGGATTTTAGGTATCCCTGATAATACGGGTGCGCATGGTTTGAATGGGTATAATCTTGTGTGGTATTTTAATTTATTGTTATAGTTTAGGGTGTTACGGTGAGTGACTATTAAGTTTTTTATTGTAATAAGGTATTTGTTAGTTGGGTCTGGGATTTGTTCGTATTTATTTTCTTTTATGTAGTTAGTCATTGAATCGATATATTTGGTATTTTCTATTATTACTGGAGTATTTTTTTATCTGATTTTAATATTAAGTAATCGTTGTTTTCTAGTTTTTCTCTGAGTTTTATAATTTCTTTTTTATTAATATATTGTTCTGTTTTTTTGTTTTTTTCCGTTTTTATTAGGTTAATGTTATTATTAATGTTATTTCTTATGTGTTCAGTATTTTGGTGGGTAATTTTGTGGATGTTAGATTCTGTGTCGACTATTAGGTTTTTTATTATTTGTTTTTTGTTGAAGTTAGGTAGGTTATATTTGAAGGAATTTGTTATTATTATTTTTTCTTTTTCAGTAAATTCTGTTTTAGTTAAGTTTATGAATTTATTATTGTTAGAGGTGTGGGTTGGTTCTAGGCTATTTTTTAGGTTATGTTGTTGTTTTGATGTGTGGATTGGTGCTAGGCTATTTTTTAGGTTAAGTTGTTTTGATAAATTTTCGATTTTTTTGTTTTGTCTGTTAATAGTGTTAGTTTTATGTTTTATTATAATTTGTTGTATTTTTTCGTGAATAATAGGTGTGAGAGTGTCAAAAGTTTTCATTAATTCCAAATTGGTAATTCAAACACAACCAATTTGGAATTAATGAAAACTTTTGACACTCTCACACCTATTATTCACGAAAAAACACAACAAATTATAATAAAACATAAAACAAACACTATAAACAGACAAAACAGAAAAATCGAAAATTTATCAAAACAACATAACCTAAAAAATAGCCTAGAACCAATCCACACATCAAAACAACAACATAACCTAAAATATAGCCTAGAACCAACCCACACCTCTAACAACAATAAATTCATAAACTTAACTAAAACACAATTTACTGAAAAAGAAAAAATAATAATAAATTCCTTCAAATATAACCTACCTAACTTCAACAAAAAACAAATAATAAAAACCTAATAGTTGACACAGAATCTAACATCCACAAAATTACCCACCAAAATACTGAACACATAAGAAACAATATTAATAATAAAATTAACCTAATAAAAACGGAAAAAAACAAAAAAACGGAACAATATATTAATAAAAAAGAAATTATAAAACTCAGAGAAAAACTAGAAAACAACGACTACTCAATATTAAAATCAGATAAAACAAATACACCAGTAATAATAGAAAATACCAAATACATCAATTCAATGACTAACTACATAAAAGAAAATAAATACGAACAAATCCCAGACCCAACTAGCAAATACCTTATTACAATAAAAAACTTAATAGTCACTCACCGAAACACCCTAAACTATAACAATAAATTAAAATACCACACAAGACTATACCCATTCAAACCATGCTCACCAATATTATCAGGGATACCTAAAATCCACAAACCCAACACACCATTTAGACCACTAATAAATTTCACAACAGCACCATCTTACATAATCGCAAAAATTCTAGACAAAATCATAAGATCTAAAATACATATCAACAACACATACAATATAAAAAATGGATACGAATTAATTAATAAAATAAAAACGATAAAAACAAACAACAACACAAAAATAATAAGTTATGACATAACTAACATGTACCCTAGTATCCCAATAGAAGAAACCATAGAAATAATAAAAAACAAACTGATACACAATAACGAAAAAAGAAACATAATAGATAGTATCATTACGCTAACCAAACACATATGTAACCAAAATTACTTCCAATTTAACAATAAATATTATAAACAAACAACAGGACTCCCCATGGGTTCACCCATTTCATCTGTCATGTCAGAAATATATTTACAACACTTTGAACAAATAATAATTAAACCTATAATAAACACACACAATATCTTACTATGGACAAGATATGTAGACGATATACTTGTAATATACCAACCTACCATTCACAACGAACACCTCATAATATTAAACAAACTAAATACATACAACGAAAACATATAATTCACCGTTGAAACAGAAACAAATAGAACAATCAACTTCCTCGACATTACTTTAAATATAAATGATAATAAAATAGAAACTACAGTATACAGGAAACCTACTTCCAACAACACCACAATACACTACAAATCTAACCACCCCTGGACACACAAAATTAACACTTACAGTAACATGATAAATAAAGCAATAAAATACACACAGGATAACAAACAAAAATTAAATGAAGAATTAAATAACATTACAAAAATAGCAATAGAAAATGGATACAACAAACACATTATAAAAAATATATACAATAAATTCACAAAAAAACCTAACCTCAACACAACACTACAACCGGAACACGAAAACAATAAAAATAAAAAAATCTACCTAAAATATAAATATACCAATAACAAAATAGAAAAAATAACAAATATATACAACAAGGAATACTACACTCCAACTTACAAACCAAACAACAAAATAATAAAAGATCTTAGTAACAAAAACCACATAACAAATTCAGAAAAACATAACCTATCAGGAATCTACAAAATCACATGCAACAACTGTAACGCTTTTTACATAGGAAAAACATCCAGAACATTTAAAATAAGATTTGAAGAACATTATAGAGCATTCAAAAATAAAAATTCTAAAGTATCAAATGTTGCAGCACACCTAATTTCCCATAAACACGAAATTACAAATTACGAAAATAACCTAACCATACTGGAAATAAATAACAACCCAATAGAACTAAACTCACTAGAAAAATACCACATTTATAAAAACTTACACAACAACTTAATGAATTTACAAACAACATATACAGAAGACATACTATACAGAAACCTCATACACACAGATCAAGAAATAGTGCGCGTAACTTCAACAAACACCGGTTTCACGGACGTAGCATCCACAGCAGAGAACAATCAGTGATTCGACAATGGTCAAAGACCGAAAGGTGCCTCATCACTCAAGGTAAAATTATTGCACTTAATGGTGGATAAAATTACTCAAAATTAGTAATATATTAACTTCATATATATATATATATATATATATATATATATATATATATATATATATATATATATATATATATATATATAATGATTTTTATCTAAAAATTAAGTAGAGAGATTTCGAAACTCACATGCTTTTGTGTGAGAACATTTTTTAGAACATTCTCTCTGACACTGGTTTGCTTTCATCTGATTTTTGCTACTTTGCAACAGAAAACCCCCACAAACTTCACCAACAGCCACTTCACAGCCCTTCTGTGACAGTTTAAAGAGTTGTTAAATTTGTGTTTAGTCTGTATTTCTTTGAAAAAGATGGGCTAATGATAACTATTACTTGGAATTGCCACTGTAATATGATCGAGCATAATCAGATTAAAGTTAAACCAGTTTGTTTAAGACCACAAAGAGGGAGAAGTCAGGTTTAAACAAGACAGAGCCACAGCTCACACCTCCAAGCACTCTTTAGCGACTTCAAGAGTTGTTTTCTGGACCTCCTGTTTTCTTTGCAAGGAGACAAAGCCTGACCCTCAAGGATCACTCGATTTATCACCACCTTGTGATTTTTTTTTTTTTTTTTTTTTTTTTTTTTGGGACACTTAAAGATAAAAGTGTAGAAACACTGCCAAACAACCCTGCAATTACTAAAGAAGACAATCTCTCAGGAAGTGGCAACCATTCTACAAGAAATGACATGAACTAGAAAACTTCTGGGAAAGGTTTCAATGTGCTAACAATGAAGGATGCATATGAAGACATATTTTCTAAAACCTAATAATGTAAAATGCCAAAGTATTTGTTGTTCACAAATAAAAGCAATTTTTTGTATCTTTCTTTCTTTCTAACTGCCTTTTAAAATATGGGAAGAGTTGTTTTTGTTAAACGCCGTATTTAGTCAAATCTCATGCAGATCAAATTAAATTAGAAGTCAACAATTAAATCAATTGGAGGTAATATAATAAAAACAAAGATAATAAAGAAATTTAAGCAATATTATAATAAAATTTAAAAGAAAATTAAATAAAAATTAAATACCCACAGAACAAATGAAATAAGACTGAATATCATACTGCAGGTCACATGACTCATCCTTTGCCCACCGCTCAAATTTTGTTCGGTACCTCAATCCGATGTAGTGCCAGTTGAAAGAAATTAACATTTTCTCTCTACCTTGAAAAATATTGAGTGTTCAGATAAAACGGCGTGAGAAAATTAAATTTCTTTGCAAACTTGAAATATTTGCAAGTGAAACATTTATAATGTTACAACAGACATAGTGGCGATTTTTTATCAGAAACATGAGTGTTTGAGTAGGTTGAATGATTAAAAGATGGTGGGAAGACAGTGTGCTGAGATGTGTATAATAGAAATGACAGATAAAGTAGAAAATAAACAAAGAAGAAGAAGAGAGTGGCAGGAGGATACCTAGCCTCGCGACTTTAATCCTCCTCCCGGAAATACACATTATAAGAAGAAAATGGTGGGAAGACAAGTGACTTCAAACACACTGGCAGATCATTGTCAGCAAAAAGTTATGCTAACATTGAAAAAGTCGGTAACGTTGTTCAACAAGATCGCCACTGCAAAGTTTGGGTTTACAGGTATCGACAAGGAAAGTGTTAGACAAATCTTTCATAAAAGTTTCAACATGAACAAAGTATGTTAAAAAATATTGCCAAAGTGTCTAACACTTGAACAGACGGAGTGCCGAAGAATAGTTTGTTCAAACATCCTAGAAAACATCAAAAGTTACCATACTTTCTTAGAAAATGTTATTACTTGTAACAAATCATGGTTTTAACTTATGATTACAGAATAAAATTACAATTGATGGATTGGAAATCCTATGATTTCCTACAGCGAAAAAAAGCATGAATGCCAAAATTGAAATTCAAGGCAAAGGCGATTGCTTTTTGTGATATCAAAGTAATAGTGCACATTGATTGGGTACCACAAAACTAAACAGTGAAACAGAATTACAACTTTAGCATATTGACTACTCTATATGAGTATTTACAGAGAAAATGGAAGAATTTGTGGCAAAACAAATCATAAATTTGTATCAGTACAATGCTCCAGCTAACAACGCTTTCAATGTGAAGATGTTTTTAACCAAACATAACATCACCGTCTTACACCAACCATCCTTCTCAACTGACTTGAACCCCTGTGGAATTTTTTTGTTGGCTAAATACAGAACAACTTTGAAATAAACAAGATTTCAGACTCTTAAAGCAGTAAAAAAAATTCACAGAAGTCTTGAACAGGTCTTAGAAAAATTATTGACAGTGTTGCTATGCACAGTAGACAATTCAAACGGAGCTGTGTAGAGACCAAGGAGTAAAATGCATTGAACAGTATAACATTAAATTGTAAATATTTGAAAATAAAATTTTTTAAACCCCAGTCACACCTCGTAAACATTATATCTGTGTGCTAGTGTTCACTTTTTGTTGATAAATCAATAGGTAAGGACCCTGGCTTATTGAACAGTAAAAATGTAATACATATATAATTTTAATTACTACACAAAAATTTACTAAATTAAAATTTATATTTTGCCATGTTTACATATATATAAAATGAATGTACATATTTTTTTTGTTTTATATAAATTTTTACGATAGTATTTATAAATGATTACTTATACAAAGCTCTATTAAAATAAATTCTTGCTAAAAACTTAATAGAAAAAATGTTTTTGGCTGTCCCCCATCAGTAATTAAAAGTGTTTAGGTAAGGTATAAGACTGCTGAGCTGAGTAGTAGGGTGATTGAAAAAAACAATTATTTCATATCAGATTGGTATAGTAAGCAAAAGTTGCTATTGGTGTAGACAAGAAATAATAGCATAAACATTAATTACACTTGTTTGTATTATCTTGGCAAAAAAACCATTACTTACTGATTTATTAAGTAGATGCGTTTCGTGCTAGGTCAGCACTTTTTCAATACTGTGAATTATTGACAAGACTGTTGCTCAGGTGTGTTGTGTTAGTGTGAGTCTGTGGTGTGTATTATTGTTCAAAGAGTCGTTGTTAATTATGTGCTCATATATAATGTTTGATTGGGAGTGTGTTTTGTCATTTAGAATGTGTTGTGGATAGTATTTATGGTGTTTATATATCTCATAGTTTTCTACTATGTTAAGTTTCTTGCTTTTATTGGTGTAATGTAGGATTTTTAGATTGGTGTCTATGCAACAACTGTCCCAGCTTTTACATAGGACAAAAAGGGAGAATATTTACCACAAGATACGAAGAACATGTAAAACAGATAAGAAAGACACAACCCACATCAAATTTTGCCATATACATACAAAACACACTACACTCACAGACTGGCATATAAATATTTAGACTACACAAACAATAAATGTTTTGCAAAACACACATAATCAGATGCCATAACTCATGAGTAATGAGTAATGGACACCAAACTTGTAGCACTCTTCGCCGCTTCATCCGCTTTCGTGTTTCCAAATATTCTGCAGTGTCCAGAAACCAAACAGAATGTTACCCCTACATCCCTCAATTGAAGCCTGTGTACAGCACACAAAATGTCCCCAACTAAAGGATTAACAGAGTAAAAATCCTGAAGAGCACTTTAGAGTCAGAACAAAAAAAGTTGTGGAAATATCGAGATCGAATAACAGTTTCTTTGCTTTTAAAATGGCAAATAGTTCTGCTGTGAAAACACTACAAGCTGAGGGCAATCTATACATGTAGCTACATCCCAAAACATAAAACGCACACCCAACACCATTGTCCAGTTTAGACCCATCAGTGAAAATAATTCATCACTGTGTTGATGATAAATAGATAAAAATTCCTGGTAGTAGACCGCATTAGGAGTATCGTGTTTTAAGTAACTGGACAATGAGAAATTGAAATGTGGGGCTTTTACTATCCATGTAGGTAGACAGCACATTTGATCGTTCAAACATTGTAGGAAGTTGCAACCCAAGGTTATCCATTATTCATACCGTTCGTATACCGAATGGAACAGTAGAACGTTGATGTGCCTCGTAATCTTCATTAAGAATGTTTTTAAAGACCATTTTGAATACCAGGTAATTAGGTTTACTTTGAAGACCAAAAATGTAAGATATTTGTAGTATCTGACGTCTTGAAAGGGCAGGTTTTCCTACCTCGACAAGAAGACTAGGGATTGGGCTAGTTCTAAACGCACCAGTAGCAACTCTAAGTCCAGAGTGGTGGACGGCATCAAGAGTTTTCAGAACAGTAAGTCGTGCAGATGAATAGGCTTCACAGCCATAATCTAATGACTGTGCGATAAAAGCAAAGCATACAAGTTCTGTCTGCTCCCCAATTCGTATCACTAAGGACTCTTAACATATCCAATTTCTTGCTGCATCTCACCTTCAAATCCCGAACATGTGGGATCCATGAGTCTTTTATCAAACAAAAGACCTAAAAATCTAACACTATCCGTAGTTTAAAGCTGAATCCCATCAAGATAAATGATCGGCTCCTGGTGTTGCTTAAGACGACTAAATGCTACACATTGTGTCTTCAAAGCAGAGAATTTGAAACCTGTAGTTCTTGACCATTCCTCTAATCTGCTTATTGCTAACTACGAAGATCTTTCCGCAGTTGCCATACGACTTTCCGCAGGCACATATATACAAAAGTCATCTACAAAAAGCGAACAGTGTACTGGAGATCATATATTTTACTAGTGATACTATTTATTACGACAGCAAATAGCATAACACTTAGCACGCTGCCCTGTGTTACACCATTCTCCTCTTTATAACTGTTTGAATATGTGCCTCCAAGACAAACGTGGAAAGATCTGTTTGATAGAAAGTTAGCGATGAATGTTAGGATATTCCCTTGTATTCCCATGATTTCAAAGTGTTCAAAAATCCTCTTTTCCATGCCATAATCATATGCCTTTTCAAGGTCAAAGAAAACAGCAACGAGTGTTTGACGCAAGAGAAATGCACCTTGAATAGCGGATTCTAGCAAAACCAATTGGTCAACTGATGATAGTCCTTGCCTGAAACCACACTATTCCTTGCTAAGAAGTTCGTTGGTTTCTAGGTACCAGACAATACAGCGGTTGACCATCTTCTCCAGCAGTTTGCACAAGACGCTTGTAAGAGATATAGACCTGTAACTACTGGGATTGGTTTTGTCTTTAACTGGCGTTAAAAGAGGAATTACAGTTGCTTCTAACCATGCATCGGGGAAAGACGACTCCTCGAATAAGAAATTGTATATTCGAAGGACAAGTTTTACCAATGATGGTAGATGTTTCAGCGTGGAATATACAATAGAATCAGGACCTGGTGCAGATTCATCGTTGACGCGAGAGCTGACTCCAATTCCCCTATAGAAAAAGGAGTGTTCAAAGGAGAGGCCGCAGACAACCCAACAGTAAACGATATTGCTTCTTCCTTCAGTTTATACCTCTGGAATAATCTATTATAGGCTGTAGTAGCAGAGAAGTTAGAAAATGACGTTCCCAGTACATTAGCAATATCACCACTGTTTGTGATCAATCTTCCATTTGGTTGCTGTAGTGCAATGGCTGGCAATGGAATAGAAGTGTCACAAACTGATCTTAACTTCCTACATACCGTGTAGGATGGAGTTGTTCATCTAATTGTGCTAATGTACTGTGCCCAAGAGTTCATCTTACTCAGCCTAAATATTCTCCGTGCTTTTGCACGAAGTGTTTTATATTCCTGAAGGTGGTCATTTGTTGGGTGTCACTTAAATAACCTTTGAGATCTTCGTCATAAACGGAGGATTGCTGTGCATTCATCAATCCGCCATGAGACAGGTGGACAGCGTGCATACACAGATGATGCACCTTTCACCTTTTCAGCGGCATTCAAAATGGTCTGAGTAAAATGTTTAACTAAGACATCTGGCATCAATTAGTGACAGATTATTCGTGTCAAGTGATACAAAGTATTTCAAAAAAGCGTCCCAGTAGGCTTTTCCCAA
Organism: Prosapia bicincta; assembly: GCA_036971475.1. Classification (NCBI taxonomy): domain Eukaryota; kingdom Metazoa; phylum Arthropoda; class Insecta; order Hemiptera; family Cercopidae; genus Prosapia; species Prosapia bicincta. The sequence goes on along the minus strand of JBAIZL010000001.1, from coordinate 82,505,740 downwards.
AATCCAACGGTGATGTCGAACATAACAGGGAGGCATTCAAAATGGTCTGAGTAAAATGTTTAACTAAGACATCTGGCATCAATTGGTGACAGATTATCCGTATCAAGTGATACAAAGTATTTCAAAAAAGCATCCCAGTTGGCTTTTACCAAAATCCAACGGTGATGTCAAACATAACAGGGAGAGGAGTCACATAAATTGACACTACTGGGCACATGGTCGCTTCCATACATGTCGTTAAGCATTGACCATGTGCATCTAGTAGCCAGAATGGGGCTGCAGAATGATAGGTCAACAGCTGTAAATACACCAGTAGATGCTGCTAAATGAGTAGGCGAACTGTCATTTAGCAGACATAAGTCCAGTTCTATTCTTACACTCTCCACAAGTTGACCTCGAGAGTTCCTAGTCGAAGTTCCCCATGACAAATGTTGGGCATTAAAATCCCCTACAAATAAGAACAGAGTTGGTAACTGGCTTATTAAGTTCACTAGATTAATGTATTGCAGATTTTCTTGTAGTGGCAAGTAGAAGCAATGATTTTATTCCGGACAGCTGTTTGAACGGCTACTGCTAGTAAAGGGGTTATTAAGTTTAGAGAAACAGCATCGATACAGTCACGGGCTAGGATAGTTACGCCCCCTCTAGCTCGATCTTCTGTAACGAAGTCCGATCTAAAAACTGAATAATCCCTTACATGGAAATTATGCGATTCGTGGAGATGTGTCTCCTGTAGACATAAAAACATTGGATACACATCTCGCACAAGTACTTTAAGATCTTCTATGTAACTCATAACACCGTTGACGTTCAATTATATCACTGACTTGCCAATTGCAGACATTTATCAATTTAGCAATGGATTGATCTAGCACCCATTGGTGCTCTCCATTTTTTTTAAAAGGGACGTTGACAGACGTCCCAAGCTTAGATTTCTCCATTTCCAAATCCCCCTGTTCAGGAATGGAATTGGAGGAAATTTTGGATTTATGAGGGGAGGTTTTAGCATGCCCTCCTTTTAGAATACTTGCTTTTTTGGCAGCTGTTACTGCCTGTGCCGATATAGATTAAACTCTATTCTCAGTCTTTTTTTGGCATTACAACATTAGACGTAAAAGGCTTACTACCCGATGTCAATTTCTTCTGCATCGAACTACCAGTGTCGATCAAAGATCTGCTTCTCTTACCAATCCTTCCCGTAGAAGGGGACAGTAAATCAAGCAAGTCCTTGGAGGTGCTACCAGGTTGTACAACATTAATAGACAGGCCATTGGTGATTAACGAAAGAAGGCGTGTTACTTGTTCAGTGAGCACATCTATTTTTCGTGTCAGGTCAGCACAATTTGTACATGACAACTTTGTAGTGGTCAAAGTTGCAGCATACGATTTTCCATCAACCTTCAATGGAGAGGATCTCTAAGGCTTCCTTGCTTCGGAAAATGATGATTTCTCTTTGGCCATGATGCTTAGGATAGCCTTCTCTTCTTTAAATGTAGGGCAGTTGAAAGATCGCGCAGGGTGTTCACCACTACAGTTGGCACACTTTAGAGAATTGACGCACTCCTTCTCTTCATTACCTCCGACACTACAATGACCGCATACGCCCTCCTTCGAACAAGAAGAACTAAGAAACGTTGGGACTTGAAACAACTCCGCGGGTTAGCCACATATGGCCTCACTGATAGCCTCTGGTAACCTCCATGAATGTATTCAAGTAAATCCGGTTTTCCAAATCTTAAAATAAACGACGCTGTTGCAACTTTAACACTCTTGTCTGTCTTCATGATTGGTAAAATGTCTGTTACAGACTGAGAAGCCAATTCTGATTTAATTGCATCCACAGACACGTTCAGAAGATCTCTACATGTAATGACCCCTCCTTGAAGAGGTCAAGGATCTGGAAAGCCACAGATACCATGACCTTGTCAAAGAAAGAGGTAATTTTTGAAATCGAACAAGTTTGTAGGTTGCAACTAGCAGTGTTTTGTTTCTAAGTTTCTTAATAGAAGCTACAGGACCTCTAGCACAAGCAGTAATAGCCTTGTTAATAAGGAAAGAAGAAACTTTAGAAAGATCTTTCCCCTCCTCGGCATTACAAAATATTAAATACTTTGATGATGGCAAAGTATGTGACGTTGCCACCATCAACTTTTTACTCCCCTCATCAACCTTAGGCATATCAGGTGAAACCTGATGTGTCCTCTTTATTCTTATATTATTGGACGTATAATTTTTTTCCATAAACAATTTTAAGCCCGCCATCATGTTGGGTGTTAGGAGCGAGACTATAGGAACGGGTATAACCTCGGATCACATAAAGATCATTTTCAATCCCCAGAAATCTGGGGCTTATAACTTTCCTTCTTAGGTTGACTGAATGGGCATCAGTTGAGCATTCGTAATACTGTCCCAGAAATCTGGGGCTTATAACTTTCCTTCTTAGTTCGACTGAATGGGCATCAGTTGAGCATTCGTAATACTGTGTATTACCGTATACTCTGGTCACTCTTTGACCAAGGGCCAAAGCGGCTGGCAGACCAGTAACAGCACTTACGTTTTGGCAGAGCAAGCTCACATCAGCATCCCGGACCAGAGTTTGTCATTCTCTGGCCTTTTCAGCACTCCCAACATGCAACGGTTCTGACCAGTCAAGATTACCTAAGAAAAGGTGAAAGTGTTTATATGTAGAAATTGTGTTGTGAATGTGGTGTATGTAGAAAGTGTAATAGTGTATGATGGTGAAGTAAGTGTTGTCAGTAGTGTTTGTTTTAGACTAAGGTACCGTGAGGGACGCCAAACACCTCTCAGTAGGTACGGCTCTTCCACACCCCACCTCCTACAGGTAGAAACACAGTAATTGGATACAAACATGAAAAATAAGATTTCAATAGTACTATCAATTGTCCTTGATAGGTATCATAACGTTATGCACAGTACGTACTGTATATAGGTTAGGTTCCATTATCCGGAAATTTTCAACAAACAGCAACATGCTGACCCTAAGGATGCCGGATATTAGAGCTTTTACTATACAAAGTGAATGTGAAAATATGTACTAGACTTGGCAAAAAAGTAGGCTTCTTCAGTTGTGCAATACCATTTTTGTTTGTATTTTCATATTCTCAAAAACACAAAAATATGAAAAATACAATAAATGAGAAAATAAGTAACTATGAAGAAAAACATACCACAACAGAGCAGCTTGGTACAGATATTGTGCAATTAAGATGCTGAAGGAACCAATGTAACCGCACATTTCTTGAAATATGGTAGGTTTTGTTCATTAACAAATAGACTACACCAGCAACTAAGACATCATTTTCCTAAAACAAATAAAATGCCAAAAATTAATGTAAAATTCATTTCTTTTGAACATGATTTAACTTGAAAGGTGTGTCGGTGTTGGTGTATGATACATATTACATATTTCTTCATGAATGAAAAAATAAGATGACTAGTTAATATATAGAGTACATCCATTTATTTTGAAGTGCATAGTCACAGTTCCGACTCTTTGCCAGAATCTGGTTTCCTCTATATAAGGAGTGAAGCAGTCTGCACTTCAACTGTTATTGGGTTCCCCTCGTCATTACCAGATGAGATTATGCCAAAACATCGAAGCTGTGTTTTAATGCATAACAAAATGAATGGATGTACTCTGGATATTAACTTCAAATAAAATATTAAACTAAATATATATTTTATATAAATATATATATATATATATATATATATATATATATATATATATATATATATATATATATATATATAGAGAGAGAGAGAGAGAGAGAGAGAGAGAGAGAGAGAGAGAGAGAGAAAGAGTGATTCGACCATGATCAAATAACCGAAAGGTGCCTCATCACACAAGGTAAAATTATTGCATTTAGTGGTGGATAAAAGTATTTACAAGTAATATATAACTTCATAAAGTCAGTGCAACGGAAAAATAATGGACAACGTAAAATATCAATATTCATATATATTGCATTTAATGGTGGATAAAATTACTTACAATACTAATATATTAACTTCATAAAGTCAGTGCAACGGAAAAACAATGGATAACGTAATATATATATATATATATATATATATATATATATATATATATATATATATATATATATAGATAGATAGATAGATAGATTTTTTGGACTAGGAGACTGACAGACTTACCTTGGTAAGAGTCCACTCTGTAGTCTTGAAATAGAAACACATAAAAGCACTTAACCAATGATATATTTCAACCACACAGTGGTCTTTGTCAATCAAAGGGAGAACACAAAAAGAAATATGAGAGAATGAAATAGAATTTAAAATAATAAAATAATTAATTTTTGTTACCAAGGTAACACAAAACAGTTATATGTTGTTTGTATATTTTACAACCACTAGAATTTTCAATTCTGAATACATAAATACGTTCGGGTAAAGAACGATAATAAAGTCAGGACTTTCATCTGCATTTTATACGCAGCTAGGAGAATATTCAGCCAAATTTGGGCCATTCTCATTGTAACCAGTCCTCAGCTCCAACAAAATCAACATCATTATTTTCACTACATATTTTCTTATAAACAATGTTTTCCCTTCTCTTCCATTGATAGAACCATCCACCTGTGACCTTGAAATTTTGTTTTTTATATATTTTTTGCAAAGGTCCTCGCGTTTTGGTGCATAAATGGCATATCAACTTGAGGATCTTTTTTGTGCACATTTTTAAACCATAATTTCAAAGCTGATGTCATTTGAGTATTCATCGTGGAATGACTTCTTTTCATTACACTTTGATGATGACAAGATGGAATCTCTTGTTCTTCATAATTTTACGTAGAGTACCAATGACCACAGAAAAGATAAACAAAGAACTAGACACCATTAAATATTTAACATACACAAATAGATACAATACCTCAATAATAGACAAACTATGGCACAATATACAAAAAATTAAACTAAAATTAACACTACAAGGAAGGAAAACAAATACATCACAATACTATACATAAACAGACCATCAAATAAAATATCCCACAAACTTCAAAAAACAAGATACAAAATAGCATACAAAACTAATAACAATTTACAATACAAAATACAACACAACACCAACAACAAAGATAAACTACAAGCACCAGGCAAACACAAATTAAACTGCAAGAAGTGCAACAAATTCTACATTGGGCAAACAGGTTGCAGCTTCAAACAAAGAGTCGAGGAACACACAAAATCACCCAAACAGAACACCAACTCAGCATTCTCCAATCACCTAAAAGAAACAGGGCACAAATACACAGACATTAACCATAACTTAGAAATCTTACACACCAACAAAAAAAGACCACAACTCAGCATTCTCCAATCACCTAAAAGAAACAGGGCACAAATACACAGACATTAACCATAACTTAGAAATCTTACACACCAACAAAAAAAGACCACAACTCAGCATTCTCCAATCACCTAAAAGAAACAGGGCACAAATACACAGACATTAACCATAACTTAGAAATCTTACACACCAACAAAAAAAGACCACATCTCAAGACACTAGAACAATATGAAATTTACAAACACACAAAATACAAACATATTAAATGAACAAACCCATTACAAATCACACATACTCTTTGATAATATGGAAAACCTGGCTTAAAAACTGTCACCGCTTTGCCTAACAACAACACCAAGCAGATAATTTATACACTGACGAAGATCACCACGAAGCGATCAAAAACGTTCTGTCACAGTAACTTTTTACAAATTTACAAAATAAATTAAAGTTCGGATAGTTATAAACTAATATAAAAGTGATTAACAAAATATTTTACTTCCCATCAATCCAAAAATAAGATTTTAGTGTTGGATTTAACTGAGATATTGTAATGAATTAAATGCTGCATAGATATACCAATCGTATATTTGGCATTCATAACAGGTGAAACATACACACTTGTTGGTACTCTTACTTCATAAGATTTTTGAGTTTTTGGAAATATTGGAAATGAATGTAAATAACAGATAGAAGAGGCTAATGAAACAAAACCCATTGATTAAGGATAAAAGGAAGTATCACATGTTTAGGTCATTTGAACTCCGTAAAAGAAGATCTATTTTTTATAGGAAAATAGTTATAGGAAACTATCTCCATTACAGTTCTTGGTAGAAAAAGAGGCCACTACCCATTAAATTCAGTACAACAGAAATGGCTTACCATTTGATAATAAATAATCTATGATCATTCAGCCCCTTGTAATACTAAACTTGAATATTTTGGAGCTATACATCCATAAGCGAGGGTGAGCTGGTTGGTTTTTATCCTCTCCCTAGATTGATTACAAACAAAATTAACACCAGCATTAGCTTTCTTAAATGTAAAGTCCCATGTAACAAAATGGGAGCCTATCAAATGAGTCTTTCTCAGGGTTTTCAACATGTCTACTCAGAGACAAGGACATGTCTCTAGCCAGAGACAAGAACACCCAAATAGGTAGAAGGTTTTGTTTTAGAATACCAAACAAAGTATTAAATCAATTCTGCTAAAACATCACATCAACAAAAAAAATAGTTATGTGAGCTAGAGGAATGAGAAAATTTCACAGAACAAAAGTATGGACCCTGAGTAAAACCTTTGCCAAACAACTTTTATATGAAGTTTAAAGCTAAATATAAAGGTAGGTACATGTACAAAATATCAAATCTTCATTTTCTCATTGAATTCTTGTAATATTTGTAGTCAGCAATGAAAATGTTTTAATTCATTTTTCTTAAGAGAACTTTAAAGTCATTTGCTTATTTCAAATTCATGAGCCACTCGCACAATATTTTATATTAACTAAAAGTTGATATTACACTATCTTGAAGAAGGTATTAACTTTTCTAACTTGAAGTTGCAGGCTGAAGTTATTGAAATGATTGGTCAAATTTGTAAGGAATTTTAACTGCCTTAAAAATTATGTCTGTCAATTCTTCCAAACGTATATCAGTCAAGTAAATATGTAAGGAATATGCATGTTAAGACTGTAGAAATCTTATTTCTAACTGCAAACATTCTCAAGGCACTTTGCTGCCCATAGCCATTTTAGATTGTTAAACAGCAACAAGTCTGCATATTCTGAACCAATGCCCTCCATAATTTGGTTGAGTTTCCTGTGCAAAAGTGTTCTCTTCCATCTCATCATAATTATAATTTTAGCAACTGTACTTAGCTTCAAAATGTCATCTTGCTTCACAGAATTTGTTCATAAAGCTACCTGGTGATTGAACCAATGAATCATCTGACAATTAATTCTATTTTTCTCAAGCAGTGGCATTGAATTCAAAATTATTCTTTTCTGATATTACAGATGCACCACCTGATACAATTACTGACCATTTTTTGAGCTCTCCCATTATATCAACAAATGCCTTCACAACATCATAATAGAAATAATGTCATGTCTTTCAGTGGTGCTATGAAAAAAACATGTATAAAAAAGCTCTGCATGATTCCTCTACCCCTCAACCATTCCATGGCTCCAGCAAAAAGCAGACAATCATGCTCACATTCAGATCACATTCCCTGTGCACAATTTTGAATTGTTACATAAATCTGTTGGCAAGGACAGAACGGACAAGGGGGGGCTACTAGTTAAAACTGTGTCAATAAAGGGGGATATTAAGAAACAACATAATATATTCAAAGATGAAAAAAATTACTTGTGTTTAGGAAGAGGATAATTTTATTGTAAAGACACATTGGGTAGATCAACAGAGATAATTTGGCACCTACATCTTCAATTAATCTTGAATAATGAGTCCTGAAAAAAACAGAAAATCCTCTCAAATGTTTACCTTATTTTTTAATGAAAACGTAATACACAAAATTGCAATACATACAAATGAGGGTATTTAACTTAAACAGAGCAGCTATAAAAATTTCAGAAACTATTGGTTTCAATAGTGTAATAAAAGCAAAATCCTTACTAGAATTACTAATTTCGTCATCTGTAGAAAAACTCAATCATTCAAATACGTCAGAGATGTATTTTAGTGTTATAACATGAAACATTTATAAAGTTACTTTAGCTTAAACTGATTTTAGTTTCTTTTAATTGCATTAAGGTTTGCTGACAAGTCAACTTGTCTCAAAAGAAGAGATATCGATAATAATGTACATTGCACCATTCAAATTTTTCCTGTTGCCATATGTTACTAAAACTTCATTCTAGAGAAGAATAATTTATTTTAAATATAAGAATCCACGAACAGTTCAATTTTTGAAAAAAGCTAGCATATCATAAATGTACTAACATACATTAAATTATATAAAATTAATGTTTCCCTATAAAACAGAACAATATTTTTACTACAGTACATTAAATAATTATATACGAATTTTAAAATGTACCAACAGAGTACCTGGATAGAATAGATTATTAAAAAAATAATCTCTTTGTTAACAGAAAAGTTGTATGGAAAATAGTTGTCGTTAGACCGCAAACTAGCTTGTCAAACTTAAGCACCAGTGACAGCATGATTTCATAAAACTATTTTCACATAATTCATATATCTGTAGAACAGATAACTAAAACTCTATAGAAATTCAAAATTTCTACTTGTTTTAAACATCAAATTGTAGTTATCTTATCACTGTCACATTTAATAATACTTATTTCTAATAAAATAGAGAAGTAACAATATCATAAATCATACTACTTAATATGAAAACTTATTACACTTTTGCTATTACTTGCGACCAGACTTTTTGTTAATTAAAGGTTGTTAACTTACACTTGGAGAAAACGTTTTCATCTTATGACTTCTTCAAGTTCGTATTTTTGCTGCTAGGAATGCTGCAGTTGTGCTTCCTCGGTAACATTTTTTGAAAATTAGAAGTGATGTGATCGAAGAGTATGTGTGATCTGTGCCATGTTTGTTCATTTAGGATGTCATTTTTATGTGTGTTGCTATGTCTATATATTTCATACTGTTCTAGTGTGTTTAATTTATGGCCTTTGTCGCATGTATGGAGGATGCTCATGTTATTTTTCATACTTTTGCATGAGTGTTTAGTGTCCATGAGGTGATTTGCAAAGGTGTTTTCAATAGTAGTGTGCAGTGCGGTTTTATGTTCTTTATATCTTTCGCCAAAAGATCTGCCTGTTTGTCCATTATAGAACTTATTGCAGTTGTTGCATTTTAGTTTGTATACTCCTGGGTTATTGTATGTGTTGGTATTGTTATTAATGCTGTCTCTGATAGCCGTTTGGCTTTTATTTGTTGTTCTGTACTACACAGACTAAATAAAATATTTATATCCACAACTTACTACATAAAGAAACTAAACACAATCAAATATTTAGCTCACAAAAATAGATATGACAATTATTTAATAGACAAACTACACAGAAAAATACTCAACAAGAACAGTAACCACAAAAACACGAACACAAACAAATTTATCACTCTCACACACATAAACAAAATCACAAATAAAATAGTACACCAATTCAAAAAAGCAGGATACAATGTAGCTTACAGAACAACAAATAAAAGCCAAACGGCTATCAGACACAGCATTAATAACAATACCAACACATTCAATAACCCAGGAGTATACAAACTAAAATGCAACAACTGCAATAAATTATATATTGGACAAACAGGCAAATCTTTCGCCAAAAGATATAAAGAACATAAAAGCGCACTGCACACTACTGTTGAATCCGCCTTCGCAAATCACCTAACGGACACTAAACACTCATGCAACAGTATGGAAAATAACATAAGCATCCTCCACACATGCAACAAAGGCCATAAATTAAACACACTAGAACAGTATGAAATATATAGACATAGCAACACACATAAAAATGACATCCTAAATGAACAAACACGGCACAGATCACACATACTCTTCGATCACATCACTTCTAATTTTCAAAAAATGTTATAGAGGAAGCCCAACTGCAGCATTCCTAGCAGCAAATATACGAGGCTGAAGAAGTCGTAAGACGAACACATTTTCTCCAAGTTTAAGTTAACAATTACCTTTAGTTAACAAAAAGTATGGTCGCAAGTAATAGCAAAAGTGTAATAAGTAATTAACAACCAGTTCGTCATGAACAGCAAACAGATTTCTACATTTAATATGCAAAGGCATGAATATAACAACTGTACTTTACAAAGTACCTTCTGTATTGGTGATATGATGCAGATTTAATTTTTGTTAATAAAAATGTGAAAATATAAGCCAACTATTTAACTTATTTATTCTACATTCATTTTGTCAAAGTTAGGGAATTTAATTTTTCTACTAAAACACTTTAACATATATTGTTATGTTACACTGGCCAATAGTAGATAGTGTTTTAGTGTAAACTAGTAGCTCAAATTGACGATGGAATCGAATAATATAAATTTTCTTTTTATAACTATATCTATCAAACTGGATACTTTGTAGCTATCTTTTAATATAGTTTTAAATAATATGGTACAACATAGTGAGGTAATTTATCAACAAACATTTCAACTATTATTTTTGAACTATAATTAAAAGATACTTAACTAAGTGAATACGTAAGGGCTTACTTACTGACGCGTTTTGAAACAATCATTTCTTTTATAAAGCAAAGCCTCTACTGGCGGCATCGTGTTAGGTACAAAGGTTGTCGGGATGGATTTATGACTGTGGAAGGGGTGGGTTATTTTGGTTGTGTGCTATGTAATGGAAAAGGGTGTTGGCTTCAAACTGTGTATGATCATTTAATGTTTTCTTTATCTGTTGCGTAGTGTTTATATATCTCGAATTTTTCTAAAGTGTTAGTTTTTTACTTTGTTTTAATATGTGAAAAATGTTTAAATTAGTATGTATTTCCGTGTGAGTGTGTTGTGTAGCTGGATTTTGGGTTTGTTTGGTTTCTTTTGGCAATGTGTTCTTCGAAGCGTGTAAAGAATGACGTACTGGTTTGGCCGATATAATAGCTGGGACAATCATTACATGTTAATTTATAAATACCGGATAGTTTGTATTTGTCTGATTTTTGGGTTGTATGTGCTGTTTAAAAGTGTTTTTGTTTTGTAAGATGTTTGGTAATGAAGTTTTTTGAATGTGGAAGCTATTTTGTGTGTTTTTGTTGTGGTAGGAAAGGGATATGAATTTGTTGTTTTTTGTTTGGTTTGTCAGCGTGGCCATTTGGTGATGTTTATGTTTAATTTTCAAGTGTATGTTGTCTATGACTGTATGTTGGTAGCAGTTTTGTTGAGCGATGTATTTCATTGTTGAATATAGTCTTTCTGTAGGATAGGTATATTGATTAGGCGGTGTAACATATGATAACATATGATTAAAAGCAGTGTGTTTGTGTTGAGTGGGGTGATTAGATGTATTATGTATGACGGTATCAGTAGCTGTTGGTTTTCTGTATATTTTAAAATTGTGTTTGGTGATGGTAAGGTCTAGGAAGTTTATTTTATTGTTTTCTTCTAATTCGAGGGTAAATGTGAGGTTTTGATGTTATTAATGTAATTGTGTAGTTGTTTGATTTACCGTTTGTTGCCGTTGTATAAAATTAAAATGTCATTTACATATCTATAGTAATGAATGGTTTTTTGTGAATAATTGTTTTCTGTAGAATGTATTGTTGTTCAATATGATGTAGGAATATTTCTGCCTGAGATGGGGGAACCTATAAGGAGGCCGTCTTTCTCTGTGTAGAATTTGTGTTGGTATGTGAAGTAGTTTTGTAATGTGATGAGTTTTATGATTTCGTGAGTGAGTTTATGTGGAGTTTTGTTTGCTGTGAGCATGTTTTGTAGTATCTGGAGTGTTTGTTCTACGGGCACATTAGTGTATAGGTTTTTTTTATGTTATCTGTTTTTGAATTATCTGGTACAACTATAACAAAAATCATACATTTACCAGAACATGACCCTGTATACAGTATTGTTGTCCTATTTTATTCTTAACATTTAAAATTTGTTAACTAGTTTACAATTTTATACAGCATTTAGGGTTTAAATATTTGATAATGCTTTAGATTGTTGGTATACAATTTATAAACTCAATGTTTATTCATATAAGTATGGTGATTAACCCAAAGTATGCCAAATAAACATTTAATTTTTTTTATAACCCAATCTATTCAAACTCAATAACTTGTCTTTATATTGTAATAAAAGGATACAGTAATATAGTAAGATACTGTAAATTATAAAAATTGCTAACATTTTACTAAATATTTATGTTGAATTTATTTCCTAAAAATTATTTGATAAGACTGTTATAAAGTCAATTATGTTTTCAAGATAATAATTTATTTATAGTTTAACCAACAATTATAGTTCCCATTATTTAAAATGAATTGTTTTATCTTGGTAAAAATGTTTGTATAATCGAAGTTGAGGTAATTGTGAGTTTTAGCGGCCCCTGAGATATATATTGAAAATGGTTCAAACCACAAAATAGGACAATCTGCACAAGAATTTTTTTAATTTTACTCAGAAAGTTATTTTTATCAATTTAAAGTTGGATAAAAAATTCAGTGCGGAGCAGTAGGTTGTGCATCAGCTGCGGAGTGATACAGTGACACCATGCATACCTTAAGTGTGTAGACATTTGATGAACAACATTTTGGCTTAATTTTTATGGTTTTTACATACATATATGAATATACTTATAAAGTCTCCAGTTAGGATAAATTTAGTTTTAAATTTATACATTACTATATACCTTTATTAAAATATACCTAAAAAGTGTCCAGTCAGGATAGATTTCCGGTTATAATTTTATACATTACCTAAATGATTAAATGCATAAAATTAGAACCAAATCCATCCTGACTGGATACTTCATAGATATATTTCAATATAGATATATAAATTTCACCTTTACTGGCAATAACCAAAATAATAGTTATCAATATAGCTTTTTGATTCATAAGGTTTAGATTTCTAAAACACGAACTAAAGTTGTCACGTTGGCCGATGCACAACTTAATGCTCCGCACTGAATTTTTTACTTAACTTTAAATTGATAAAAAATAACTTTCCAATAAAAAGTTTTAAAAAATTCTTGTGCATATCATCTTATTTTGTGAGTTTGAACAATTTTCAATATATATCTCATGTGGCTGCAAAATCTCACAATTACCAGAGGTGACTAGCATTTAGTCATATATTACCAAAATTTTAATTAATATATGATTTTTTAGTAGCTGAAAAGAGATGGTATTTATTTGCAGTAGCTATTTAAATTCAATAATTGCTATTTTATATTCCAAGTTAAATTATTATAACTTAGTTTTCTTACTATAACTAAAATAATCTTTATAAAAATTAATAATTTAACTTGGTTCATTTAAAAAAATAACAAAAAAAACATATTTAATATAGTAGTAATATTTACATATTAATTGTTTGTATCTTATTGTGAGCTACTAGTTTTTAACTAAAAACACTTATAATCATGTTACACCTGCCTATAGTAGCCCTTACTTTTATAATTGTTGAGGACGGCTGTTTCGGGAGATGTGTCCCATTGTCAGCTCAGACTGTAATTTAATACAGAGTTAAAGTCTGAGTTGATAACGGGACACATCTCCCGAAATGACCTTCCTCAATAATTATAAAAGTAAGTGCTACTATAGCCGTGTGTAACATATTTACAAATGTTTTAGGTTAATATTTACATGTTTGTTTCTTCTACTATTATTAGACAATACTGTTTCTAGTTTTTAAAAAATATTAAAAATTTAGTGACAACTTCACAAATCGATTTTAATCTGTAGAACGCAATTACATTTTCGTGGTGATTTAAATATAAATATGTATATCTATATAAAATTAAAAATATAATTCCAAATAGCAATAGCATATGGTACTGCTGTATATACCATCTATACACAATAACAATCTAATTGACAAACTGTCTTGAATTTACAAATATATGTAATAAGTAGGCGAATATGATATTTTTTTACTTGTGAATAAGAACTAACTGTCTAGGATTCATCAAAATAATTTGACATATTAAATAGATAAATATTCATAACATGATTTACTGTATTTATTTACCTGATCTATAAGACAAATCTTCTCTGTTGTTCCCATTACTCTTCATTACAAAAATTAAAACAACAGCTAAGTCAATATTCCAAAATAAAATTAATTTCAGATTTTATAAATTGTAAGTGATAAGCAAACGTAAAGTAATAGAATTATTATTCTTTTTTTTTCAAGTTATCAACCAAATTAATATTTACAGCAACCCTGAAACACACAAGGTAATAATTAACACAAAATAAGTCTTTTGCATAGCTGTCATTCAAGTTATATTAAGTTAAATTATAATAACTGCTACTAATGTTGCAATGGAAGGTTATGTATATAGGACCTTATCATAGTGTACTTTGCTATTTATCGACTAATGTAATTTATCTTGCCTTGAAATATTATTATAAGTGTTGTTTTTCTGTTGGTGTTTAGATGTATTAGTCAGTCGCAATTACTATCACAGTCATTATATTTACACATATATTTGTACTATTGTTACAGATTCCTTGTTTATTTTCTCTTATTTTATTACCAATTAACAAGACAAAGAGCAACTGGTTTCGATAAGATATGGACCACAGATAACAAATAAGTCAAAGTTACTGCTACTCTTTGAATAAACTATATCTGCAGTTGAGCTGGTTCAGGGAAAGAGGGAAAACTAAATTATATTACACAAAATAAATAAAAAGATATCTGAAATTGACGTCTATAATCAGCTTATTTTATTAAATTGTATAGGAATTGAGTAAATTTGTCACTAACATTTTATAAGACATTTTGTTCTCTAATTCTTTTCATTAATTTGCTTACTATGATATGATATAAGTAAAATATGCTTGAAAAATTATTATATTAATAAATACATTTTGTTACAGGGCAATATAATAAACCAAGTGAGACTTCTTTAAAATGTGTATAACAAAGAAGCCCCAAAAAAGTAATTTTAAAAATAATAAAAAAGCACAAGAGATTTTGCGTAAATGTGGAATAAAAATAGGCACATTATTAAAGATAAAACGCTTTGTCAATAAATGTAAAAACCGTACTGTATATTAAAAAAATATGTATATTAGTCATAGAAAACAGATTAGCCAACGTGCGATCCATTTCTAGTCAATAATATTAAACTATACATATGGAAACTAGTGGGTTACCCATTACACAAGATTAAAGTTCATTGTATAAACTAAACGCCACTGGCTTGACTGCCCCAATACAGAGTAATGTGAGGTACGTTTTCGTTTTACTTTTACAAAAAAAGTTTTATAGAACATAATTGAAATTGTGCAGTTTTTGTTTGTAGTAGTGAATACCTAATAAAATAGAAACATAAATTACTCCTATATTAGTCATCTTCAGTTTTATTTAAACAAAGCCACTATCGAATAAAGTTTACATAGAGATTTGGAGAAACAAAACACTAATGTACGTGAGTTAAATGCACCCAAATGTTTGTTCGATATTTTAAAATTGGTTTAATATTCTGTCATTGATTTAGATTCATATTCTGTATCAGTAAAAGATAAACCTCTTTTAAATTATTTTTCAAAGACAAAAAAAATGTATCTTAATTTATTGCTATTTAATTTCACATATACAAGAAACACAAAATAGGTATTACTGAACCAAAAATTACAATAACAATTTCATCACTTTCTAGACTTTTGGTTTGTTTTGGTAGAATAACAAACTTTGAACTATGTCCACAAACGGAAAGTTAAATGTTACCAGATTAACCAAACATATTACCTTTACAGAGCAGTATCTTGTACAAAACTGCATGACTGTTATGTAATTTGTAATGACAAATTAAACTTAAATCTTTGGTAAAGTATATTATTAATTTTTCAATGAAGCTAGTTTACACTAAAAAGTAAAATGATCAAGTTTAATTTAAATGGTAATCATATAGGAAAGTAAATTATTAAAAACAAATAAAATATTTTGGTTATTATTAAGATAAGCGACTACCGCTCCAATCGGCGAAATTTATTTTTCCTGATCAATTTGACCTGCTGAACAGGAGTATAAAGTTTTTTGTACTACAAACACATTAAAAAAAGTAATAACCTAACCTAACCTGACTCTGGTGCTTACTAACGCTCCGGTCGGCAAAAAGTTTTTTCCTGATAGATTTGACTTGCTGAACACGAATCTGAAGTTAATTTATCGGCAAACAGATATTAACCCTAAGAAAACTAGGTCAGGTTAGGTTTATTATTTTTTTAAATGTGATTGTAAAAAAAACAGATTCGTAAACACTTTTAAGTGTTTTAAACTTGCCTATAGTAGCACTTACTTTGCTTGTTGAGGACGGCCATTTCGGAAGATGTGTCCCTTTGTCACCTCAGACCGTAACTTGAGTTACGGTCTGAGTTGACAAAGGGACACATCTCCCAAAACGGCCGTCCTCAACAAGCAAAGTAAGTGCTACTATAGGTAAGTTTAAAACACTTAAAAGTGTTTAGTGATTACTAGTAGCTCATGCGAAGATGGAATCAACAAATGTAAATATCAGATTCGTGTTTAGCAAGGTCAAATTGATCAGGAAAAAAAATTGCCAATCAGAGCAGTAGTCGCTGATCTTAATAATTACCTTTTTTTATATCCTGATGAATTTGACTATTGAAAATATCACTTTTAACAAAACATCATGTATGATGTATGGTGTTGTCAAGGACGATATCTCAAAAATTGTAAATTTTCTTGTGTCATCAGTAAGTTTAAATATTTTTGTAAGGCATTTTGCAAATTTCAACCTAAAATTATCAAGGTAAAACGCTGATTTTGTAAGGTTTTAGGTAAATTGAGTTAATTGTTGTGTGGTTACTGCACATTATTTATTGGGTATTTATTTCCCAATCCAATGTAGTAAATTTTAGCAAAAATAAATATACCGGGTGACGCAAAAAGTCATCAGGAATACGAAACAAATTATTAAAACTTCTGCTCAAACCTAAAAAATTTTGGAAAACAAATTCCCCTTCTCTACTGGTTACATAAAACGTTACTAATTCAATGTTTGGTTATATTTTTTGGACATAATAAGTCACAAAATTCCTCAAAATGTAATTAAACATGATATTGATTCCCTAACAGTTACAAATTTTGTATAAAAATCAACTTCAACAAAGCACTATTAGCACCATGTTTAACCTGGCACACAAACTTTAAACAATAATGAAACTAGCACACATCTTATTTGATAGAAGGTTGAAACAAACACCTAAAGGCACTATTTCACACACAAAATGTTGCATTTATACACCTTTAATTTCTAATTTGGCCTAAAACGATCAAACTTACTGGGAAAGCTGTGTAAAATGAAGTAGTAAACTTGAATTTTTTCAAAATTTGTAATTTGTTGATAGTCTACAGCAAGTTTAATTTCATTTCTATGCATTCTGTAAGCTACTAAGTCAACAAAATAAGCCAAAACATTGAATTAGTAACGTTTTATGTGTACTGTGGGAGGAAGGGGAAACTGCCTCTATTTCTAAAGTTCGGATAGTCATTAACTATTGTTAAAGTGATTATTATTTATAAATTCTTGTAAATTTGATTATTTATTTTACAGAAAAAATATTCTAAATCAAACGAAGAAAATGTTTGGTGATAATCATGGATTAAAAACTGTTCAAACAAGCTACACTGAAAATACTAGATTATAAAAAATGATACTTTGGCTGAAAAAAAGATGGATGCCGTTCATGACCACTCTTACTTGGAATTATTCTCATGGAGTGTGGATATAGAATGGTCCAGTGGAATACTTCTGTCAATTTGTAACCGTAATTCTGATGGTTTCTTGTCATCAATAAACAATAATGACTTAGACTGGTCAGCTCTTACAGAGAGTTTAGGTTTAGTTTACCATATATCAACACCATGTAGTTCATCTATTCTACCTTTTACTTTTAGCACAGGTGAGTAAATTTGTGTTGAAAATTCATAGTTTTGCTATGCCTAACCTCTGCCTCAAAAAAATATGTATATACTTTTAATGCTCTTGTTGCCTGTTGTTTTCTACCTTGTACATTGCAATCAATCTGTCATTCAGCAAACAGTTTACAGCTACTTGACTTTTCATCTTACCAACTATTTTAATCACATCTTAACTTCTGTAAATTATAAATAAATTCTTATTTACATAATTGAATACTCAGAGTTCAGCACCATATTTAGCTACTACTTTCTACATAAAGCACCGTATATTCTTTTCTGATAGGTCTATAAAAAATTTTAATTAAATAGTACTTAACTAAGTAAATACTTAAGGGCTTACTTGCTGACGCGTTTCGAAACAATCGTTCCTTTTACGAAGCAAAGCCTCTACTAGCGGCATCCCCGCTAGGTACAAAGGTGGTAGGTGTGAGATATATGAGTGTAAAGGGGGTAGGTTAAGTTGTTTGTGTGCTATGTAATGGAACAGGGTGTTGGCTTCAAAACGTATATGGTCATTTAATATGTTTTCTGTATCTGTTGCGTAGTGTTTGTATATTTCATATTTTTCTAAAGTTTATAGTTTTTTTTACTTTGTTTTAATATGTGGAGAATGTTTAAATTAGTATGTATGTCCGTGTGTTTGTATTGCGTGTTTTTTATCTATGTTGCGAAGCTAGATTTTGGGTTTGTGTGGTTTCTTTGGGTAATGTGTTCTTGTGTAGAATGACTTACTGGTTTGGCCAAATATCTATAAAAAATACTTTTGCTTTTGGTAAAAAATGAAGCTCACCAAAATTATTTCCAGCTGCCTTGTCGTTTCCATTTTTTATTTTTGTTTTGATATCATAAATAACCTATGTGAGCTTACTTTAATTTGTTATTCTGTAAACATATTTAATTTTTTTCTGTTAATATCATGTGATAAACAAATTTTCAAAAATATATCTTCTTTAAAACTATTACTGCTCTATCACATACCATGTACCTCCTATCCCGTCTCTCTTGCTTTCTTCTTTCTCTCTCTCTCTCTCTCTCTCTCTCTCTCTCTCTCTCTCTCTCTCTCTCTTTTTTTAAGTGTATGTATGTATGTACATGGTATAATTTGAATAGACGAGGTGGTATATAGCAGCGCGAGTTATCACTTAATGCCTAATAGAGACCAACCAAGTACCTTTAGCAAGATAAAACCTAGGCAAAGATTTTTTTATTTTGCTATTCTGTTGCACAGATATTCCTCTTGATCAGAGGTTTGCAACAAGTGGTCCGGTGACAACAAAATGTCTAACGAATCTGTGAGATCTCACTGAAATTAAAATACTTTTATTTAACAAGTTGGCTACAGCCGTATCTGTAACTACGTGCTTCATGATAAATAAATATAAAAATCTGTTTGATATGCAGTATGATTTCAGAGTAATAGTTGCAAATATAAGAGCCTAACGTTTCTGAAATCATGAACTCAAAGCACAAATTCAACTCATCTCACTGAAATTATTAATAAGTTGTGAGATATTGCAATTTTATTGTAAAACAATTTTGAACTAATATTATTAATATTTTTATTATATTTTATTCAATACTTTTTCTCTGTTTATCACATTTAAAACAGACTTGTGACACTTGTATTTACTTCATTAACTCTTTGTTCCAAACAAAATATTAATATAAATGAGTTTAATGAATTTTGCCTTGACCTACAAACTTTAACATGTTTATAGTCTTACTTTTCGTATCTTAAATAAAAATAAAACACTTCTTGAATGTACTTGTATAAATTTGTAGTAGCATCAAATTTAATTTTCATGTGTAAGATCAGTTTCCATCTTAAAGTAAGTGGGGGGGGTGATGTTGATCGCCTGCTCGTGGTGCCCCCTGCGTAATCTAAACGATCAACTAAGGTTCGCCTAAAACGCGCTACACCAGTTGTTTATGTCGAAGCAACCAAAGAACCTTGCCAAAACGAACAACGGTCCTTCTCAGGACCTGGACGAAGAGCTCCGCGTCATTTCCTGGAACGCCGGTGGCTTGACCAACTCAAAATTTTTAGAATTAAAACACACGATCTTACGATCGGACGCTGACCTTTTTTATATATATGAAGCAGGTCTTGCAACCGAGGTCCAAGAATTTTATAAATTTAATGGATACACTATATACATACTTCCCAGAGCACGTCAGGTGGCATCTGGAATAGTGGCTGGAGTTAAAAACGAGGTGGTGGCCAAATTCTCAATAGCACATGCCATGGAAGACGACGATCTGCTTGAAGCCGTCACAACCAGGATATGGAAGGGCAAAAAACAATTTGTAATTCACGGACTATATAATCCGCCAAATAACCAACCTGGCATTAGTAACCTTTTTAATGACATTCAGCCTAACTGTATCCTGATAGGCGACTTTAACGCCCCATCAAAAAGATGGTTATATACCAGAACTTCCCCTGTTGGCCGCTGCATTGAAGACTTCGTGGATGATAACCTCCTAACCGTAATGGACACGCCTCCAACATTCCTCTCATTTGCGGGATGTCTGTCACGTCCAGACCTGTGCCTGGCCCACTCAAATATACATGGAAACAGTCAAATCAAGCTTCTTGATGACGCTGCTGGATGTGGCCATAGAGCCCTTCTTTTAACCGTTAAACTTAAACAGAAGCCATACTCAAACACCAGAGCCCCGCGTTGGAACTTCCAGAAAGGAAACTGGAAGCGATACAAAACAGTCACAGACCAATTAATAACAACCGATCTGTTGAAGGAAAACAACCCAGAGGAAACCGTTAAACTGTTCAACCAAACCATACTGAGGTGCGCAACAGAGTGTGTACCAAGAGGACAAGTCAAGGGGTTCAAACCTTACTGGAATAAAGCACTAACATCGCTTAAGCAAGCTCGTAACACAGCAAGAAGATCCGCTGAAAGATCTGGAAACCTTATCGACTGTACCACTCTCAGACGAAAACAGTCTCAACTATCTAGAGAAATAAAACTTCAGAAAAAGACTGCTTACAAGACCTTCGTGAAAAAACTGGATTTTCGCAAGGATGGTGTCAAGGCACATAAATTCATAACAACACTTGAGAACAAAGGGACACCTCGTCAAACACACCCCCTACTATATGGCACACGGACACTCACTGACAAGAGAGACATGGCAAATGCATTTTGTTCCTACTATGCCAAGGTCAGTCGGATCTCAGCAGACAAAACGGTCAAAAGACACCTGAATAAGCATCCACCGCCGAACTGTCTGAACGAAAAGCAAGATAAGGTTTTTAATAAGCCTTTCACCTTAGCTGAGCTAGAAATGGCTCTTTCAACCCTCAAGTGCAAAAAATCAGCTGGCCCGGATGGAATCTACACAGAGTTCCTGATCAATCTTGGTGAAGAGGCAAAGAAGACGCTCCTTAAAATCATAAATCTTACTTGGACAACACACGTTCCGGATCAATGGAGGAAAAGCGAAATCATACCTCTCTTGAAAAAAGGTAAACCTGCTGAGCAGGTTAGCAGTTACCGTCCGATTGCGCTTACAAGCATAACCAGTAAGCTTGCCGAACGATTAGTACTCCAAAGGCTTAAAGAATTCTTGGATGACAATCATACTATCAGCGACGCTCAAGCTGGCTTCCGACCCAGAATGAACACTGTGGATCAGATTATGAAATTCACGCAGAACGTTAAGGATGGTTTTAATTCCCACCAATCTACTCTTGCAGTTCTGGTAGACTTCCAATGTGCTTATGACAAAGTCTGGAGAAAAATGCTCCTTCATAAACTTATAAACTGTGGACTTTCTGGTAATCTGCTTAGATGGATAAGATCCTTCCTTTCGCAAAGGCACATTAGAGTCCGGTCCAGTGGTTCCACTTCAAGATTCCGAATCCAGAGGGAGGGCCTGCCCCAAGGAGCCGTCCTAAGTTGCATGCTATTCAACGTTATGATAAACGATATTATTGCAGCCATCGGCGCAGTCCCAGGAGTCAATGCCCTTCTTTACGCAGATGACCTCCTCCTGTGGGCCACTGGCAGTGGTCTAATCGGGCTTCAAGAGGTCCTCAACGCCGCACTGCTTAAACTACACCAATGGGCTACCAAAAATTCAATGACAGTCAGTGGTAGCAAAACCGTATTCCAGCTGTTTACCCTTTCCACAAAGAAAACTATCAAACCCAGTCTTGAATATAATGGCACCCAATTGAGAGAAGAGCATCTATCAACCTATCTAGGGGTCCAATTAGATAAAAAACTCACCTGGAAACAACACGTTGAAGACGCAGCGCAAAAAGGTTCCAGGCGCTCTCGCATTCTAAAGAGGCTAACAGCAACAAAGTGGGGGGCAAGCCAGGATGTACTAAGTTTAGTATACAAAACATATGTCAGGCCTGTCATGGAATATGGCAGCGAGGTTGTGGGAACAGCCAGCAATAGTATCTTGTCTAAACTTGACAAAGTACAGAACGCTGCTTTGCGCACGATCACAGGAGCGGTCAAGACCACGCCCATCGCTGCTATGGAACTTCAAAGCGGTATTGAACCACTCGAATACCGACGAGACAAAAACTGTCTGAAATTCTGGGAAAGGAATAAAAGAGCGCACAGTCGCTACTGGTCAAACTACCGCCCAGCATGTAAAAGGTTAAAAACACAAAAATCGCCACTAGCTCACGCAGAGTCATTAATCAAGAAGTATAATATCTCGCTGGGAGAACCGGCAGAACAGCTGAGAATTCCTCAAATTTATCCGAACTTGCCTAAGCCGAACTTCAACCTCTTGGACCACCACAGGACGAAAACTGATTCTCTTGGCGTGGAACTGAGGAAGTCTTTCTATCAGACAATACACAGCCTATACCCTTATAGACACTGGCTACACGTCTATACCGATGGATCATCCATGCCTCAAACCGGTAACACAGGTGCAGGATTCTACTGCCACCTCTTTGAAGGCACGATAGCCGTTGGCACTCCTAGCAGTAATTTTGAGGGAGAAGTAGCCGCCGTAAATGCAGCCTGCAATAAATTGTCATCTGTCGCTAACTTCAAAAACATCGTTTTCCTGGTTGATTCACAATCCGCTATAGCAGCCTTGTCCGGGAATTCTCCAACTGATAGCAGCCTGACGTTGGAAACAAGAATGACGCTAAACAAATTTCTGCAAGATGGATGGAACATAAAACTCCAATGGGTCCCAAGTCATGTAGATATAATGGGTAACGAAAGGGCTGACTTCTTGGCCAAAAGAGGAACCATTCTGTGGCAGCCACAACTCAAGATGCCCCTATCAGCCGCAAAAGCGCTAATCGATGCCTCAGTAAAGCGGACAATGATGGCAGCATACCACGAAATCGCCAATGGAAAATCTTGGGAAAGGCTGGCAAAACCAGGACCGATACGACACGAAGATCGATTCGTAGCAGTCCCCTCATTCCGTATCCTCACAGGACATGACCTCTTACCAGCCCACCTGCATCGCTTCGGCACCATGAGCTCTGCAGAATGCCCGCTGTGTAGCTATGTTCATTTTGACGCATGCCACCTGCGCACATGTCCTGCCTTGGAGGAGGAGCGAAAGACGGGCGCACATCTAAAACCTGAGGAGCGAATCGCCATACTCTACTGGTCAGCGCGTCACCGAATGGCAGAAATGCCAAGAGTGGACGTTGGCTAGTAAGTAAGTAAGTCTTAAAGTAAGTGGGTAGGCAAACCATAAATTATTTACTAATAACTAATATAACTCAAATTCTTTTGCATGTAATCCACAATTGAAGTTTAAGTATTTGAGGGTTCCTTGTCAATATAGCAATCTATGAGGGGGTCCTTGAAAAATTGAAATTTTGTTGGCAACCACTACTCTAGACAATAATGGAGAATTTATCTTTCCCAATGAGCTTATAAGAGAGATCGGTTTTGTAAAGGTAACATTTCATGCATATACCTTTGGGAATTTGTTATTATAGATTTATAAAGTCATCTAGATATTATCTATAAGTATAAAGTATTTTAGACCTGCATTTTATGTTATTCATTTGAAATTCTGACATCCCACAACAGACAATTTTAGATCCATTACAACAAAATAAATAAATGAAGGTTAAAAATAAATTGTATTTATTGGTTATATGTGAAATTATAGTACTCATAAAGAGAAATATTTTCTGTGATTTAAAAATATTGTGTATCTTTAAAAACATGTAATAAATTAATACTTTAAAACCCAAATACTTGATTTGGTGACGAAAAGGTTGATGACATAAAAACATAAATTATTACACAAACATAGATTTATAACAAAAATACTTAGAGTGAAAGTGTGTCAAAGTTTTAATAAAAAAGCCGTCTATTCACCTGACAAGATGCTTCACCAAGTCATAACTTTAATCCTCAAGGTGCAGTATATATCTGTATTTGAGTCACAGACCTTTATTAATGACTACGGTTGTACAATAATAATTTACATAAGAATATTAATATATCATGTCCGTTGGCTGGATACACGAAGTTTCAGGCCATTTATGACAGCAGTATTCTCTTATTACATGTGGCCTTGGAACTGGAACTTACAGTTCAGCGAACAAATGGTAGCAAGAAATTGTTTCTATGAATTGTAGTCTCCTTTGGAGAAACCTTACAAAGACTTTTATAAATAGTACAGTATAATGTTAAACTAAGGGTTGATAGATTATTTATAAGCCCTGTTTAAATGTACACAAAGTTTATTTTATTTATATTTTTATGTGTTTTATATTAATACAGTAGAGTCTCAATGATTCGTGGTAGATGGGGCCGAGATCCCTTCGAATTACCAAAAACTCGGATTATACGGAAATACATTCCTGTATATTAGAAAAGGCAGGAGTTAAATGAACCCTAATACCGTAATTAAAAATGCACTAAATAAGTTTATAGAACTTTATATGACCATTTCTTGGAAGCTCGACTCATTTCCTTTGCAATCGTATTGATATAAACATTTCTTGAAAGCCCGACTCATTTCTTTTGCATACCTTATTGATATAAAGATTTCTTGGTACCCCCAACTCATTTCCATTGCGTATTGTATTGATATAAACATTTCTTGTAAGCCCAACTCCTTTCCTTTGTAAACCGTGTAGCTATAATCATTTCTTGGAATCCATTTATAGGCTCCATTTCTTGGAGATAAAATAGGCTGAAACAGAATAGGCTCAAATTTAACAGAAGCTCGAAATATCAGGACTCAGAATTTTGAGACTGCTGTATTTACACAACAAGAGTCTAATTGTATTTTAAATAAAAGTTCAATTAGGGCACATTTCTTATTGCTGGAAGTGCTACTATAGGCAAGTTTGTAAATATTTACAAGTGTTTAGTAAAAACTAGTAGCTCACGTGAAGATGGAACAAATATTAATTATTTAGTAAGATAAAGTTATTGTTGAGAGATTGAATATTTTTTTGTTATCAGCAATTATGCAAAATAACTTGAATCTCATAATATGATTTTAATATCAAGATGGCTTTGGGATAGTACTTTTTATTTAAACTCATTTAGCTGCATGACACATTCGCAATCACTATTTGTGTCTTAAAACTTTATATAGTATCTCCCAAAAGGGGCAACTTTTATGATACATAGTTTTAAAATTTTTCTTACATTTTTATCGTTCTCCTTTGTTCTTATAAGGTTATTATCAGTTAACTAAAGTGGAGAATTAATAACATTCAAGATTAAGGATAAAATTATTCTTTACTGTTTCTCAACCTTTTATGACACAATTTTCTGTTTAATCAAAAATTTTAGAGTTTTTGTGCAAAAGACTCTAGAACAGAAATATTAACAAAAGATTTTTAATCATGATTAAATATCTATTAAAAGTTATAAAAAGACTTGAACACATTCTATAGAATGTATTTTTTGTCTTATTCTTAACATACATTTTAGTTTTCTGAGAATGTTACATTATTTTTTTGAAAACTTCCAGTGTACAGAAAAGGCTAGATCCTTATATTGGTTACAATAGGGGTTACCACCAGTTTTGAAATTGTTTTTTTTAAAGCTAGGTAAAAATTACAAAACTGACTAAATGCTTTACAGGTAATTATAACCTAAATTATATGGTATTTTGCGCTAAAGTATTATGAACAAAATGTTTCAACACATAATTGAGCTGTCACTTATTTCAAATTTTTTTTTTGCACTTCACTGAGAAGCAGGAGGGGTAAATCAAAACAAGAAAAAAAATTTTTGTGCCTCCATAAATATTTTAAAACATCTTGAATGTACAGTGAAGCATAGTTTATTTAATAAGTATTACCATGTGTGATAATATAGGTAATAATTAAATACTGCCATTTACTTTCTTGTAATCTTAAAAACTATTTTGTAATAATATTTTCACATTTTTCAGTCAAGTTATCTGGGGTGCTGATCTTGTTAGGGGTTAGCACATACTGGTGCTATAAGTGCTTGAAGTCTTTTAATATTCGAATCCGTTCATGTTCTCAACGTGCTAAGTGTAACATCCTGTCACCTGATGATGTAGAAACGTCATCATCTCCACCATCTCCGACAAGAGATTGCAATAATCAACATACATCGAGCTGGTCACCTTTAGATGGATTGGATAATTATTTACATTTACAGGTAATTGTAATAAGGTTTATCCTTATTTAAGCCATATTAAAATAAATATTTTCTATAAAACCAAATTAAGATGAACATAAGTAGTGTTAACTTGTAGAAGCTAGTTTATTTTATTTACTTGTAGAAAAAAATATATATCTTGAGAGAAGGATTGCAACTTCTAATCTTTTGAAATAAATGTATGTATTTTTTTGAACAAATAGTTTTTGTTCATTTTTTGCAAAATATTTACTAATATTGTATGCATGAAAAATATAAATCTATGTCTAAAATGTTTTATACACAAAAATACAATATAAACTTACTAACAAAGTTTATTAAATTACTGTGATGTAAATTAAACACACAGAATTATATTTAAAAGTTGTAAAAAAGTTCTAAAACACAAACAAAATAGTAATAGTCATTAAGGAAATAGTACCCAATTACACATGTTAACATAGAAATGATCATAAGCAAACATTCTTAGCTCTATGAGGGACAATGATAGAGTGGCTGTTTGATATTGAGCCACATTCACAATAGGTGAGACTTTGACAAAAGACCTAGGCCCCTGCTTGTTGATTATTGCCTAATTTTAAATTTTCTAAACTAACTTTACTTGTTAGAGGCGATGGCATCTATAAAAATTTAATTAAAAGGTAATATAAAATTCTAATTACACCTTTACATCTGCTGACATTTTGACACTTTTACATGCATGATGTTGTACTTATTATTTTATGTTTAATAACCCCTTGGCTATTCATTCTTGCTATTTTTCTGGCACTGTAAAGTGTGTTGAAGAGATCATATCGCCATACAATAGTTTGCTGTTTTCTTGTGAGCTATTGGCGTTATCCAGTCACAGTTTTTTCTAGAACTTTTTTCAATACAAGTAATGAACATAACGGTTATTGGTTTATCTGGCAACACAGTCTAGAGCAGGGGCGCACAACCTTTTTGGAACGGTAGTCCAATTAATTGCTCATTTTTCTCTAGCTGTTTCTCAAATTTGTCTTAAATTTACCTAGTTCAACAATTTTAATACATCATATTTACTTGTGCTTAAATTTTCAAATATTATATCCTATATTTTAATATTGTAATATGCATAAATACCATACATACACAGTAATTTTATAATATCATACAAAACTATAACAGTGTATCCAGATATCAATAATTCCTTATATTTATAATGTTGCAATGTTGTTTCACCACCAGAATTCTAAACATAAAACTATTCTCTTTATTACCTTTATATTGTTGTAATGTTGATGTTGCATCAGGATTCAAAACATTAAATTAAGTGTGAAAAATGTTTATTTTACTGACACCGTTTCCTTTTGATAATTGTTCAATGTCTGTTTCATTGTTTGTGGTTGCTATTATGAAAGTTAATTTCTAGTTGACTGTCATATAAAGGTGAACAAGCAATGAAAAAGTATGCTCACAAATAAAAGTATTACCAAACAAACCCAAAGTTTAAAAAAATATTTCTCCCGGATTAACCATATCTAGAGGTAAGTAATTTTTGTAGAAATCTAATAATGAAAGCAAAGGGAGGTTAGCCATAACTTTTTGTATTTGCCATAATGGCAACTTTTTTCAAAAGTTCTTATGAGACCCACTGACTAGCAAATTAAATTGACTTTGCTTATAAGTTTAGTGTTCAAGTTTGTTTATATGATGCATAATATCTAATGCTAAATCACATAACCA
The DNA here is from genome assembly GCA_036971475.1 of Prosapia bicincta. Classification (NCBI taxonomy): domain Eukaryota; kingdom Metazoa; phylum Arthropoda; class Insecta; order Hemiptera; family Cercopidae; genus Prosapia; species Prosapia bicincta. The sequence continues at coordinate 82,477,424 of JBAIZL010000001.1, read as the reverse complement.
GTGTTTACTTTTAAATTAAACTAGCGTAATTTAAAAATCACAAAGAAAAATATTAGTTTCTTCACGAAGATTAAATTCTTAAAACTTTGCCTGCACTCAGCCACCGAATATGAGTACAATAAATTACATCTTTGAATTCACTATCGATATCCTCAAGAAAGTCATTAAATTGGAGATGGACGTTTTCTTTCCTCCAAATAATATTTACAACTTTAGTAACAATTTTGATAACATGACCCATTTGATCATGATGACCATGTAATGATTTAGTACATAAATTTTGCTTATGAAGAATACAGTGAAAAGCCATAAGTTCATTTACATAAAAACTGTTAGTCTTTATAAAGGTATGACACCGAAACAATGTTTTTCCCAGTTATTGATGGAACGCCAACAGTCGCCACAACTCGCACGTTATCTACATGTACTTTCAATTCAAAACGTTCAAAAACTTTAATTGTCTTCTGGTAAATACCAAATCCTGTTGTGCCTTTAATAGGAACCATACTTAGTAGTTGAAATCTCTACCAACGCCTCAAACAAAATTAGCAAGCTGGGGAGTATCTGAAATGTCAACAGTTTCATCCTATGCAAAACCACTTGAATTTGGGGATTCTCTGTTTCAAAGCGTTTTCAATATCTTCTACTCTATGACGTATTGTCATTCGACTTAGACTAATCTGTAAAACTATTTCTTTTTAACCGGGAATAAAATATCAGCTATGACCATTAAACATTCTATAACTAATTATCCATCTGCAAAAGGTTTCAAATGTTTTGTTAATATTTTCAAAATTTTTAAACTTGCCTTAACTAATAATGATCCTTAATTTGTACTGATATTTTTGAACAGATTTTGTTGACTCATTAATTTCTTTTTCAAATTGTTTACTTTGTCTTTTCTCAGTTTCCCTGTAAAATGACTATATGTTTTTGAATGCTTAGATTTGTAATGTCTTTCCAAATTGTAATCTTGGCAAATAAGACATTTCGCCTTATTTTTACAAATAAAAAAAACCTCTTATTTCTGTCCACTTATCTTGAAAACACTATCTTCAACTTGACTTTTTTCGACACTGACTTTTAGAAATGCACATTCACAAAAGAATAAGCATTGTTCGTTCGACTAGTGAATTCCCACAGCAAATATTACCATACAACTACATTGGTGTCGAGTTATTGAACATCTATCTGCCAACTCAAATGTCTAAGAGTGATGGAGAACAAAAACTTGCCTCACAAAAGCTTGGCGACAGGAAATGAGTCATCGGTATAATGGTGTGGTGATGAATAGCTTTAAACATAAAACAACTAAGGGTCCATTTCCTGCCTTCCAAAAAATGTTTTTGGTTACTCACATACAATGTACAGATGTATTAGTACTGCTATTACAGTAATATTCTGCTGGCATATGCCTTTCCCTATGAAATACTGTTACCGTTTCTATAAATTGAAGAGTAACATTCTAGAATAGTCTGCAGGCCGCAAAAAAAAGAAAAAAAAACAAGGCTGCAGGTTGTGCACTCCTGGTCTAGAGGGTTAGCAAAACAATTAGATCATGGTTGACAACAAACAAGTGACTAATTGTTGACAACTGACAGTGTATGGCAGTACAGTGTGCATACATGGCACAACAAATTTACACACTAACAAAATATTAGTATAAATTATGAAGAATTTATCAGGCAAAGTGAACCAGACAGTTTTTTTTTTTTGTTAATTATCTTTAGATAAGGTTGGCAAACAGTTTATGAGTGATAAAAGTAAATAGTATGAGAATGAATACAGAAGTGAAAAGATTTTTTTCATTCATAGTGTAAGTTAGCCAATGTTTATTATGTATTTTGAGGGGGTAACATAGAATTTAAATATGTATATGTTTTTTTCTTAGGAATGAGCTAAAGATTTTACCTGAAATTTACATTCTATAACATCCCAGGTCAAAATTCAGTCAAAGTAGATTATTTTAAAGTATCTGCTTATATTTTTCATATAAGTAATAATTTGCTTGTACTTTATTAATACAATATCATGGTAACAATAGTTTTAAAAACAAAATATTATCAGAAGTAATTATTTGAAGAACTAAGTGAAACTATTAACTTACTTGCTGACTTAATAGCAACAAGTACAATTATTTAGTAGCAAGTAAGTTAATAATTTTCACTTAGCTCTTCAAATACAGTAAAATCTGCTTAGTACACTCCCATTTAAGACTATTTCCCGCTTCTTACAATTTTTTTCTGAGACCCTTAAACTTAGCAAAAAAAACTATTATGGATAATACGCTTTGAATCTCGCTTACTACGCACTACTATCGGAAATTTTACTGCATGGCAATATGTTACAAGTATAAAAACATTACGGTAGTTTTATGCAGTTCGGCAGTTACAATACTGTATAATACGTCAATGGATATGAAGAATACATTTATTAAGGAATGGAATCCCATAGGGAAAAGAATAGAACTTTGATAAAGACTGTCTAAAATGATTCGGCAGGATGTTTACATCAATGATATAGAGCCTTGAGTTTACACGGCAGAGAATGGAAATATGGCAGCACATTTTTGTTTGCTTAGAACAAAATGTCTTGGATTTGTTTACTGTACATGTACAAGTACAGTATACATTCTACCATTAACACATTTCCTCTTCCCTTCTATTCACCCTTCTCCACTTGTCCTACATTCTATAAACATGTATGTCATACAAAAAGTTAAGTCAGTAGATTATAGTTATTCACATGGAGATTTTTTATAGCAAGTACTCAAATGCTATATCCTATAGGTTCATTTATTATTACAGTATGAAGTTGTTATCAAGTATAGAGTGGTGTGTTTTTTATTATTATGAGATGAGTGAGAAGTCCTTTATCAGTTGATGATAAATTGAAAATTTTGAAGTGTTACAATAAGAAACTCACATCTGAAAAATAAATAACAAATATCGGCCTAACTGAACACTCCAGTTCCACATTAAATACAATTTTAAAAAAGAGAAAGGAGTTGGAAGGAAGCGTAATACACGGTGAAACGAAAAAAAAGAAAATAAAGATTGGGAAATATGAAGAATTGTTACAATGGTTTCATTAAACTCCTATCTTACATCTGCTAACGAGTGCAAAATTGCTAACCATAAAAGCGTGAGAAATCGCGAAAGAGCTTCAAAGTAAAAATTTTACTGCGTTCAGTGGATGGATTGACACATTCAAACCAAGATAAGAATTTGTATATCATCGAATCAGTGGAGAAGCAAAATTAGTAAATGAGGACGATGTTTCTTCTTGGAAAAAACTGTGTTACCATAATTGCTGAAGGATTTCTCCCTATGTGATGTTTTTAAAGCTTGGACTTTTTTTCAAATTTATGTCAGGTAAGTAACTTATGGTAAAGGACAAATGCCATTGATAAAAAACTAAGTTAAGAGAGACTTTCAGTACTAGTGTGTGCAAATGCAGATGGTCTGAAAAACTTGAATTGTTGGTCATGGAAAAGTCGAAGTCTCCGCGATGTTTCAATGAACATTCAGCTCGTTTTCATGTGATTACTCTGCACAGTGTCATGCATTGATGACAAGAGGACAATTCGTTTTATGAGTAAAACAGCTCAATACAATTTTTCAAAAAAAGAATCGAAATATTCTACTTATTGATAGCACTACCAAAAAATATTGAATTAACTAACAATCATTTTCTACCTCGAACTGCCCAGGACCTTCAACCCTGGACCAGGGGATAATAAATGTTGCAAATTAGCATTCCCGTAACTGACTAGTGCAAAGATACTTATGTGCCATTGAACAAGGTAATCAGGAACATCCTGTAAACATTTTGGATACTATTAATTATGTTGCTTCAACATGAAATGAAGTCATTACAAATGGTTTCATAAAAGTAGCTGTCAAATCTTCTCAATGTGAACTGGCAATGGTATGTACTGACAACAAAGTTGAGGAAGTCATATTTGATAACTTTCCCGACTATGTATCTGTTGGCGATAATATCACAACTTGTGAGATACAAACAGTGCAGGAAATTGTGAAAGATGTTGCTTCAAAAGCTTCCACTACGAATGAGAAGAGTGGGGATGATGATGATAATGAAGAAGATGACAAGCCTATGCCGTCAGTAATGCATGTTGCAGCATTTAGTGAACTGGATAATGTGAGATGTTACATTATCAGACACCCGGAATTTCATATGAGACTATCCAAAAGATTAATCAGTTGATTTTTGAAAAGGAATATTGATTTAAAAAAAAATTAAAACAAAATAAGATCAAAATTATTTTAAGAAAATATAAACACTAGGAAATATCTGCCCTGTGCACTAGTAATGCAATTACGTATGTAGCTTATGGTTCCCCATTAAATGTCTATATCTGTGTTATGTACATTAATCTTTCATTACTGCATGATTTTTTGTCTAAAATTGTGATAAAATTGTCTTGCCAAATAAGTGGGACTAATACAGCACATATAATGGTGAGTAGATACAGTATTATTGTTGGTCACTGTATTTTCTATTCCCGTATAAGACATTATTTGGTTTTTAGGCTCTATTTTTGTATGGTCTCTTGAAAATTGTATTAAGCGGATTTTACTGTAAATACTTATGATTTAATCAGTAACATCAAGATAATTACAACAATAAACTGAAATATTTTCAATAAAAAATAAAATTTGAATATTAAAAAAATGTTTACTCAAAAATTAAAATTTAGCAATTCTGAACTATAGAAAATGCATTTTATTGTTCACTAAGATGTTTGTAATAACAGAACTAAGTTTCATAACAATCTGATTTGTCCCACTAAACTTATAGAGTTTAAAATAAAATTGTTATATTGGCTTAGATTATATAGATATTTTGTGCAGTGCAGTGCTTTAAAAAAAATGGAACGTCTGTGGATTAAGCCATTAATAGTCTTTGTTTCTCATAATGTTCATTGCTCATAAGACTATTTTCAGCACTTTGTAGGTATTTTGAAGAATCCACCTTTTGATTTTTTGGACCTTTAGTTATATTAAAACTATTTCAATTTTCAGAGAGCATTTTCAAAAAAAGGCAATAGTCTTCATCTGTACTGCTCATAAATGTTTCCTTTCTTTATTAATAAAGGTGATCATTCAGTTAGGTTATTTTCACTGAAAGACAGTATGACATGGATTTTAAATATAGATTTAATGTTTGTATATGGATAAGGGCATAAAACTCCTTTATCTAAGGTAAAAGGCTAAAATATAAAGGGTTGTACATCTAAGTTGAACCTCTCTAGACATAAGGAAGTCACTATATGTTATACTACCATTAGTAAGAAGTCTGAGGAAGGAAGGATAGGTGATATAAAGTAGAACTAAGGTAGAGGTATGATGATTTCCTGGTACTGGGTGGGGGATTATAGCAAATATATACATCATTCACCTGATATAGACTTTCTACTTGAGTCAAAAAGACGTATCCACTCTAACCACCTTAAAGATATATGCGAAATATTGTGTTGAATGTGTTTGTAAAAGGTCTTTTGAGTTAGGTTCTGTGATGGATACCAATACCATATCAGTAGATATGGATAGTAGCACCCTTCTTTGGATATTTTAATCTGTGGCATTTAAAAGTGGTATATCTCCATTTGTACCAATGCCAAGCAGTCCTTAGCTTATGCTTACAGGGTGCGGTAGATAAGTAATGAGACTCAATCTAGAAAAACAGATTTATTGATCCGATTTGTACAAAACGTTAATATTCTTCGAAGTAGTCACCTTGGGCGTCGACACATCGTTGCCAGCACGTTTTCCAAGCTTCATAGGCCCCACTGTAGTCCGCTCGAGTTATCTCTGTTAGCGCCTTCGTGACAGCTGTTGGATGTCCGGAATATTCAAAACGATGACCTTTCAGGCATCTTTTTACCTTCGGGAATAGGAAGAAATCAGGAGGACTCATGTCAGGACTGTACGGTGGCTGTGGCAGCACTTCAACTCCAATTCGGGTCAAATAGGAGGTCACAAGGAATTCTGTGTGCGCCGGAGCGTTGTCGTGGTGGAGGCGCCAGCGTTGAGCAATGTCCTGTCGCTTCTGTTTGACGGCTTTGTGCAATCGCTGAAGGACTTCTTTGTACAATTCAACATTAACAGTTTTTCCCTGAGGGAGAAACTCTTTGTGAATTAACCCCCGCTTGTCGAAAAACACAATGAGCATTGTCTTGACGCGGGACTTTGACATTCTTAATTTCTTCGGCCGTGGGGATGCTCCGAGCTCTGGGCTTTCGTCTTCGGGTCGTACTGGAATGTCCACGATTTGTCGCCTGTTACTACATTGTCTAAAAAGTCTGGATTACTTTCCAATTCATTCAACATCTCACGGCAAACGTTCACTCGTCGTTGCTTCTGTTCGGCGGTGAGCACTCGGGGAACCAATTTTGCACAAACTTTCCTCATCATCAAATCTTGTGTAACAATTTGGTGGACCATAAATTTATTCACGGATACCTCATCGGCGATCATTTTGAGACTAAACGATGGTCGGAGTCCAGGACTTCTTTAACTTTGGCCACCGTTTCATCCACACGGTCGTTCCAGGTCTTCAACGGATTCCCTCCCGTTTTTAAATTCAATAAACCACCGGAACACTTGAGCTCTTGATAGGACATCCTCTTTGTAGGCCTCCGTAATCATAGCAAAAGTTTCTGAAGCAGTTTTGCCCAAGCAAAAGCAAAATTTGATTGCACACCGCTGTTCTATCAAGCGATCCATCTTCAGCGTTTTCACAAGTGTCACGGGCACGCAAACAACGTATACGCAAAGGTCGACCCTCACTGCGACAGAGCTAAGACGTGACTATGAACCGGTTCTATTGTTAGCTCAGATCCCCCACCATCATGTCTGCCGGTGGAGACCGCACTGCGAGCGACTGGGCGCAGCGCGGCGGCCAGTCTCATTACTTTTCTACCGCACCTTGTATATACATTTTGCACTAAAAGTAGTGTTATTTCTCTTCACATGTAATTAAATTTTTTTTACTGAAAATGATGTACATCAACAAATCTTATTAGTTTAATCCTTTCTTGTACAACCCCCAAAACTATATTCATCAATTTGTCCATGTAAAAATTGAATAGGATAAATGTTAAGGCATCTGTTAGGTAATCATTTATTCATATAATTTCCTTTCATAACATATCCTTTATTAAAAATAATATCTGTATAAATACTTAAAATTATATATAACTTAAATTTATAGAAATTTCTTTGGGATAATTTCATTTGATTTTATTTCAGACAAAATATTTTGGACCTTCAGATCCCAGTCAAGGTGATGAAGAGCCAACTACCAAAGTGCCCAATGATGATGTAAGAACTGATAGTAGATTTTCTTACTTTTTGTTTTTATTTAATTTAGCCAGATTATTTTGAATGCACTGTAAGCTTACATTTTTTTATGACTATATCAAACAATGTTGAAGGTTAAAAAAAAAGTAAAGTAGTAGCCTTATTTAAATTATGATAATTTAATCTGATAATCATGGTTTTGGTCTTCAAATACTATTTCCAAACTGTTTTTCAAATAAAAAACATATAGTAGAACCTTATTATAACAAAACCTTTTAAACCAGACATCACTTATAATAGACTGTGTTTTGAGAATAGATCACGCTACCCATGTGTTAACATAGTTTATATGCTTATTACTGTTTTATTTATATTTCAACCCCTTTGAGACAACTTTTTGCTTTGCTTTAAAACAGACAACCCTTAGCCTCAATTATTGTATGATAGTGAGATTCTAGTAAACTTGAATTTCATATAAGTCAATATGTAATGAAAATATACACTTTATGACTGTTACAAAAATAACATACAATTTAAGTTAATATAAAAACCAATAGGGACATTGTTCAGGTTCATCTTAACTGGAATTAGTAACAAGCCCATTTGTTATATTTTACTCAGTTTTTCATGCTTCTTCAGTACTTCATAGAGTGGTTAATTACTTGCATACGTTTTTTCCTGTACAAAGTACAATTTTTGTGTATTGGACTTCATTTTTTCTTAAAGAATAAAATACCAATTCTGTGATAAAACCAAAACCATGATACCAAATAAACATGTTTTTAGCTTACTTTTGAATAATGGTAGTTATTAAATAAATAATAAGAAAGTGTATGTGTACGCTGCGTGCAACTGTGTGTGTGGGTGTGTGTGTGATGAGTTTAGTACATCAACAATGCAAGGAAATTTGAAACACAAACAAGGCTTGATTCTTTGACCTAAAGTTAATTATGACACTTAAGAAGTAGGTATTATCACGGCTTCATATTTGTTTTGCTTTTTAAATGTATTTGTTAGATATATTTTAGTTTTTGCCTATTTTGTGTTAATGATGTTATAGTATTGATAATATAATATTTTATGTTCAATGATGATGACATTTCTAGTTATGTCATAAATAAGAACCAATATTGAAAATTTGAATAAGATTAAACAAATAACTGTTTTCTTGTAACAAATATTTACCTAATTCATTTAGTTTATCAGGTAGACTTTTTCAGTATGTGATATTTCTAATGTGTGAAATGGAATTTGTGCCACCAATAGATATCATCAACATACATTTAAAATTTAATTGTTTTTCTAATTTCATAAATGGTGTTTTAAGTTAAACTTAAATTGTATTTTACTTATATATGGTTTATGCATTGTAATTTTAAAAGTCATTGAACTTGAATGTATAAGAAAACTTGTTAATATTAGAAATTTTGAATTTTCATTATTTTTGACAAAATATGAATATATTTTTTAATTTATGATAAACAATGGTAGTAAATCTGTGCATGCATTTCTAGAGATGATTATTAAGTGATAAATTTATTGAAAAATTCTTATTTTGATTTTTATAAATTAAAATTTTGCTAAATTATTACATAAAATTACAGTTTTTAAATCATAAAAATTAATATTGTATTTATTTACATCAATTCAGTTTTATGAAATGTTCCTGATATTCTATTTCTAAATATGCTGTAGAATGTTTAAAGGCGCCTTTAAGATTTTATGTTTTATTATTTTTATAAATTATGTCTTTAATTTTTTTTTTAGTTTGCTAAATTTTGCTGAAGCAATACTTTTTTTGAAATATTTTTGTAAACGCTTAGATTGTTTTTTAATTGTCTAATTATTTGTAGCTTCTTGTGCAGTGTAAAATCTTGACATATTGTGTTTAGTTTTAGCCTGTTTTGGTTTTATTGGTTAAAGTTATAGAAAGAATTTTGTGTTTTAACATTAAAACTTGGTAAAGAGACTTCTCTAAATGAAGGGCAGTTGCTTATTTTGATAAAAGTTATCTACAAGTATTAGTTTTTGACGTCTTGTAAAGTGCATACAATTTAGGTTTTGTCGTTTGTTTTTCATAAATGTTATTTTCTCACTTCATGTATTAATCTATTTAAAAAGGTCTAGCAAGTATAGTTGTTATTAATCCAAAAGAACCCAGTTAGGGGCACCTCCTGCAATTGGGATCAAACATTTAACAATTGAGCTAGTCCAGGACTTATATGTGGATGGTGTCTTATTTCTTTCCTTACTGCTCTCCCTCCATATAATAGATCTTCATAGCTAGAAACATTAGAAAGCATTGGTGATGAGCTTCAAGAAATCATTGATTTTATTTCGTTCTAATCTCAACTCTTTCAGACAAAAGACGACAGTTACACCTATGCTAATATTTCAGAGTAGTAATAAGCCCTTTTGAACTGATTAAAGAGCCCTCCTCATAATCTTAGTCTTCTTCTTTGCCTGCTTAACAAAGTTAATAGTGCAAATTCTCGTAGCCTTATTTCTCTCCGTTGAAGCAATAACTTTATCACTTTTTCATTAATTTACTTGTCAAACTCTATATTTGAATATTCAATATTGCGAATCATTGAATAATGCACTGACCAAGTTCATAATGTGGCCTGATAAATTTCATTTAGTAATGGTTATTTTTGCAAAATAAATTAAAAAGTACATGTTATTTTTTAAAAAACCGCAGCATGTACAATCCAACAATTGCAAGCTTTTAAAACTTTGAAATTCATTAAAAATCACAAGGGCTACAACATATTATCAAGTAACCAAACTCATCTCTTAAACGAATCTGCCATTATTCATTTAGAATACAAGTAGAACACTTTTTTTCTGAGGCTACAAATTTCCTGGTAATACTCTGTTCTACTAGTGCAGGTTTATCTTGTAAAGGTGAACTGACACATCTTAAAATAGCCACATCATAGCAGAAGAGATATTTTTCTCATTTCAGTTTGATAATTTATTAAATTCCTTTTTAAAAGGTGACAAGATTTATTTCTATGAAGCAGCTGAAAATATGAGTTTATTTCCTTGTATTTCTGAAGTGTTTAATTACATATGATGTAACTGCTTCCCTCAGTTTATCTAACATAAAACCTACCTAAATTCTTAACTACAAGTTTCTAGTTTGGGTGTAGTTTAATAATCTTCATATTTGTAAATCACTGATTTTCTCACTGTTACATTTAATTACCATTAAGTCTTTTAGCGGTTCTTCATTTCTCTGTGGTTGAATATTATTCAGATCAGTACTCACTTTCAGTTCATTATTCTTTATACTTTTCTATATGAAACATGGCTAAAAATAAAGGAGGCAACCCATTGGAATACAAACTTACGTTTTACAGTGATGAGCGAGTTGTGCCTACTCTATTAATGATTTTGTAGATGTAAAAACTACATGATGATTTTTTATGATAAAATTGAAAAATGAGAACAACTAAAATACAAAATTAGTAAAAATATTTATAACATGTAACTTTTAAATTTTGGTATCTTTTTAAAATTTCATGTAACTGGAAATTAGTGTACTTTTTTTAAAAACAAGAAATGATTAATCACTTAAACAATAGTTTATGACTATCCGAACTTTCCTCCAAGCAGAAGACACTGATGAAGATCGACACATAGTGATCAAAAACATTCTGTCTCAGTAAGTTTTAACAAATTTACTAAATTTAAAGTTCGGATAGTCATAAACTATTGTTTAAGTGATTAATAAGATTCGCCGAACGTAATGGACTACAAAATTCAAGAAGAAATTATTGTAATGTTGCTTTGGTGAAAATATACATTGAAGCTGATGTTTCTATACAAATAAAAGTGTTTTGATATTTGTTCCAAGTATTTCACTGTATTTGAATTAGACCAAGAATCAGGCTAAGAATAAACACATAAAATGTCTTTGTCTTTTATTTCTTTTGTTACCATGGTTTTTTTATATATATTTAATGTGAAGATCAAGTATGATCATTTATTGTTTGTAAAGAAAATTTATAGTTTTGTATTATGTTATTGAATTTTTGTTTTGTATTTTATATTTTTAACACTTCTGATTTGCTACAAATTTTGATTTAAATAAATGTATAAATTGTAATTATAATTATACTCATTAATTTAACCTAAAGCTAATGCTGGAACCTTATTTTTTTATTCAGTATTTAATCTTTCTTTATAAAAATATTATATCTTTATATATATATATATATATATATATATATATATATATATATATATATATATATATATATATAAATCTAATCCAATATTTAAAACAATCAGACATACTAGTAATTCCAGGTTTAATAAAACATTTATAAAGTAATCATATAAAACGGATGACCCTGGGAACTGTAACAAACAGTATTAGGAATTTTTAAAAGGGATGAATCCTGGAACATTTAAACTTGTTTAGAGAATTATTGATAAAGATCTACTTTTAATATAATATAGGATTGATCTAGTAAGTATTATCAAGAAGGCAATACTTGACTAGATGCTACTTTAATTCTAACTATTTTCTTTTTCACATATGTTACTAAAAATACATTTTAAACAATAAATTATTAATTTTAAGTGTTGAACAATATTATTAGGGGTAAAATTTTTCAAAAACTGCAATATAACCTAAATTTACAAACACATAAAATTATATAAAGTATTTTTTCTATATGAAAGTATAGTATAACTTGTTTTACAACATACCTACAAAGTAACCAGTTAGGAAAATAATGGCTATAAAAAAAATTTACATTTACTAAAGTAAACATGGATTGTTAATTAAAATTGGGAAAAACGTAGTTATGGTCAATTGTGTATAAAGTCAAAATTTCTTATTGGAAAGTAGCGCCAATATTAAACTAAATTATTATGTAGCTATACTACAATATAGTTGTAAAGTATCCACTTTGGATGGATTTTATTACATAAAAAATAATGAAACAATAACTTGGCGTGTAAACCGATTTAAGCTCCACTACTTTACATATACAATAAACATTAAGTTTATTAATTTGTCATAAACTCAAGATAGCTGTAACAAACTGTACAATTGGGGTTTGTCACTTAATATATATTAATTTTAAATTTTATGATATCTAATGCAGCCAAACTTCTGTTTTAGGAACATCTGTTTTAAAAAATAGAATAGGTGTAAATTATAAATGAAATTGATAGTAGATGTGAGAAAAAAGATGTTAAAATACTATAGTCTTCCAAGCAATGTATGTTGATACAAATTTAGATCGGCAAAGAACTTGTCCTAGCGTATCATAGTGAAAGCTTAGGCTTGAAAACGTGCAAAGTTGTGTAAGTTCAAAATCTGGACAAGGCTATACTACAATTAGATCATGAAAAACATTTGCCTTTTTATAATATGAGTAAAGGCCCAAGAATTTCCACAGAGTTTGAATATGACATTTTTACAGCAAGTATGGGTTGGCTAGCTAGATTAAAAGCCAGGCATAGAATCATTCAAAAAAACTATTTGTTGAAAGTGCAGAAGTGAGCAAAGAAGACTGCAAAATCTAACATGAAATGGTGTTAAATAAAAGTTTTCTAGAATATGAACTTGTGAACATTTTCAATGATGACGGGTTTATTTTTTAAATTTTTTCACAAAAAACATTAAGTTTCAAACACTATAAATATTTTGGACTAAAGTATACCATGAACCCATGATAGGGCGAAAGCGAAAAATTAAAAATTTCTGGTTCTAAGGAAAAGTAAAGTAGCAAAATTTTTCTGTGGCATTAAATTTTTAGAAGTTGAGTACAATTTTAGAAATAGGCTTGGATAACCATTGCAATTTTTGAAGTCTTTGTACTGAAGTTGGATAAAGCAATTCTTCAACAAGGATGTAAAATTGTATCTCCATTCATAACTGGCAAACTTATCTATCAACAGCACAAAATAAACCGCAAAATATATAACTAGTCTTCATTCTGCCAAACATGTCATCAAAACTTCAACCAATGAACTGAGGAATAATTAAAACCGTCAATGTGCACTACCTTAAGTGTATATTAATGAAAGCCTTATCAGCAGTAAAAGAGAATCTAACCTCAAAAGCTTGAATTTCACTTAGAGACTGTTTCAGAAATCGAAAAGGTATGGAAACATGACGTTCCCTTTGCCGTATTCCCAGAATTATTAGAAAAACCTTTTGTTTTTCATCAGAACCTGACCACTGGGATGAAGAAGTAAACATCATCCTAAGTGACTTAAAATAGAACTGAGAAGAACTCAAACAAAAGCCGTTTTTAACAACAAAGAGGACGTAATAGATTATGTCAATGTAAATAGTAACTTACAAAATTATGGTTTGCTGACAACAGATGATAATCATAATAACTTGGAGGAACTGAGGTGTAATTTTTAATTATAAATAAATAAAACCTCTTAAACCAACAAACTTACCACTCTTCAAAATGTAGTAATTTCTTCTGAAGATGATTGCTTTGCAGTCAAAATGTACATCTGGACATATATAATATCTTTTTTTGAAGTTTAAGAGCTTATATTTATAGATAATTACAAGATGATATCCTGGATAATGTGCTAAACAAAAAAATTAAAGAAGACAACAAGAACGTGATAGATACTAGACCAAAAGCCGTCTGATGAGGAAGTATTCACACTATCAAGAGATGAGATATGTTTTTCAATTTGAAAATAGCGTTGAAGAAAGACAGTTTAATTGTTTAAGTGAGTCAGCAACATTTTATGAATGAAAAACTTTATCTAAGTGTAACTTCCTATCATTGTTAATAACCTCGCAAATGGTAAATCATAATTGACACTAGGCCAAGATGATATAACTAAGAAAACCCAATAAAAGTTTGCCTTTAACAAACTATAAGTTTACTTACATTGCAGTAACAATGAATGACAATTTACTTGTCAATTCAAAAATTAAAGATTGTACATTTATTAACATGTTTTGTCTATGAGTTCACTTTTCCAATTCTCACATTCCTTTTTTTCTGCTCTTGTACCATATCTGATAACAAATGCACCAATCAGAATCATTATTGCATTGTGTGTACACATATTGTATTTACTCTCAGCCTTGGTTATATCCGTTCACTCTGAATATCTTTAAGACATCCCATTGCACAATATTCTCGTCTTATAATTGATCTTTTACTTTTTAATAATAACGTAACCATGCTTACGTTCGTTCTTAGCACGTCCGTAGTCAATAAAATATTGAACTTATTTTTTCTTTGTTGTCAGCACTGATACAAAGAGTTCTAGTAATGAATGTACATTGATCGATGCTGCGTTATTTATAACTTTTTAGCATGCTTCGCCTTTGAGACTGATTATTTGCTATAAGATGCTTATGTGGCATTCAGCAAGTAGACATTATTATGATCTGCCTTAGATTATACCATAATTTACAGTTAGAATAATTAGTAGTCAGGTTTTTCATGTATATTTCTGTTTTGTCAACAATTTCGAGAAGAGTGTCATTGTTTACTTTAAACAAATACATTTATAAAAGTAATAGTTCCATAAAGTTTCTATTTAAATAATGAAACTTTGTATAAACACATGTGAATTAAAACCAATAAATTTAAAATTATTCCATCAATTATAGATAAACTAAGTATTAACACAATACATATATATACACATTGTTGACAAAGGAATAATGACTGATGTTAAAAATTGTAGCTTTATAGGGTACCTTTAAAGAAATAAAATAAGTATCTTTGTATTAAAAAAATACTCTGTATATAAATTTTAATTAAATATACAAAAAGTTACATAGTGTAGTTGACCCAAAGACGGTTTAAAAGTTCAGTAAAATAACTGTAGTTTGTATAATTACTGCAGCTTGAAATAACAGATTATGAAATGAATAAATTATCAACTTTATTTCAACGATTCACCACATTTAAACAATAATAAAAAGGAAATTAAAATTATATGCATTCAAAATAGAAGGAGATGGACAAATACAACATTGCCCTACAATATCCCCCCACACACACATTTTGATGTGCATATAAATCATTCACAAAAATTGTGTATTCCATTGAAACAGATTTTACTTAGATTACTTGTGCAGGCATTATGTAATTCTTCCTTTATTTTTTGGTCTATATAACAATAGCTTCATACAAAACCTTTTAAGCGATTCAAAGAGGAGTGGGTGAGTTCTGGACTGTAGCAAGGTGTTCCTATTTGTAACCAAATGTTTCTAAGATTACACTGGTGTTTGCAAACATTATTGTGTAACAATACACTGAAATAAGTGATATTGGAGCCAGTATTTCATTGATCTAGTTTTGTATCCTTAAAATTATAATTCATAAACAGTATAAATTCATAAGGATAAAATTCATAATGTGAAATAACGGAAAAAAGATATTTTGTATTATAACAATTATTGAATTAAATTTGATGTATTTATAACACTTCACATTTAGTCTTGATTTGTTAAATTGATAGGTTTTTGCAAAAAAATGTCAACAGATTAACTGATTTTAATTTGATTCACTTAGTACCTATGCTGATATTCCAAAAATAATGTGAAATATTTAAATTGTTAATATGATGGATAAAACTTGTGATATTTAGGTACAAAAAATTGCAGTTTGTTGTCCATTTTGCAGACATTTACACGAGGTGGTGAAAAATATAGACAAAAATTAAGGCGATACTCTGCATGTCTCGATGGAGAAGACACAAGCACTGGTAATTCTTCTACATCATCAAGCCCATTTTCACATCCACACTTTCCCAATAATAATTCCCTCACGAGAGACCTTTCTTACGATTCTCTTGGATTTTCAAATGGAAAATATGGGGACGATTCTATTGATAGCGCGTCATCTGAAATCAGTCTGGACCTGGTCTCAAATTTTGAACAGTCATCAGAAAACAATACTGTTGCCAGATTAGATAAATTACAAGAAGAAATAGATGAACTGAAAAATAACTGTTTACTAATGGATGAAGAGTTTGGCATAATTAAATGTAACAGAAATCTACCAGGCCTTTCAAATTTAATAGAAACCAACCAACTTGAAGGTAGCACACTAACTTCAGAAGAAATACTCAAAAAACAAAATGCAAGGGCTTGTTTTAAAGGTACATTTTTAATTTTGTAATTAAATTAATTTTTTTTTTGTATTTGAAAATCTTTTAGTGTTTGCAAGTAGTCTGAATTTGAAATTTGCATTATTGAGATAAGTTTTATACATCTGATTTTTCTTAGGTTTTATTTAAACTTACTCTGGTATTTGTTTAATTTCTGCACTGTCTAGCATGATCTATACTTTTTCTTTATTTCTTCTATTTGAATGATGTTTTTATGTAGATGTGATATAAGTATAACTTAGAGCAGAATCTTGTTAACCCTTTCAGTGGCTCAGTCATATTTATAAATTTTGTTCTATGCAGTTTTGCAAATGTATGAAAAGAAATCATTATAAAAAATTCAACCAAATTTCAATTTTTTTTTGTAACCTAATACAGAACAATACAATAGAGTCTTGTCCATGGCTCACAGCATTGAACAATGCACTAATCTAGTGTGAAATGAGTCTGCTGGAAAATATCAATAAATAGTGGTTTTTTGCATTGTGATATTAAAAGTGTAACAAAATTGTTACAAAATAACAATGAAAATTTTACATAAATAAATGCATTATTCCTAAAGTTAGAAAAAAAACAATTTCAATACTTGAATTCGAACCAAAATTTTGGTTATATGATATTGTTTTACATCATTTTTAGTTACACTGTTGAAAATATTATGAATAAGTAAACAAAATTTATACGTAACGCATTAGTAATGTGTTACGTACAAATACAAAAAATAAATCACCATAGTATAAAAAATACAATGCTCCAAAAGTAATTTTTACTGGAAACATACAGAGATAATAGTGTTGTTGATATATTCACTATTGATTATATATAAATATAAATAATGTAGTGTACAATATTTACGCAATAAGTAGTTTTTTAAAAATAAATATTTCACTTGAATCATATTTTTGTTTTTCTGAAATTGATAGCTGTTTTTCCCATAAAAATGTTAGTAAACCTTCTGTATGCTGATATACAAGTATAATTTACAATGTACATATTGTAATAAAAAAAAAATTATTTAATTACTTATTATAATATAATATTAGACAGTGCAATCAATGTCAACAACCAACTCTGCCATGTGAACAGTAGTGATAACACAAAAGGAAGAAAAGTTTTTGTTTAACTTATAAAACTATTGTATCATGAAGGGAGTAGAGGAAAGATACAAAACCAGCACTATCTGAAGTTTGAAACATCGAGAGTGCTATGAACCATTTCATAATATAAGAAACTAAATAAAATAAAAATTAATTACGGATTGGGTAAATCTGATTATTGATGTACATTTTCCACTGATAACTATTTAGGAAGCATTAAAAGGGTTAATCTCAACTAACTAGGAATAAGATATATTCAGACTATCAGATTTTTTTAACACTTTGTTACTGTGTGAAAATTTTTGTAGTAGTCACCATTTACTGGGCATTTTAGAGTATTTCTAAAATGCAATAACTTTTGTAATTATTGTCCAAATGAAATCAACTAATATCAAAATAAATGGTAAGAAATGATTTTTCACTAAGTATTCACTTTTATGCGTCTTTGTTTATACAGAATATAAATATCAATTTTTTTCAATAAAATAAAAAAGACAGGTATATTACAAAGAGGGTTTTAGTTCTATTTATTGTTACTACATGTTGATAATCTATGTTTGAAATCAAAGTAGACAAAATTCCTCATACAAAATTTGTAATTATATATTTTTGTTGGTACTATTATAACAATTTTTTATCTCGAACTTAGCATAAACTCTTCAAAACCATTGTTATCTTGCAGGTCATTTACAAACTCTTCTTCTAGATCAGAGTCATAAACTGGGTCAAATAATCTTTCATAATGAATAATAATGATCTCTTAAGCCTAAATGTAGCAGAAAAACTGCAATTACAGTCTGATTCAACCAATAAACATTCTTGAATCATATAAATATTTTATCTGTTATACTTGTCGAATAACATTTTTTGCGACCCAGAAGACATATTGGCCACAGTTCATAAATGTTGAATACAAAAAATTTTGTTTCAGGTAACAAAATTTTATTATGGTTAATACTTGTCTTTATTCAGCACTGAATTAGTTTTTGTTTACACTTAAATCATTTAATCTTGATCTTGTACTTCTATTTAGATTCATATTACATATTACTGCCTCAACTTATACAATCAACTACTAAGCACCAGATCATAAGTACTATTTTATTTTTAATTAATTTATGTATTTTACATATTTATCATTTTAAATATGATTAATGAATATTTTTTAATGAATAATGACTAATAATCAATTAAATTTATCCTTTAATTTTTTTATTATTAAATTAATATTAAGTAATAATTACCTATTTTAATTAAGTAATTATTACTTATAATAACTATTAACATTTATTAATACTATTATTTATAATAATAATAAAATTATTAAAGTTTGTATTCAACACAATTAGTTACCACTGAGTTCGAAATTAATTTGTACTTGCTGGGTCAAAGTAGGGTACAGTTCGCAGGATATTTGTTTACTTTCAGCTTGCCGTGGCTTCTACATCACAGGCAATTAGTCAATCCGAAATTCCTGATCTTGTTCCTGATTTACGGGTTACACAAGGGTTATATAACCATTCTGTGGGTCACAAACTATCAATTCTCTAGTTAGGTCAGACTTACCTTTAACTTCAAGAATTTTTTTACTTTTTGTAGGTAAATTATGAGAGCATTAACGGAAGGGACTTTCGTATTTATGCAGACAGGTTCAATTCTTACCATAAACTAGGTCTAGAACAATTGAATTTAAGAGCTCACACAAATGGGACCATTACCATCAAGAGAAAAGATCTACCAGCTGAACTTAAATCCACAAAACTGAATAAGGGGAGTCCAGAACTTATATGAACAATAGTTCTAACTTGGAAAGACAGACTGTAGCCTTGATTGGTACACTTTATGATAAAAGTGTGCAAAGAATAAAAAGAAAAGGGGAAACAGGTATCATAAATAAAATAAATAAGCCAACAGTTATTTGTAAATGTAACCAGTTTATGCGTGGTGTAGATCTAGCTGATCACTATAATCCACGGTACAGTTTTACAAGGCGAACTAATAAATGGTGGAGGAAAATGTTTTTCTGGATATTAGATGTAGCTGTAGTAAACAGTCTTATTATCTACAACAACAAAACAAGGCAAAGGAGAGAAAATCCTGTAAAACAAAAATGGTTTTCAAAACTTGGTGAGGGAACTCGTTGGTAATATGAGGAATAAGCAGTGTAGGAAGAGGGGTCACCAATCAACTTCTGACAAAGTAGAAATACTAAATGGGAAATACATTTCATTTATCCCAATGTCAAAAGCAACTTAAAGAATTGTGAAGTTCCAGTAACAGGTAGATAAGAGGAGGCAAAAGAGAAACTGTTTTTTACTGGAATACATGATTCAGAAAGCCAGGACTCCATCCAGGAGGCTGTTTTGAAAGACATCATACTCTGTGAAACTACAAATAAGAAAAAAAATCATATACATACTGCATTAGTAAATAAAAATGGCATAGTTGACTAAAATAATGTAAAAGTAAACCAAATCTTTCATAAACAATAATGCAACTTGCAGGTGATTAGTTCGTCTCAATTTAATTACAAGTGGGGAGGCAATGCAAATTCAAAAAATCCGAGTACTAAGGGTTAAGGAATAATTACCTATTTTAATTAAGCAATTATTACTTATTAATAACTGTTAAAACTTATTAAAACTATTATTTATAATAATAATAAAATTATTACAGTTTGTATTCAACACAATTAATTGCTATGACCACTGAGTTCGAAATTAATTCATACCAGGTGGGGCGCTCGGAACCCAAATCATTTAATATGAGCATAAGTAATATTTTATTTTTAATTAATTTATTTAACTAACATATTTATTATTTTCAGCATGAATAATGAATATTTGTTTGCAATGAATAATAACTAATTAATTAAATTTAGCCTTTATTTTTTTTAATTATTAAATAATATTAAGTATTAATTACCTATTTTAATTAAGGAATTAATACTTATTAATAACTGTTAAAACTTTTTAATACTATTATTTAAAATAATATTTAGATATTAAAGTTTGTATTCAACATAATTAGTTCCTATGACCAGTAACTTCAAAATTAATCTCTTAGTTTTAAAAGCTAATAGTGTCGTGAATCCATCACTCATTCTTATTGGAAGTTAAACAGCTCTTATCAGAAAAGTAATTATGGGCTACATAAATTTATTATGTTGTCAGTATGTTAGCCATGCCTGACCTAACACAACAGAGTCAACGATGGACTGGTAAATTAGTGTCAAACTAGACCGCTAATAACAATTCTGATTAATTTTTTTACAGCTGAACATGTAGTCAGAAATGTACCATAAACATGGCTTGTAGAATACAGCCCAATCCTGGTAAACTGAATTCCTGTAGTCCGAAACTCCCACTAATCCGAAACAATATCAAAACTAGAAAAAAATTATTGGCCATAAGAGAGGTTCGATCAAAGAAGAAAGGCAACATTGTTTTTTTTTACTTTGCAATGACCTCAGTGTATCGATCTCTTTTGATTAGGCAGCAGTTCAGTTTCAACGTTTGAAAGAAAGCGGCAAGAAAGCGATAGAATCTTTTTTTCATTGCCGTGTGTTAAACTTTAATTTTTATAACAATCTCTTCTTCTCTTAAAAGAAAACACAAAACACTGTCGTTGTCTGGTAAGAGTGACATTCTAAAACTACTTGGTGCTGGAGTAACTGTTAACAAATTAGCAGAAGATAACGGGATCGGAAATTCAACAATCAGTGACATAAGGATAAACAAAGACAATTTTGCCATTTGTGTCTTCTATGGGGTGAGGTGGCAGTGTGCGGAAAACACATAGTTTCTGCAAGAACGATCTCGAAACTACCCCATTTCAGGCCTTTTATTGTAAAAAAAGTGAGATTCTTTTTTTCCGAATTCAACCCAGACAACAAAAAGTGTTTAAAGTCAGTGATCATTGAGTTGACAATTTCAAAAAGAAACATGGAAATGAGAGCCTTTCTATCATGGGAGAAAAATTGTCTAATAGTTCGGATGCTATAGAACCTTTCCATCAACAATTTCTAGAAAACGTTATTGATTTAAATTTATGTTCTTATCAGGTTTATAGTGCAGATGAAAGTGGCTCATTTTGGAAAGCTGTACCAAAGAAAATTTAGCTCGCAATTACAATGACTGTGCACCAGGGTAAAAAATGAGTAAAGATCGATTAACATTTATGCCATATAATACCATATAGGAATTTATGTAGGTGTACTATAACGGTCCAAACAAGTGGAAACGTATAATAAGAGAAATTAAAAATTTTAAAATTCTTAATTTTTAATAGTTATTTTTTTAAAAATAATTTTGTTTTTTCTCAACTTAAAACCTAAGAGTAAAGTCATTTTGAAAGAGGCACAATGTAATTTCTCAGTGACAAAGGCCATGTTTAATTATGTCAAATGCCAATGTTCACGTAGAAACACCATCGACATTTTATTTCGATCAGCGGAAGAATTCTGAGAGAAGTTAAAGATATAAACAAATCGTTACAATGCACCAAAACATAGTTAGAGGAATTGTAATGAAAATAGATAATTTTTTCATAAACATGAAGGGAGAGAGAGATGTGGGTGCCAGCAAGTGCAGAGTCAGCAATATCAAAAGACGATTTGAGGGAACGCTAACCAAGGCGAAGTCAGTCTGGAAACAACACGGAAGAAGGTACGATGTCGGACTGGAATTGTTTTTGAACTGTGAGTGTTAAATAGGCTAAAGGGAAGTCGTGATGCCGAAATGTAGAATTCGTGTTTTCCCGGAGTAAGTTTTAGGGGTATACCCCTTAACTCTCAACATTAACATCGGTGTTCAAAGTGCTTTCTGTTTTCCAAATTATAATATTACACGTCGCACTTTCTTACATGAAGGATAAATGATAAAAATAATTTTGAAGCAAAATGAACTGTAAGTAGGCATAAAGTGGTTTTGTAACGACGAAATAAATATCAAGAATAGTTCAATCAAGATTAAAAGTTAAATAAAGCTTAGAAAACAAACTTTTAAAAATTATTAGATAAAAATTAGGCGAGAATAACAGGCGTTTAACAACAGATTTTTTCAAAATTATACAAAAATACGATCAAATCAAAACCAAACTATCAAGACAAAGAAGACATCCTGTGTGGCCAAACAAAAAGGGACCTACGTGAAGAGAGAGCGAGGAGCCAAGGAGGAGAGAGGGTGAGAGGAAGATGCAACCCCGGATCAAGGACCAAAACACCGCACCGAGGGCTGTTCAAAAGAAAAGATTCCTGTGGATGGGACTGGCAAACAAGTTAACACTGGTTGTCTTTGAAATTTCAAATTTTGATTAATTAAATTTATTTAAAATTTTTAAATCAAATTTTAAAATTTTTGTTATGATATTTTTATCAATTTCAAAGTAAATTTAAATTAAATGAGAAGTAGTCTAAAAAGACTAGAAAATTTAAATTGATTTTTAAACTTTTTAAATAACTTCAATAAGGCGAGATTTGCAAAGTAAACACAAAATTTCAAAATGACTTCAACTATAATAATTATAGTAATTATTGCTAAAGGAAATAAGTTGAAATTTATAACAAGAAAATAATTTCTCAGTTGATATATGAACATGTTTAGAATTATAAGTCTGTTAGTTTTATCAAATGTTAATATTTCATGTCTTTTTATATAAAATTTATGTGGTTTTTTACAAAGGATTTTTTGTTATGGGTAATGTTGTAATGACAAGATATGATTAATAGAAATTAATTCAGTACATTTTATTAGAAGTGGATAAATTTATAAAAAAGAATTTGGGTAAAAAATTATACAAATTGAATTTTGAATTAAATAAATATATTCAAAGAAGTTAAAAGTAGATCACATTATGATTGGTAGTAACACAAGAGTAAATAATTTGGGAATGTTTGAAAATATTTTTCAATTAAATGTAAAGTGTTAAAATGTATATTAGAAATATATTTTTTAAAATAAATTTAAATTAAAATCTTATGAAAGTAAATGGGAGATTCGATTATAATTTTGAAATAAAATATTTGAATAATTATTGAAAAATAATGAAAGATAAATAGCACCACATAAGTAAAAAGAAGGAAATTAAAACAAAACTTTTGTACTTTCTGTACTAAAAATTATTTTATATAAATAAAAATCAATGGTTTTTTGTAACTTGCGACTAAGAATTAAATTTAATTTTCACTAAACAAATTTCTTAAATAATTCTACAATCTGGTCATTAAGCTGTGTGATGCCTTTAAATAAAATTTTCCCTGAGATATAGTGACTAAAAGGGTGAAATATCAGTAAGTTAGGTTTTTAAAATCAAAGTCCAGTGACTGGTTCTCTGGCATAATTTGGCAAGGAACGGTACAAGTTCTGGCTCTTGTCAGATCTGCTTGTTTCAAATTTTACCTGTGTTGGCGGTCTACAGGTAAGTGTGGTCGGGTGGTAAACAGCGGCCAAGAGGTAGAGTCTGAGTGTGTTGAGTACGGTAGACCGTCACAGTACGTAGTACGTGTACATTCCCGTAATCCGAAATGGTTGTACATTTATTATTTCGAATTACCGGGATTGGACTGTATTGTAAAATAATGAAAACACGTATTTTGTTGATGCAAAATTATGCCACAGTTGCATAAATTTATTACGTAGTCCGTATGTTGGCCATGCCTGACCTAACACAACAGAGTCAATGATAGGCTGTTAAATTAGTGCCATACTAGGCAGCTAATAACAATTCTGAATAATTTTTTTACAGCTAAACATATAGTCAAAAATGTACCACAAATATGGCTTGTATAATATTGTGAAATAATGAAAACTCATATTTTGTTAATAATGGAAAATTGTTTAATTTTTTATTGTGCCAGACCTATTCTTAGGCTTTGTTAGAATAGCGGTCTCGAGGAACCCAAACTATACTTGGGCTTAGTATACGTGTTAGTTGACTAAAGAGAATTAAAATATATAGAAATTAAATATAGTTTGTAATCTATCTGTTTACAAAACATTCTCACTCTCCCTTGTAATAGACATGCATGGTAAAATAAATATTATTCCCTTTAGGCAGGCTAATAGAAATTGTTCGCTAGCTACAAATACTGTGCCAATTTTTAAAAAATTTTTTTTCATAAACAGAAAAATTACACCTCAATAAAAAGTAGATGTTTTTTATTCTTAGGCTTATTACCATATGGAAATTTTTAGGAAGTAGTTGACAATGAAGATAACGCATTTTTTAGCTTCATACCCCTTTTTTATATGAATTAAGTTAGTTGAACATATGTGAAAGCGATGGTGATGAGAGCCGCAATAACCAACTTGTTTTAATGAGACTGAAAAGTAGCATTTAAACTCACGATTTGTTTCACCAAGCAATAAGCCATCTCAACTTCACTGGATGTGATGTTTATTATGAATGCATAATACTTTTTACTTCGCAAAAGGGACTGATTTTTTCTTATCATTTAACTTGTGGCCTACATTTTTTTTGGAGTCTTACATCAGTTTTTATTTAATAAAATTTCAGAATATAGTTTCACAAATTATAATTAGTTTATTAAATTCATTTCTGTGTATTTGTTAGAGTCTTTTAAATATTTCATCACTTCCTCAGTATTTCCTTTTTTGATAAAAATTTTACTAACCATTTTCCCTTATTATTTATTATTAAATTATTATTTAATTATTATTTATTTGTATCTTTACAAGTTTTATGCAAGTATCTCATATAATAATAAAGAAATAAAATAATAAGTTAATGTTTTTTTACTTTGTAAATACATCTGGTGATGTAAAATTCTGAGTGTTACTAGAGCCAATATTTGTTCAATAAAATTGAGATGAATTGTAAAAGTTCGGTTTTAAAATTTAAAAACATGACATGCATTGTAAATCAATAGATTTTCTTGTTTATTGCAATTGGTCACACATCCTGGATATTCCTTTTTGTTACTTGTCAATTATGTTCGAATAAATTCAGATCTATTACTAACCCAGCTACAGAACAACTTGTTAACCAAAATAAACAACACATCAAATTGAATATAGCGTATCACTCTAACAGAGGACGCATATCAAACAATAAATCATTTGAGTTGATTTCAAAAAAACATTTGGGTAGCTGACTAGGAAAACTACATTCCTTCATTGCAGTACGTATTCAGAATACACTCATGGTATTTATTATGTTGTAATTGTGTGTGTGTGTTGTGTGTACTATAAGGTCCTATTTAGTACATAATAAAATGGTGCCAAAACATGAACATAAAAAAAAAGGCTGAGAGGAATTGAAGTATTTGAGATGTCAACTTCCTGGCAAATGCCCCATGTCTCTTAGGTTGGTTTGTTCAACAACACGCAATTACTAAAAGGATGCAAAAACAAAACGTGTTGGAAGGATGTAGACAGGTTGAAGTCTTTTGACCTATCCAAAACCCAAAATATTAACATATGTTGATTCCATCTTCGCGTGAACTACTAGTAATCACTAAACACTTTTAAATGTTTTAAACTTGCCTATAGTAGCACTTACTTTACTTGTTGAGGACGGCCGTTTCGGGAAATGTGTCCCTTTGTCAACTCAGACCATCGAAACAGAACAACAAAACTCTCTCAACTTCTTAGACCTCACAATTAAACGAACAGACAAACAAACACATAAATTCAACATATATCGAAAAAACACCAGTACTAATACGACCATACACAGTTCCTCAAACCACCCACACCAACATAAACTAGCTGCTTACAACACCATGATATATCGCCTGCTTAAAACACCGCTAGACAAAGATGAACACTACCAGGAGTTAAACACCATAAAATATATAGCACAAACGAACTGATACAACCCAACAATGATTGACAAATTATACAACCGACTAAAAAATAAACATAACAACCCAAATATAAACACACAAGATGACAATCCCATAAAATACTTATCAATACCATACAGATCATCCAAAACCCACAATCTAACCAACACATTACGAAAATACAACTACAAAATAGCTTACTCCACACACAACACTCTCAACAAACAATTTAAACCCAACAACAAAATCAATGACATTTACAACACCACTGGAGTTTACAAACTAACTTGCAGTTCATGCCACAGTTTTTACATAGGCCAGACAGGGAGGTCATTCTACACACGTTACCAAGAACATATAAAAGCACTAAAAAACAATAACTACCAATCAAACTTCGCCGATCATCTCAACTCCACAAAACATGACTACATAGACATAACATCTAACCCACAAATTCTTCATAAACAACACAGAAATAACCAACGCTACACAACCGAACAATACCAAATATATAGGCACTTCAAACTACACCCTACACACATACTCAATACACAATTACATTACAACTCACACGCACTTTTTGACATCATAACTCCTAATACACACAAAATACACCCACACTACCAAAATATCCCACCCTAACCTACGTAAACCTTGAGATCAGTTACGGTCTGAGTTGACAAAGGGACACATCTCCCGAAATGACCGTCCTCAACAAGCAAAGTAAGTGCTACTATAGGCAAGTTTAAAACATTTAAAAGTGTTTAGTCCAAAATATTAATTGCTACAACTAGTGGTGCAGTAATCCACCAGGTTGTAGGCATAAGTCCTGGTTAACCCTTTGATTAGCATTCACGTATCAGTATGTGAGATTGTACTACTGCCATGGGGAGCATTCCCATATATATAAGTTCTACCGTTTCTGTCAGATTAACATTGCCGTACATTTACGATTGGTTTTTCCGTGTTTTATGCTGTATTCTAGGTTAAATATTTGCAACTACTTTGACAATAAATGCTACACGGAGTACATAGTCACCATTCTTTTGTGTCAAAAGCGTATAGGGTTTCCCACATATGTACAGATCCTTTCGAAGTTTGTGCGCTATTTTACAATGAATAGGCAATTGAACAATGAAGTTCTTTTGTGTTTAAAGTTTATGGTTTTTCCCATGTGTTTACAGATCGTTTCGAGGTTTGTGCGGTATTTCACAATGAATAAGTAAAACAAAAAAAAAGGTTAACAGATAATATTTAGCAAAGAAACATTGTTAGTAAACATAAGATGAAGTTTGCTTAACATGAAAAAAAAATAATTAGGAAAAAAGTGTAAAAATCTTTCAAAAATATGTTGCTCCCAGGGGCCATATCAGGGCAAGCACATGTTGCTAATTAAAGGGTTAAGAAACTTCAGAACCAATAGACAAAGACTCAATTATTCCAAAGAATTATGAACATCCATTGGGAAGAAGAACAGATTATTAGGTTTAGAATATAAACATCTTCATATTTATGTCTCTTGAAAATGTAGTCATCATAGAATTTGATGGCTTTCAAATCACTGCAAGGATACTAGAGATTGGTCTTGTATTGAAAACACTCATCTATACAACTAAATCAATTGTTATAAATCTAAGGACCGAGGGATATAGTTAGCTTAGTTTTTAAAAACTTTAGGACCTACAGAGTTTACAGAATATACTAAACAACTAGTAAAAAGAGGTTGCAAGAAATGGGGCATTGGTCAAATCTATTAACTCATCGATGTATCAAAAATTGTTCTGCATCGAACCTTCAAATTATACTATGAAAAATCCACGAAAGTTTGTAATGAAATAAAAACCTCAAACCCTAACAATATTCAAGGCTTGAAGTTGTCCTTCAAGCTATAGGACAAAATTCTGGATATGTCTATGATAACTAATACATTTTATTGAGTTTCGTAAGGGGAAAACTAAAAATATGAGTTTAGACAGTATGTGTAAAATACTTAAACCCTTTGGATGCATTAGCGTATACATAATCAATGTTATAAAATGTGCATAAATTCCGCCCAGTAGCCAATCCATAATTAATTATTATTTCATATAATAGATCTGTTTTATATATAGTATATTAAAGAACTTGTTTACATAATTAAATTTTACTATTTTTCTCAGTAAAAGTATACAGGTGTAAAAAAGTTTCTCATATGTATACAGGGAAAAAATTCGAAAATGTTTGTAATTCAAATAGGGTTAAGCCCTAATTAGTCTGAATTAGGGAAGTTTATTGTATTAAATGGGTTCATTTTAAAAATGAAATACGAGGAGAATATTGCCAACATTTAGTGTTTGCTAATTCTATTTATTTTCATATACAGTAGAGTATTGAAATTCCGAGTCCCGATAATTCAAGGTTCCGTTAAATTTGAACCAATTTTTATTTGAGCTTTTTTTTGATCTATTTGAAAGAAAATAATATATCGAGCTTCCACAAAATGTTTATATTAGTATGATATGCAAAGGAAATGAGTTGGGATTCCAAGAAATGACCATATAAACTAATTTTGTACATTATTAATTAAAATCGAGCTTCCAAAAAATGTTTATATTAGTACGATATGTAAAGGAAATGAGTTGGGATTCCAAGAAATGTCCATATAAACTAATTTTGTACATTATTAATTATAGTGCTGTATTAGGGTTCATTAAAACTCCTTATTTTTCTAATGCACAGAAATGTATTTCGGTGTAATCCGAGTTTTCAATAATCCGAGGGGGCCTCGGTTCCATCTATTTCGAATTATCAAGACTCTACTGTATAATAAGGGATGGTGGCATGCTCTTCTTTCTTCAGTTTAAGTCATCTTCTAAAACCCAAAGTACCTACAGAGAACTTTGCTTTGTTTCTCAATAACTATTATTGGTTTTGTGAATGCAATACAATTTTTTGATTAAAATTGAATCAAGTAGAATCATAACATTGCATTTTCAAATCTCACTTTTTTTACAATTTGTTAATACTAATTTAAAATATACTTTCAATGTAAGTATTTCAACTAAAAACACTTGTAAAAATGTTACACTTGTCTATAGTAGCACTTACTTTTATAATTGTTGAGGACGGCCGTTTTGGGAGATGTGTCCCATTGTCAACTCAGACCGTAACTGACCTCAGGATTTTTGTAGGTTTGGGTGGGAGTGTGATATCAGGGATTTTCGTGAGTATTAGGAGTTATGACGTCGAAAAGTGTATGTGAGTTTCAATGTAATTGGGTGTTGAATATGTGTGTAGGGTGTAGTTTGAAATGTTTAAATATCTCATATTGTTCGGTTCTGTATCGTTGGTTATTTTAGTTTTGTTTTTGAAGAATTTGTAGGTTAAATGTTATGTTTGTGTAGTTATGGTCTGTGAGTATGAGATGTTCAGCGTAGTTTGATTGGGTGTTTTTGTTTGTTAGTGCTTGTGTTCTTGGTAGAGTGTGTAAAATATCCTCCCTGTCTGGCCTAAGTAAAAACTGGGGCACCGTAACTCAGTTACAGTCTGAGTTGACAATGGGACACATCTTCCGAAATGGGCGTCCTCAACAATTATAAAATTGAGTGCTACTATAGGCAAGTGTAACATATTTACAAATTTTTTTAGTTAAAAACTAGTAACTCACATGAAGATAGAATCAACTAATAAAACTATTTCATTTATTCAAAATATGTTATTTATATATTTTTAAAATAAATTATATCCTTTTTCTCTACCATTCTTTCACTTAGACGATTTTCTTATTTAATTGGTTTTAGTAGTTATATTAACTTTAATTCACTCGCATAATATATTTTCAGGTAATTTATTCTATCAGTGAGTTACTAAATTTCTTTTTATTTTGAAATGAGCTGTTACTTTGGATTTTTTATGTAATTTCTCCTGGCTTCATTTGTGGTGCATGTGTATGAATGGCCTTTCAGATTTAGTATCTTATGCATCTTGTATCTTATTAAACAATATGATATTTCCATATTTTTTTTTGTTTTTTACATAAATTTTCTCTCTTGGTAATTACAGTAGATTCATCATTTTCTATAATTTGTCACCTGTAGGAAAATATTCAACAATTTGCCGTGACTTATTTTATAACAAACAGCTCCTAATGTTGTTTCAATTTCTTTTACATTAATGTATGATGTAATAACTTTAAATAGTCGTGAAAAAACGTGAATAATAAGATTAAAAATCTTACCTGGACCCGTCTTGGAGTTCACTAGTAAAAAATTAAAATTGAAAAATATATTTCATTTTCAAGAACTCATAAACTATGTAAACAAGCAGTATTATAAAGCACAGTATGTGAAAAATTTGTAAAACATTAAACTACAAGCTTCTAGGTTTGAAAACCTAAATGTGTCATTCTTTTAATGGACAAGTAATTGATAAATGATTGGTACAGTTCAGTTATCAGTTGACACTAGGCCAGCTGTACTAAAATAATATTGTAAAGTAATCATATTTCTTGCAATCTACAACCACACTCAAATGTGTTTTGAAATATTTCACATAATTTATTACTGTATAATATACATTACTGGACTATAAAGAAAATTTTCTTATAAATAAATATTAAAATCCATGATGTTCTTTCTTTTCATTCTAATTAACCTATGATAAGTGTGGTTTAAAATATAATGAAATAGAAGATTTAAATGAATTACCTCTTTATATACTGGACCTATATTGAAAAGGTAGTAACAGATTACTAGCTTTTCAAGTTATTTGTTGTAATTGATTCATTGTTATTTGTTTTCAAGATTCATATCTGCTATAATTATTATTCAACCAAAATAATCTATATATAAAAATAAAGGGCATAAAATGAGGTTTTGTAAAAGGCACACTTTAGTACACTTAAAAACTTATATACGTATTAAAACCTATAACAAAAATTTAAAAAAAACAATGTTTAGGAGAATGGTTATGGGCTATAAATATCCATTAGACCAGCATAGACATCTAGTCTTGTATGAGACACTTCAAAAAATAAACTATCTTAAACAAATAAACATCGAAGAACGTCATGTTGAGCTACTGACATCTGTATGATCTCTAATACTAATGTGTCTTGATGAGCATATTTTGTTCATCAATATCAATGAGTTAAACAACATTGTGAAAACAAAAATACTTAGATAGAGTAGGAAGTGCACACAATTGCATAACTTATAAGAGGACTATTCATGAATAAACCGAAGGATTCCCTAGGTGCACTTTGAAATAATATAAATGCCAAGAAGAAGAATTTATTTGAGGATTGAAAATCCTTTCTTTAAATTTTAATACATGTATCTTCTCTACTTTTTATGTATTTATAGTGGTTGAAAATTCTTGATTTCTGCTGATTGAAGCAATGCATGGATTGAAGCTCTAAGACTTAGAAATCTAGAATATAGTGACAAGGTAGGGAAAATGCATAAAGGTTTTACCTCACTGAATGTGAACAATAATAAAATAGCGGAAGAATTGTTTTAAGCAAATTAAACTGTTACACAAAACAAAATAATCACGTAATGCAATATCTCAAATAAATATTCAATAATTTGTGTCTAATAACTATTAGGGAAAACATTTTTTACTCATAAAATTTTAATAAAAAAATAAAGTTAAAATTGATAGTAAAGTTATATTTAATGAATTTTATCTCTGAATATTTAGTGAAGTAATGAGTTTTTCTACTGAGGATTATTGAATATCTTAATTATGGTAAATGAACTAACTCACATCTTCAGTGTATTTATTTTGGCTTATATCAAGTTATATATCAATACAAGTAGACCATCGAAGAAGGCGCTTTTTAATGAGGAAAATTCATTCATTCATATCAAATTATGCTCGTCTAAGCAGCTTTATCAAGCAAGAAATAAAAAAACGTATTAGTTTTATATATTTTTTTCTATGCTATTTTTATGTGTGGTAGAATACTACATAAAATAAATACTAGTATTGTTTATTTTGCTTATTAATTATCTTATAATTCATGATTATTTTTAATCAAATTTTTAATTTTCCCTTCAAAATTTTTTTTATTATAAATAGCGTATTACTGTCTGAAAATCGAACAGACTGTGATATAACTATAATGGTACCACCGGGAAGGTTTACTCTTTCATTTGCAAGCAAAATCACTTTGATCGGTTAAATACTTCCAAAGTTATCGTGGAACAAACAAAAACAAAACATACAGATTGAATACAGAACCTCCTCTTTTTTTTAAGTCGTTTGTAAATTTTTATTTTGCTTATTCATTATCTTGTAATTCATAATCTTTATTAAAAAATGTTTTTTTTTAAATTTTCCCTCCAAAAATTTTATTTTAAATTTAAAATAGCGTATTATTGTCTCCAAATCAGACGGATTGGGATGTAACTATAATGGGACCACTGGAAAGGTTTTCTGTTTTATTTACAAAAAAAATCACTTTGATCGGTTAAATACTTCCACAGTTATGGTGAAACAAACAGAAAAAAATATACATGGATCGAATACAACCTCCTCCTATTTTGAAGTCTGTTAAACATTAAAACAAATTAAAAAACGCAATACAGATCACACACACACAAACATATATATATATAGATTTTTTGGACTAGGAGACTGACAGACTTACCTTGGTAAGAGTCCACACTGTAGTCTTGAAATAGAAACACATAAAAGCACTTAAACAATGATATATTTCAACCACACAGTGGTCTTTGTCAATCGAAGAGAAAACACAAAAAGAAATATGAGAGAATGAAATAAAATAAATATAAGTTGTAATCACAGATTGTGTAGAGTAGAAATCAGATGTCACAGATGCACAGATTAAAGAGATATATATATATATATATATATATATATATATATATATATATATATATATATTGTTTCCATGAGCATATGAGTGATTATAGTTATATAAGTCTGTCAGGGGAAAAGAAATAAGGCTATTAGGAAAAAAAAAAAAAATTGAATAGATTTATCTGATGTTGAGGTTAGGGGATTCTCTGGACTTGGTATACCACTGGTATGATAGTTCCCACCTTCTCAGTTCTGAGGGATTGCAATCAGGGGGGAGTGATTTAATTATTTTTGTGGTATAGCAGTCATCAAAAGTTGTGATGTTGTGACTCGCAGCATGTTGAGCTGTTGGTCTATCCATATTCATAATTTTAACATCATGTCTGTGGCCATTCATTCTGATATTCAGACCATCCGTGGTCAGGCCTATGTACTGTGCTGAGCAAAGTTTACATTGTAGCTGGTATATGACATTTTTCGATGTACAATTATGATGACCCTGTATTTTGAAGACCATTTTTGTTGTTTGGCTGTTGAAACTATTTGCTGAGGGGTGTATTGGACACGTCTTGCATCTAGGTCTATTGCATGGGAAGGAGCCATGAGGAAGTTTGTGTGGTTTCTCTGCATCAGGGTCTGGTAGTTTAGGATGTACTAGGATGTTTTTTAAGTTGGGAGGTTGCTTGTACCAAATTTGCGGTGGATCGGTGAAAAGATTTTTGGTGTGGACGGAAGCTTGAAGAATTTTGAAGCCATCTCTCAATATCTTGTTGAGTTTATGTAGACCAGGATGGTAGTCTGTTATTAAAGACAGTTTATTTTGTTCTGTTTGTGGTTTATGGTGAACCGAGGATTGTGCTGAATGAATTTGGTTTTCAATGAGTTTTTTTGGGTATCCTCTTCTCCGGAAGGCTGTTGATATCTTTCTATTAAAATCTTCCAATTCCCTATCATTCAAACAGATTCTCTTACCCCTGATTGCTTGACTGTATGGAATGGATCGTTTTATGTATATTGGGTGGTTGCTGTCGAAATGGAGATATTGTAGGTGGTTTGTCGGTTTGATGTGAATTCCTGTGTTGATATTTCCATTCTGGAGTGTTACCTCTACATCCAAAAAGGTGATGGCTGATGTAGATTTCTCCCAGGTAAATTGAAGTGTGGGGAATTGTGTCAGGCTGTCTAAAAATGCCTCAAGTGTTGAAGCACCCTGTGTCCAAATTAGGAAGATGTCATCTATATATCTATACCAACATAATGGCTGGTGTATTTGTGTCTTTAGAAAACTTTCTTCCAACAATCCCATGTACAGATGGTGCCATTCTGGTGCCCATTGCTGTTCCCTTTATTTGAAGGTAGTTCCTTCCCTCAAACTGAAAGTTGTTCTTCTCAAAGATGAACCTGGTCAGGTTCACAAGAAAAGGTGTAGTGGGAGAAGGCTTGCCTGGGCGTTTGTTTAGAAAATTCTCTATTGCAGATAGGCCGTGTGCATGAGGGATGTTGGTATAGAGAGAGGTGACATCTATGGTGACCAAAATAGTTACCGGGGGTAGAGGTACAGATATTTGTGAGAGTCGATCTATAAAATGATTGGTGTTCTGGGTATGTGATGGAAGGTTCTTTCAATATATATATATATTTAGGTTAGTTTTGGTTGGTAAAGATTATTTACATTTTTTGGACTAGGAGACTGACAGACTTACCTTGGTAAGAGTCCACACTGTAGTCTTGAGATAGAAACACATAAAAGCACTTAAACAATGGTATATTTCAACCACACAGTGGTCTTTGTCAATCAAAGAGAAAACACAAAAAGAAATATGGGAGAAATAAAATAATTATAAATTGTAATCACAGATTGTGGAGAGTAGAAATCAGATGTCACAGATGCACAGATTAAAGATATATATATTGTTTCCATGAGCATATAAGTAATTATAGTTTATATAAGTCTGTCAGGGGGGAAAGAAATTGGAGACGTCTGAGGCTATTAGGGAAAAAAAATTATATGAATGGATTTATCTGATGTAACCGGTGTAATCTGTGATTACAATTTATAATTATTTTATTTCTCCCATATTTCTTTTTGTGTTTTCTCTGACAAAGACCACTGTGTGGTTGAAATATATCATTGTTTAAGTGCTTTTATGTGTTTCTATCTCAAGACTACAGCATGGACTCTTACCAAGGTAAGTCTGTCAGTCTCCTAGTCCAAAAAAAAAAAAAAAAAAAAAAAAAAAAAAAAAAAAAAAAAAAAAAAAATATATATATATATATATATATGCTTTTGAACCTTTACCACCTAGCCAAATAAAACACTTCCAAACAGTGAATCTAGACACTGACAAAGATCGCATAGTGTGATCAAAAATGTGTTTCTTATAAATTATCTTAAACATTTTTAGTTACATTAATTTACGTTTTATTAATTAGTAAAATAAAATAAAATTTCATCCGACAAGTTGTTAATAACTACAATTAAAACATTAAAATAAACCAATTTATGTAATCAGTCAGATATGAATAATAACTGTAAAACTGCAGCTCTGTTTAGATTTTGACAATAAGAAAATTATTTTTTCACTTGAAGACTTGGAAGATTGGATAGGAAAATTATAAATTAAATAATAACAATCTCCAACCTCATTTATTAAGAGTAATGTAACTTTAGATTCGATGTACTATTGTTTTGACATTTTCCCAGCTATATTTAAAGTTCTGGTACAGTGTACACTGTTAATTTCTCCTGTATCTAAACAGTATTCATTCCAGGCCATTAGCTTATTAATCTATCATTTCCTCATTTATATATCCTAGTTTACATATATCATATATCTATTAAGTTATTTTTAAGTGAAACCATTTTCAAACCAAAATTTTTACAATGATAATATGTCTACATCTATTGATGATCATTGTCATAGGTTTATACAGCTTAACAACAATTAATCGCAGCATGTCTCTTGAATTTCCTGATTCTCTGCCTCTTCATCGGATGTCAATAGATGAAACCTCTCAAATACCTATTGCAGGTGATGGTGCAGAAATGCCTTCAATGCTTGAAGAAGACCACTTACCTAGCTTGGAGTGGGATGAGGAAGAAATGAACAATTTTGCAGATGAAGTTGATCAATCTATAAGCAATAAAGAAAGCAATATTTTATTTACACCTGACAGGTAAGAACTTAATAAGAAGAGAGTTAAAAATGTTTTAATTCGTTTGTTTAATGTCTTAAATAATTTGTTAAATAATAATACCAGATGATTGGCTTTGTTTCATATGATAAGTGACAAGGATTCAATCTCTGTAGAGCAAAGGAAATTTATTTCTAAGGAATAAAGTTCTTTAATACATCAAATTAAAATAAATAACAATAATAAAAATAGGGAAAATGTTGGTACAGTAAAAAACTTTAATATCCCACGCTATTGGTGTCGAAAATTCCCAGATGGCACCACCGGAGGCAATAAACGAGGTTGCTGGTTATCGAAAATTTCCAGATAATAGAACCTAACCTATATACAGTAATTACTGTGCATAACCTTATGCTACCTTTCAATGAAAATTGAATGTACTGAAATTGTACATTCCATATTTGTTTGTATTCAATTATTGTGTTTCCTTACATGTTAGTAAAAGCACACGTTCACACACAGAAAATTTAATAAAAAAAAATAAAGAAAAAAAAGAAATTTATCGCTAAATAACCTTTTTTGTTCATACAATGTTAAAATGAAACATTTAAAAGTTTACTTGACTCTACAAAGACTAATGATTAATGTTTTTTTTTAATCATAAATATCTGACTGCCTGATAACAGAATGACAGTTTTCCAATAAATTTTCAATGAAGAATTGCAGTTGCAAGACTTCCTGAGCCGAGTAGTATTCTCTCCTTCAACAAACGTTTAAAGCATTGTAAAAGAAGCTGGCAGCATTACTCCATGAAACTTTGTCTTCTTCTTGAACTATTTCTTGCTTAGGTTAGTTAATTGAAATTTGTAAAAGAGGCTGCAGCATTACTCCATGAAACTTTGTCTTCTTCTTGAACTATTTCTTGCTTAGGTTAGTTAATTGAAATCTTTTTTGTACTATATTTCCAATAAGTTATATCTTGTAACAACAAAGGAGGGTAATGTATGGATTTGTTTTGAGAATATGCTGATTAACCGTCGTGAGGGTACGTGCTGGTTTTTTCCGCACATGTTATTATTTGTTACGAAAACCCATTTCCAGTTATCAGACATTTATTTCCGGCTCATTACGTCACACCCTGCATTCTAGGAAATGGCCCAATTTTTTTTTCATTTTTTCCTCATAGCGTTAGTGTGAATTTAATCTTTGTCACATGCGATTAGATTGCAGAGGTTTCATGTAATTTATTTATGCGGAGTTCCTCGTGTGCTACTATTTATATTACAAGAGACTTTGTGGGGTTAAATTATTACTGTTTTTGTTGTTATTATTATTTTAGCGTCGGTATGCTTTTTAGTATCTAAATATACAGGGTACAACATAAAAGGATTAACTAAAGCACTAAAAAATAATAATATTAACATAACATAGCTTACAAAAACACAGGAAACATAATCAATAAAATAAACCAACCGGAAAAAATATGTCCCGCACTTAATAACGGAATATACAAAATCGAATGCCCAGACTATAATAAAATATACATAGGCCAAACAAAAAAGAAATTAAAAGACAGATATCAAGAACACCTCAGTGCATACATCAAACCTGAAACATATAACTCAAACTTAGCTACACACACCATAAAAAACAAACACACATTCCCCACATTAAAAAACCTACATCCAATAAAAAAAGTACAAAAAGGCCTCAAAATGACAATCTGGAAACAACAACAAATTTATAAAAATAAAAATAATATCATTAACGAACAAATAAAATTAAAAAACGATAAATTATTCAACCTAATAGACAAAATTAACCCCAAGCCAAACTTAAAAGACTCGCACAGTGCAGTGAATTCGTAAATAGAACATAACAGTACACCATACCTCATGACAATGGGAGTTCCACACAGCTCGCAGTCTACTACAACCCCCAGCCAGTGATGCCCGATGATGGAGATACGTACAATCTTTGAAAGTTAACTTGCATAAATACCGAGTAAGATTCTTGTTTAAGTACATATAGTGAAAGTGGTAAATGAATACAAGAAAACAGTGTTGCAAAGCAACAAATATATATATATATATATATATATATATATATATATATATATATATATATAGTGTTATTTCACGTTTTCCATTATTTTTCCGTTGCACTGACTTTATAAAGTTATTATTGTTAATTGTGAACAATTATTCCACCACTAAGTGCAATATTTTTTAACGTATGTGATGAGGCACCTTTAAGTCACTTGACCATTGTCGAACCACTGAATTATTTTTCTCTATTTTTCTGGTGTTGTTGTTCGGTCTGTGATGTTGGTATTTGTTGACGTCATATATGTTTCTTCTTGTGCCACAAGCATGATGTTTTTGAAAAGTATGTCGTCTGCATATGTTGTTTGTTGGTTCATTAAATTGTTGTGTATGTTTTAATAGATGTGGTATTTTTCTAGTGAGTTTAGTTCTATTGGGTTATCATTTATTTCAAGTATGGTTAGGTTATTTTCGTAACTTGTTTTTTTATGTTCAAGTGATATTAGGTGTTCTGCCACATTTTAGGGGATTCACAGATATCAAGAACACCTCAATGCTTACATCAAACCTCAAACTTAGCCACACACGTCATAAGAACAAACACACATTCCCCACATTAGAAAACATACACCTAATTAAAAAAGTACAAAAAGGCATCAAAAGACCTTTGGGAACAAGTACAAATTTATAAACATAAAAATAATATCATAAAAGAACAAATACAAATAAAATCAAAAAACGATAAATTGTTCAACCTAATAGACAAAATTAACCCCAAGACAAACTTGAAAGACTCCCACAGTGCAGTGAATTCGAATAGAACAATAACGGTACACCATGTGACAACGGAAATTCCACACTTGGCAGTCTACTACAACCTCAAGTATGCTTGATAATGGAGATACTATCAATCTCTGAAAGTTAACTCACATAAATACCAAGTAAGATTCTTGTTTAAGTACATATAGTGAAAGTTATATATACATGACTTTACACAATATTAAGAGCACAGTGGTACAATATATTACAATGAAAATATTAAAAAACCCAATACCCCAAAAATAATCAAAAATAACAAATAAAACAAGTTACTTAAGATTAAACCCTTATGTTTAGTTCTTTCAATATTTTCATTGTAATATATCACTTTATATACTTCATATATATTTTACATTTTATATATCACTTGTAAATATTTTTTCCATCACTAAGTGCAATAAAAATTACTAAGTTAAAAAAATATTTACAAGTAATAATAATAACTTCATAAAGTCAGTGCAACGGAAAAATAATGGACAACATGAAATATCAC
Source organism: Prosapia bicincta (assembly GCA_036971475.1). Taxonomy (NCBI): domain Eukaryota; kingdom Metazoa; phylum Arthropoda; class Insecta; order Hemiptera; family Cercopidae; genus Prosapia; species Prosapia bicincta. The sequence goes on along the minus strand of JBAIZL010000001.1, from coordinate 82,437,765 downwards.
GATTTATATATATTTAACTTTGCAGTTTTGCTAGTGTCTGCAACACTGTTTCCGTGTCAACACTTATCACTTCCACTAAAAACACTAGATATTTCTAATATGTTGTTAGTGCTTTTACCTTGCACGCCAAAAGTGGAAAACATCAAACACTAGTAAATATAAGAAAAAATAATAGTCAGATTACATTCAAAAGTACCACAAAAACAAGTGAAACTGAAAAAGGCTTGGATACTACTAATACTCCAGAGGCTAACCGGTCAATCGTACAACCTCCTGGCTCTGTTAATAATATTGTGAATGATATTTCAGCAGGTCCATCTGGTCTAAATCAAAATACTGATACAGTTAAAAGAACGATTATTGATTACTGCAATAAAGATGACATAACAAGAGCTGAAATCTTATGGTCATTGAATAAGGTTTATTCACAAGAATCTTCTTTTTCAGCAAGTTGTTCAACAGATTTATTTTGAATTTTTTTTCCCGAAAGTACTATAGCGAAAAGTTTCTATTTGCATAAAGATAAGCTAGGGTACGTCATATACCCCACGGATTAGGTCCATATTTTAAGAATAAATTATTCATGGATCTTATTTTATTGCTGTTTCATTCAATGAATGTTTAAATAATTTCACACAAAATGGTCCATTAAATATAATAGTTCACTTTTGGGAGAAGGGCTTAGTTCAGACAAGATACTTTTCTTCGGCTTCTTTAGATCATGCAAAAGTTTCATACTTGTTTAAATATTTCACTACTACTTTTAAAGATTGTGATATTCAGGTAAAAGATACAATTCAGGTTTCAAGATATGGTCCAAATGTTAATACAAATCTTTACAATGATTTAAATGATTATTTAAACGATTCATATGAATATCCAGAGTTACTTCACTTCGGAACTTGCATTTTACATATTATATACATAGAGGGTTTAAAACATCGCATAATGAGATTGGATGGAACACAAATTGTTTTTAGTGACCAATTTATTGTATATTTAAAGATTTTTCATCAGGGCATCCAGTATATACATATTATACTAGTTCTAAATTGTTTCCTCTGAAATGTGTGAAACAAGATGACTCAAAAATTCAAAATTTATACAAAAGTTTTAACAATAATTGGCAATTTTTAAATTATTTTGTAAAAACATCAAATGATCCTCTAAATTCAAATAATTATAAAAATAATGAAATATTGTTGCAGGATAATTTGTTAAAAATCATGACTTGGATTTTTGTTTCTATAACTTCTGACCTAGAATCATTTCTTGAATATCAGACAAATGAACCAATGATATCTTTTTACACAAAGATAAAGTTCTTCTAAAATAATTTTTCAACAGATTTGGTAGGTTGTTTAAAAGGAAGGAGGTAAAAAATGTAACATATCTAATTAAAATCAACTTAGATGATTTAAATAATTTGAAGGCTTTAAACTTAACTGATGTAGGTTTTGCAACAAATTCTACTCTAAGAAAAAGTTTGAAAATCAATCAAATAAATGAAATAGATGCGGCAAAGTTCAGATAAGAGTGCCAAAAAATTTATCAAAATTGTTTTTAACAAATTTAAAGAAAAGCTACCTTTGACATCAAAATTAATTCGAGGAGCAAGTTGTTTTTCTCCTGATATAATGGTTTTTGAAACCACGGCCAAATATGAATAGAAACACCACTAAGTTATTTAGTTGAACAAAATTGTTCATCTGCAATTAATTAAAGAAGATAAAATAAAAAAAGAGTTTGGAGCATTTATTTCCAAAGAAAAAACTTATGGGAGACAAGGTTATGAGAGTTTGATCTTAAAAAACATTTTAGAAACAGTTTTATGTAATATGCTTATTGAAGATTTCCAAAATTTTTTGAAAATATTTTTAATACTATTTCATGGAAATAGATAAGCAGAGATGAGTTTTTCTTTTATTAAAACTTTTTAAATCAAGAATTTACAAAAAGACTCTTTAATAGCATTTCATAACATTCATGATACAGTTCATTTTGTTGATGGCATCGAAAAAATTTATATTACCAAAGATATGATGAAACGTTTTCGTGATGCTCACAGGATACACAGATTAATCAATATACCTATGAGCAATAAAGACAAAATAAACAAACTAAACACAATAAAACACATAGCCCATTAAAACGGATACAAACACACCTTGATAGATAACATAATGTGTAAAAAACAACATACACATAACACAACAAAAAACAATAACACACAAACACAAAAATACATAACTCTTACATATCACTACAACACTCCTAGCTTCCTCGTTCCGCAAGAATACAAAGTAGCATTCACAACATCCAACACAATTAAAAAACATGTAAACTGTTCAAAAACACACCAGGATAAACACGACAGGGCAGGCGTATACAAGATTACATGCAACAACTGTCCCAGCTTTTACATAGGACAAACAGGGAGAACATTTACCACAAGATACAAAGAACACGTAAAACAGATAAGAAAGACACAACCCAAATCTTATTTCGCCATACACATACAAAATACACTACTCTGACAGACTGACATAGACACCAATCTAAAAATCCTACTCTACATTAAAGAAAGCAACAAACTTAATACAGTAGAAAACTATGAGATATATAAACACCATAAATACTATGCACAACACATTCTAAATGACAAAACACGCTCACAATTAAATACTATATTTGAGCACATAATTAACAACTACTATATGAACAATAACACACCACAGAACAGAAATACAGCACAGACTCACACCAACACAACACACCTGAGCAATAGTTTTGTCAGTAATTCGCAGCATTGAATAATGTGCTGACCTAGTAGGAAATGCGTCTGCTGAATAAATCAGTAGGTAGTGGTTTTTTGCCAAGTTAATACAAAAAAGTGTAATTTATAAAAAACTTATTAAAATCTTAAAATTTGATATGTTATTTTATAACTTTAACCCGGCAGAGGTCGCGTGAAAAATAAAACGTGAGGGGTCGCACACGGATTCGACCGGGTCATTTTATTAATAAAAAAAAAAATACTGAACAATATTTTATTCTAAAAATACAAGTATCGTAATTAAGTATAATGTATTTACTTAAGTTCTATTACTTGTAATTGTGGCAATAATGTACTAATTAATTTTAAATAATATTTTAAGATTTAACAAATTTATTGTTTGAAAGAAATACAAGACTTTAGATAAATTGTCATAACATACGGACTCTTTTACAAAGACTTATGTATAATAATATATTCTGAAAGAAAACTAATTTCTGAATAAGAAAATGTACTGGATGTTCACGATAGCTGTAATGTAAAAGAACCAATTTTGAAACAAAATGTGTCGAATGTTTAAGTAAATTTATCATATTATTACAATTATAGTGATGAAATGCAACCCTACAAATTTATGATTTTAAACAAAAAGTTACATACAATATGTCTAAGCACCTTGAGGGTTATAGCAATGAAATTCCTTACAGTTCCTCATCCGATTGATGCCCTAGGTTGGTAGTACAGCTGAATATCCCGCCTTATACTAATCAACAACGTCTACTCCCCCTTTTGTTGAATTGTAAAATGTTTGGATATAGAGTTTATTTTTATCTCCAACTTTGGAATCAATTTCATCATTATTATGCATGGTTGAGATGAGAATAACTACTATATTATGGACAGTAACTTTTAATTCCCTCTAAACCCAAAAATGTTTGAGGTTACAGGTCGATATTTTGTACCAATGAATTCCGCTGGAATTTGTAATTCTTCTTCGTCTCCTGAGTACTCTGATTCCTCTTGAACTTCAACATGATCTTGTTGTTCATCATCTGAACCCGGTTCTTCAATGAGTTCAACAGTAGGCACGTCACGAGAAAGTTATCTTCGAACACTACCAGGATTTTCAATCCTTTCTTCCCTTTCCACGCTATCTAACAGTCTGGCAGATCTTTCTTCCTCTGCTCGATTCATATTGCGTAGTAACACAATAAATATAACACTCAACACACTAAACGATCAATAACACAAAAGCGAAATTAAAAATTATGTCACACTTTAGCCCATGTGAGGAGTCGTGCACGGTGGTTTCCACACTAGCTTTTCTCTAGGCTGCTGCACTAAGACACACGTAGGTGATAACGAAAATACAAACACAGCATTCGACAGCGGACGAGTCTATTTGAAGGTACTGAGGGGGTGGAAGCTTGCAAAAATCGACAGTTCGAGTTATTAAGAAAACTGTGAAGGCCCAGTGGAAAAGACCATGACGCGACCCCTGCCAGGTTAATGATATACGGTATTGAACAAAGTAAAAAACAAATATCTATCTTAAAATGAGTTAAATTACAATGTTATGGATATTAGCAACTTTTTATGATTTGCATGTCATGTTTCTTATAGTTTTTACTGCTCTCAGACTAGCAGCTGGGATTTTAAAAACAGAACATTGTCAGGCATGGTGCATCAAGGATTAAATACATTTCTTTTTTTGTGTTGTGTCCCAAATCTTTTCAGAATTTTGGGCTCTTCTATTCTCTCTGCCAAACATTTTCTTTCATATTGTAGTACTTGATTAAATAGCAGTAATATCAGAATAATTTTTAGAAGATTTTTTAATTATGTGAAACAATGTCTCATTGTGTGTAAAACAAAAACTCTAGTTTATGCTAAAATCACTTTTGCAAATTATAAAGAATGGTTTATAAATTCAAGCGACCTTTTAAATTAAAAGTATTATATTGTTACAGATCTGAATCATGTGAGAGCACACTGAATATGACAAGAACTTGGAGTATGTGCAGCAGTATGAGTATAAGTGATATTGAGACACATTTAACTCACAATGATAGTTTGTCTGACAGTGAAGTAGAAAATGTCGGTCCTAGACAAAATCTTTTAATATATGCACAAAATAAATGGAACAACAATACTACTAAGGCACAAACTATTATCCAAGTCAGTAGTAAATACATAATGTAAAAAAGTGTGTATGTTTAAGTCATTATATGTGTATGAATCAAGCATTTTGTAGCTGTAATTCTATATAACATGTTGTAATGTCAGTAAAATTTAAAATACCTTATTTCTGATAGTATAAAGAAAAAAATGCAACTATAGTAATATGATTGACTCATAAGGAGCCATCCCTAAATTACCTAACGCTAAAATGGGTGATTTTCAAACCCCCTCCCCCCTCTGTAACAAAACAAAAGTACTGAAAAGCATCTGATTACTCTCTTGTATTGTAAATATTCTATCAGTAGAATGATTATGACTTATCAACTAATTTGAAAACATTGTAACTGTAGAAAAACTATATGGTAGTACAATATGTACTTCCTACAGTAATGGAATACTTTTAAAATAGATTAAGCAATTTAAGGCATGGTAATTATAAGTGGCAAAAATATACAGCATATTTCCTCTGAAGACTAGGTTTCAGGTTTTTTGTCTTCGTATTTTTTATGATAAGAAAAGTTGGACTGATCTGTTGGCCTTATAATTTGCTTTATCAAGACTACAGGCCTAAGAATTTTAGTGTGATAATCTATGTAAAATTTAAAATTCTAATTAAAGATATCTATAAACAATTATAAGTATATTATAATTATTTTATTTGAAAGAAGACTAAAATCTCCAGTTCTATAGTTATTGCCTACATTTATATCCACAAGTCATTAACAACAGCAGACAGATGGATATTTTAGTTATATGGATTATTGTTTTAGTATTTTACATTGATTTCAGGCCTGTTTATTTATATGCAGTAACGTATACACAAAGAATCACACACCTGTAAAACACTCAATTTATTATACTTATAATAATGCTGTTTGCCACCAAATTTACTTTCTAAGGCAGAAATTAAATCAATAAAAACAAAAGTTTTGCACTATTGTAGTTAGTGTTTGGGGTTATAAAAATATATTACAAGAAAAATTGTTAGACTCAAGAGGACATTAGTTAATGGTGAGTACAAAAATATTTTTATCTTCAATGGTCATCAGGCTATTCTTTACTTGCTAAAGACTTATTACTGGAAGGCAATATCTTTTTTCTGGAGCTATAGGTCTCGGTTAGAGATTTACTCCTTGTACCAAGTCCACAGTGGAAGATCTTTGGAAAAAGGAAAATTATGTTTCCAAGTTGTCCTAAATTTATGGAAGGTACATTTCTGACTAGCGATAGAAGACATTAACTTGTTTGATGAGATTGGCATAGTTCGTGTAGGATAGGTTAGTAGTGGTCAAAGTAGCTACTTAGGATTATTTGTCACGTTTTGGTTGGGCACCTTAAAATGCTTTCTCTCTTCGCAAAACAATCTCCTGTCCTTAGCCATGGTGGTCGGGATATCCTTCTCCTTGAAGTGAGGACAAATAAGCGATCCTCACCGTGATGGTTATCACCACCACAGTTGGCACAGTTTGGAGCATTATCGCAATCTCCTTTTGATAGCCTTCAAACGATACATTGTCTATATAGCTCCTGCTTCAAACAGGAAGTACTATTTTGCTAAAAATGCTGACATTTCAAACTTTGCCCTAGGTCAAAAGTCTCAAGGCTAGTTAAATATCTGGCTAACAAAACCATGGTCTTTTTAAGAGCATTTACTAACCAGCATATATAAATTATAGAATTTTCAGTATTTGTTGATTCTATCTTCATGTGAGCTACTAATTTTAACTAAAAACACTTGCAAATATGTTACACTTGGCTATAGTAGCATTTACTTTATAATTGTTGAGGGCAACCGTTTTTGAGAAATGTGTCCCATTGTCAACTCAGACCATAACTTATCTCAAGGATTTTGTAGGTTAGGGTGGGTTGGGATATTAAAGTGGGGATGTGGGTGTATTATGGTTAGTATTAGAAGTTATAATGACAAAAAGTGTATTTGAGTTATAATGTAATTGGGTGTTGAGTATGTGTGTAGGGTGTAATTTGAAAAGTTTGTATATCTCAAATTTTTCGGTTGTGTGTTGTTGGTTATTTTTCTTTTTTTTGTAAAGAATTTGTAGGTAGATGTTACGTATGTGGATATGAGATCTTCAGTGAAGTTTGATTTGGTGTTTTTCTTTGTTAGTGCTTTTATGTGCACTATATGCACTATACTATATATATATATATATATATATATATATATATATATATATATATATATTTAGGTTAGTTTTGGTTGGTAAAGATTATTTAGATTTTTGGACTAGGAGACTGACAGACTTACCTTGGTAAGAGTCAACTCTGTAGCCTTGAAATAGAAACACATAAAAGCACTTAAACAATGATATATATATATATATATATATATATATATATATATATATATATATATATATATTCTTGATATTTTACGTTATCCATTGTTTTTCCGTTGCACTGACTTTATGAAGTTAATATATTACTATTGTAAGTAAATTTTTCCACCATTAAGTGCAATGATTTTACCTTGAGTGATGAGGCGCCTTTCGGTCACTTGACCATTGTCGAATCACTCTGATTCACGGAGTGATTCGACAATGGTCAAGTGACCGAAAGGCGCCTCATCACTCAAGGTAAAATCATTGCACTTAATGGTGGAAAAAATTACTTACAATAGTAATATATTAACTTCATATATATATATATATATATATAGATTTTTTGGACTAGGAGACTGACAGACTTACCTTGGTAAGAGTCCACACTGTAGTCTTGAAATAGAAACACATAAAAGCACTTAAACAATGATATATTTCAACCACACAGTGGTCTTTGTCAATCGAAGAGAAAACACAAAAAGAAATATGAGAGAATGAAATAAAATAAATACAAGTTGTAATCACAGATTGTGTAGAGTAGACTTGTATTTATGGGAGAAATTGCACACTTCAATTTACCTGGGAGAAATGTACATCAGCCATCACCTTTTTGGATGTAGAGGTAACACTCCAGAATGGAAATATCAACACAGGAATTCACATCAAACCGACAAACCACCTACAATATCTCCATTTCGACAGCAACCACCCAATAAACATAAAACAATCCATTCCATACAGTCAAGCAATCAGGGGTAAGAGAATCTGTTCGAATGATAGGGAATTGGAAGATTTTAATAGAAAGATATCAACAGCCTTCCAGAGAAGAGGATACCCAAAAAAACTCATTGAAAACCAAATTCATTCAGCACAATCCTCGGTTCACCATAAACCACAAACAGAACAAAATAAACTGTCTTTAATAACAGACTACCATCCTGGTCTACATAAACTCAACAAGATATTGAGAGATGGCTTCAAAATTCTTCAAGCTTCCGTCCACACCAAAAATCTTTTCACCGATCCACCGCAAATTTGGTACAAGCAACCTCCCAACTTGAAAAAACATCCTAGTACATCCTAAACTACCAGACCCTGATGCAGAGAAACCACACAAACTTCCTCATGGCTCCTTCCCATGCAATAGACCTAGATGCAAGACGTGTCCAATACACCCCTCAGCAAATAGTTTCAACAGCCAAACAACAAAAATGGTCTTCAAAATACAGGGTCATCATAATTGTACATCGAAAAATGTCATATACCAGCTACAATGTAAACTTTGCTCAGCACAGTACATAGGCCTGACCACGGATGGTCTGAATATCAGAATGAATGGCCACAGAAATGATGTTAAAATTATGAATATGGATAGACCAACAGCTCAACATGCTGCGAGTCACAACATCACAACATTTGATGACTGCTATACCACAAAAATAATTAAATCACTCCCCCCTGATTGCAATCCCTCAGAACTGAGAAGGTGGGAACTATCATACCAGTGGTATACCAAGTCCAGAGAATCCCCTAACCTCAACATCAGATAAATCCATTTTTTTTTCTCTCCTAATAGCCTTATCTCTTTTCCCCTGACAGACTTATATAAACTATAATCACTCATATGCTCATGGAAACAATATATATATATATATATATATCTTTAATCTGTGCATCTGTGTCATCTGATTTCTACTCTACACAATCTGTGATTACAACTTATTTTATTTCATTCTCTCATATTTCTTTTTGTGTTTTCTCTTCGATTGACAAAGACCACTGTGTGGTTGAAATATATCATTGTTTAAGTGCTTTTAAGTGTTTCTATTTCAAGTCTACAGTGTGGACTCTTACCAAGGTAAGTCTGTCAGTCTCCTAGTCCAAAAAATCTAAATAATCTTTACCAACCAAAACTAATATATATATATATATATATATATATATATATATATATATATATATATATATATATGTGTGTGTGTGTGTGTGTATATATATTACGTTGTTGGGCCATGTGTTGCGCGCGAAATCTATATTGCTTTTGTAGTTAACTTTCAATGTAACAATTTTATTTATTCAATGGCTATTTTAATTAATAGGAGTCGGTTTTAGGCGCCACTTATCTCTGATAAAAATGAAATTATTATTTATATTATTGATCTCTGGGTTATACTAAAATAACACACAATTTACAGGTTAAGATAATTTAATTAAATTTTATTAAAATTACAATATTATTTAAATGAGAACTTCTTAATTTAATTTAAATTTGGCTTGCTCAATTATATTAATCTACAAGAGACTCTTAACTTTCTTTTCTTTTTATACTCAACTTAATTTATATAAATTTGTTTGATCCTAGGTTCACTATATAAGATTCGGGTTGCAATTGGAGAAACTTAGGTTTAATATTATTTTATAGTTCTGATTTAATAAATATTGCTCTTGTGGGTTAATAAATAAAAAATTATATGATTGGCAGATCAACAGAAATATAGAGAAAGTTTTATTATTAAAATTTGAGGTTTATCTGTCCGTAGCTCGTGGTCCTGAAGTTCCGTCCGTTGCACTGTAACACAATCAACTTTCGACGATTTATTTAATATTCACTGCTTTTGGCGATTTACTTAATATTCACTGCTTTCGATGATTTTCCTAATATTCACTGCTTCCAACGATTTACTTAATGTTCACTGCTTTCGACAATTTAATTAATATTCACTGCTTTCGACAATTTAATTAATATTCACTGCTTTCGACGATTTTCCTAATATTCACTGCTTCCAACGATTTACTTAATGTTCACTGCTTTCGACAATTTAATTAATATTCACTGCTTTCGACAATTTACTTAATATTCACTGCTTTCGACGATTTTCCTAATATTCACTGCTTCTGACGATTTACTTAATATTCACTCCTTTCGATGCTTCTATTAATATTCACTGCTTTCAACGATTTACTTAATATTCACTGCTTTCGATGATTTACTTAATATAATTGCACGAACTTGAGGTAACTTGACTGACGTCTACTCCCATGGAACATTCCTGGATGACCTACAGTTTCGATTTTTCTCCCTACTAACTTTCTGAACCTCTTATCCCTTCTCTCCTACTTTAGACCAATTACATTTCTTAATTTTAACTTTTTAACGTATATTTTGAAATCTAACATCTTATTGCAACTAACTCTCTCTTAACGGTACCAAGTTTTTTCTCTAGTTTTTCTAGGGCCCATGCATCTAAAAACTGACAACCTTTTTTGGGTATTTATGGTACTATAAAGTAATAATACTGTCAGCTTGGCCTTGTACATTGTAGTCTTAATTTTACACACTTAATTTATAGTTCTCTTTAGAATCCCCGTTAACATATCGTTATAATATATATGTGTGTGTGTGTGTGTGTGTGTGTGTGTGTGTGTGTGTGTGTGTGTGTGTGTGTGTGTGTGTGTGTGTGTGTGTGTGTGTGTGTGTGTGTGTGTGTGTGTGTGTGTGTGTGTGTGTGTGTGTGTGTGTGTGTGTGTGTGTGTGTGTGTGTGTGTGTGTGTGTGTGTGTGTGTGTGTGTGTGTGTGTGTGTGTGTGTGTGTGTGTGTGTGTGTGTGTGTGTGTGTGTGTGTGTGTGTGTGTGTGTGTGTGTGTGTGTGTGTGTGTGTGTGTGTGTGTGTGTGTGTGTGTGTGTGTGTGTGTGTGTGTGTGTGTGTGTGTGTGTGTGTGTGTGTGTGTGTGTGTGTGTGTGTGTGTGTGTGTGTGTGTGTGTGTGTGTGTGTGTGTGTGTGTGTGTGTGTGTGTGTGTGTGTGTGTGTGTGTGTGTGTGTGTGTGTGTGTGTGTGTGTGTGTGTGTGTGTGTGTGTGTGTGTGTGTGTGTGTGTGTGTGTGTGTGTGTGTGTGTGTGTGTGTGTGTGTGTGTGTGTGTGTGTGTGTGTGTGTGTGTGTGTGTGTGTGTGTGTGTGTGTGTGTGTGTGTGTGTGTGTGTGTGTGTGTGTGTGTGTGTGTGTGTGTGTGTGTGTGTGTGTGTGTGTGTGTGTGTGTGTGTGTGTGTGTGTGTGTGTTTGTGTGTGTGTGTGTGTGTGTGTGTGTGTGTGTGTGTGTGTGTGTGTGTGTGTGTGTGTGTGTGTGTGTGTGTGTGTGTGTGTGTGCGTGCGTGCGTGCGTGCGTGCGTGCGTGCGTGCGTGCGTGCGTGCGTGCGTGTGAGTCTGTGTCTGTAAGAAAGGTTTTTGGACTAGATAAGAGACTGTCAGACTTACCTTTGGAATAGTTTGGTCTGTAAAATAACCTTCCTGTCTGGCCTATGTAAAAACTGGGGCATGAACTGCATGTTAGTTTATAAACACCAGCGGAATTGTATATGTCATTGGTTATGTTATTGGGTTAAGATTGTTTGTTAAGAGTGTTGTGTGTGAAGTAGGCTATTTTGTAATTGTATTTTCGATGTTTGTTGGTTATTTTGTGGGTTTTGGGTGATCTCTATGGTATTGTTGAGTATTCTATGGGTTTGTGGTGTTGTATTGAGATCAGTTACGGTCTGAGTTGACAATGGGACACATCTCCTGAAACGGCTGTCCTAAACAATTATGAAGTAAGTGCTACTATAGACAAGTGTAACATATTTACAAGTGTTTTTAATTAGAATATTCAGTTTACTAAAAGTAAGAATGAAAGAGGCTGATGCGATTTTCTCATCTTGTTCTATCTTAATCATAGCCAATACATCTGTAACTAACAGACAACAGATCTATATTGATTTCATCTATAAGTACATACATCAAGTCCATTGTGATGGCCCCTTTTAAGAAACTTAGATACCTTATCTCCTATCAAAAAAGGAGATAATTTTTAAAAGAGAATGTGTTTGTCTCTTACTACATGTTGAAACAAGAAGGTTCCCATTTTTCCGGCCAAAACTAGTCTGTTGTGAACTAGTGTGTTTGTTTATTAAAAACTAAATTTTGGTGAGATTTTTATTTAACTGTTTTGTCTTTTACCTTTGTTTATAATATGAGTTGGATTTTTATGTGGAAAAAAGGCTGTCTTATAAACAGGCCCAATTTATTTTCCTTGCAGCCAATGGTTTATTTTAATGCACAAAATAGTGCTATACTTTTATTATTACATTAATAAAAGAAGACCACATAGAATAATAGGAACTCAGGCAGTTGCTTAAACATGTAACTTTATTTATGGCACCTTAAGATCGCTATACTTGTGTTTATAAGGTAGTCATTGAGAATACATTCAATAGGTTATCACTATTTGATATAGTACTCATACTCAGTCACCTGAAAAACCTATACGTCCGTAATTACTGATCTCTAGTACAAATTTTGTGGGTCCTTAGTATAAAAATTGTATAATTATTTTTTAGGGCTGCAAAGAGATTATATCATCCTTGGACTGTAAATATCTGCGAAGAGTTAAGGCAGACAATAATTCAATTATAAGAAGTACGATCTTTCAGACACTAACTCACGGGATTGCTATACCAAGCAGTGAACAGACTTTGGAAAATTTGTACAAAGCTATGGATTCTGGGCAACAATTGTTGTTAAATTGGAAATTTTCAAATAGTTTGCCTTTCTGTAAAAATAATGTGAGACAGGGAATGGAAATCTGTTTGCATACTTTGGACAATGTTATGGTATGTATCACTAATGATATTTATAGTTTTAGGTCACTGAACATTATGGAATAAAAAAAAATTTTAATATTGTAGGTTTTTTATTTCAGTGACACTTATATATGTCTATCTTCATTATTTTCAATAAATACAACATTTAAACCTTTTCTTTTCTTATACTAAAAGATGCAAAAGAAATTTATATTTTTTAATATTATACCTTCAAAGTAATAAACAAAGAAAAAAATACACCTTACACAAATCAAACCGTAAGCACCAACACTCAACGTCCTTCCTAAAGTACACAAAAAGATATACCAATATGCCTATTCATAAAGAACACACCAGCACCTTCACACAAACTCGCAAAACATCTCGAACAATTAAAAAGAAATAACCACATCAGCCTAAAAAAACATGGATCTAACCAAAAATAAAAAAACATGAACATTTCAAACTAGCTTCATTTGCCATAACCAACTTATACACCAACATACCAATCAAAAAAACAATAAACATACTAAAAGAAATGTTAATAGAAAACAACACACCCGACAACATAACCAAACAAATAATAACACTAACAGAAAATATCACATCCAAGAACTACTTCACATACAACAACAAATACTACACTCAAAACAAAGTCTTACCCATGAAATCCCCTATAGCAAGCATCTTGTCAGAAATATTTACACACAATCTTGAACAAAAACACATCTTAAATAACAACAAATACGCCCACAAAATAATATATTGGTACAGATACAAAGATGTAAATTTACCAAATATTCACATAAGTTTTTATAATATCAATTTTAGAACTTTTTTTCTTACAAACTTACTTATAGTTCTTCTCTTTATTTTTCAGTCAATAATGGCATCTAATTACAAATCACCATTGGATCATGAAGATTCTCTGTGTAGACTTTTAAATGCAGATCCTACTTTAGATTTGTATATTTTAGAAGCTGTAAAGCTCCGTATGATGTCTGAAGCTTTAAATGTTCAAGTCAGAAATAATAAAATTCAAAATATGGACAGGTCATTATTCTACAAGCTTATGGCTACAAGAGAGTCATCAGAATCTCAGGCAGATATTATGAATAATTATCTTCATCAAACCAGTGATATTCTTTGCTTTGAACAGGTGTGTTAAAAATGTATAGGATAAATAAATTGTTATAATACAGTGAAACTAAATCTCATAGGTATTTTTTTTCTTCAAAGTTGCTTCTGAAATTCTTGTTGAATGTATTGGTTTCAATAGTTATTATTAAGGTTATAATTATTTTTTTCCTTAAATTTTACAACATCCGGGTATCTGTAATGGTAGTCTTGAAACTTGAGCAGTATAAAAAATCGAGAACAGGTAAAAACTACATTTTTATTCCAGAGGTCTCCAAACTTTTCAGCTGTAATAGGCCCAGTGATAGGGAGGCCACTGATCGGAAATAAAAAGCTGTGCCTAATCCCATTGAAAGATATTTTCAAATCAATACCTATCATTATATTAATTTGGCTTGTTTTTGTGTATGATTTACTATTATGGTGATGATGAGAAAAATAGACAGTGAATGCAGAACATTCAAAGATGAGTAGAAGTATCCATATTTCGTAATTGAATCCAGTGATAAAGCACTATGTTTGATATGCAAATAAACCGTTGCCGTTTTCAATTTTCAGTGAACATAATACTAACATAAAATATGAAGAGAAATATTTTCAAAAAAACCAAAGTATAAAGGAGGTTTGCGGACAGGAAATTTTGAGGCTTTGATGCGTAGATTGCAATCACATCAAACATTTGTTAAAGAAAGTAAATACTGATCAAGAGGCTACAAGATGTACCACCTTTTATGTAGTTTTTGAAATTGCAAAATGTGAAAAACCATTTTTGATGAAGAAATTATCAAATACAACGTAATTGTAGAAGCCGAAGAAATGGCCCTTTAAAATGGAAATTTATTTAAAACTAGCAGTTTGGTAGCAAACACTACGGATCGGAGAGTACAAGACATTTCAGAAAATATATCATCTCAGTTGGCTGATAAAAATGAACAGGTTTAGTGGTTTTCTCTAACCTTGGATGTGTCAGTTACTGTTCAAGTATTGATTTTTATTAAAGGTGTAGATAAAAGATATGTGAAGAACTTTTTAATGTAGTATTAAGAACCAAATATAGTATTCAGGACACAACTATCGAGAAAGATATTTTTAACTGAGTTGAAAGTGACATTATTAAAAGAACCTTTGATTTAAAACTTATAATCTGTTACAACTGATGGATGCAAAAACATATGGTAAAAATAAAAGTATAAGTGTCCTTGTGTCAAGGGGTGTAGAGTGTAATGTTGGTTCAAAGTCATAGGGCTTTTATTACATCATTCCTTGCGTGAAAAATGTTTGGATATTTCTGAAGTTGTAAAACCAGTCATATCAGTTGTTAACTTCATCAGATCTGCTGGGTTGAATCACCAACAGTTTTGTGAATTTATTGAAGAAAATGGAGAAAATAGCTCACCATATCATAAATAAAATTAAACTCACTAGAAAAATACCACATTTATAAAAACACACACAACAATTTAATAAACCTACAGACCACATATACAGAAGACATATTATATAAAAACATTATACACGCAAATCAAGAGAAAATGCGTGTAACGTCAACAAATACCAACATCACGGACCAAACATCTACACCAGAAAAATAATCAGTGATTCGACAATGGTCAAGTGACCGAAAGGTGCCTCATCACAACAAGGTAAAATTATTGCACTTAGTGGTGGATAAAAGTATTTACAATAGTAATATATCAACTTCATAAAGTCAGTGCAACGGAAAAATAATGGACAACGTAAAATATCAATATATATACAATTGTCAATACAACGGAAAAGCAATAGATAACGTAAAATATCAAGAATTTAACACCTACCAAGGTAAACAGTGATTCGACAATGGTCAAGTGACCGAAAGGTGCTTCATCACACAAGGTAAAATCATTGCACTTAATGGTGGATAAAATTACTTACAATAGTAAAATATTAACTATATATATATATATATATATATATATATATATATATATATATATATATATATATATATATATATATATATATAGTTAATATTTTACTATTGTAAGTAATTTTATCCACCATTAAGTGTAATGATTTTACCTTGTGTGATTAGGCGCCTTTCGGTCACTTGACCATTGTCAAATCACTGATTACTTTTTCACAATTTTTCTGGTGTGGATATTCGGTCCGTGGTGTTGGTACTTGTTGACGTCATACACGTTTCCTCTTCTGTATATGTTGTTTGTAGATTCATTAAATTGTTGTGTATGTTTTTATAAATGTGGTATTTTTCTAGTGAGTTTAGTTCTATTGGGTTATTTATTTCAAGTATGCTTAGGTTATTTTCGTAATTTGTTATTTCTTGTTTATGTGATATTAGGTGTGCTGCAACATTTGATACTTTTGAATTTTTGTTTTTGAATGCTCTATAATGTTCTTCAAATCTTATTTTAAATGATCTGGTTGTTTTCCTTATGTAAAATGCGTTACAGTTGTTACATGTAATTTTGTAAATTCCTGATAGGTTATGTTTTTCTGAATTTGTTTTGTGGTTTGTGTTATTAAGATATTTTATTATTTTGTTGTTTGGTTTGTATGTTGGAGTGTAGTATTCTTTGTTGTATATATTTGTTTTTTTTTCTATTTTGTTATTGGTGTATTTATATTTTAGGTAGATTTTTTATTTTTATTATTTTTGTGTTCCAGTTGTAGTGTTGTGTTGAGGTTAGGTTTTTTTGTGAATTTATTATACATATTTTTTATAGGGTGTTTGTTGTATCCATTTTCTATTGCTATTTTTTTAATGTTATCTAATTCTTCGTGTGTGTGTGTGTGTGTGTGTGTGTGTGTGTATACACACACACATACATATCACTTTCCTACTACAACCCCCGCTCAGTATGCCCGATGATGGAGACAAGACCAGTCTGAAAGTTAACTCACATAAATACCAAGTAAGATTCTTGTTTAATACATATAGGAAAGTGATAAGTGAATACAAGAAAACAGTGTTGCAAAGCTACAAAAAAAAAAAAAAAAAAAAAAAAAAAATATATATATATATATATATATATATATATATATATATATATATATATATATATATATATATAGATATATTTATTTTATTTCATTCTCTCATATTTCGTTTTGTGTTTTCTCTTCGATTGACAAAGACCACTGTGTGGTTGAAATATATCATTGTTTAAGTGCTTTTATGTGTTTCTATTTCAAGACTACAGTGTGGACTCTTACCAAGGTAAGTCTGTCAGTCTCCTAGTCCAAAAAAAAAAAAAAAAAAATATATATATATATATATATATATATATATATATATATATTTTGATATTTTATGTTGTCCATTATTTTTCCGTTGCACAGACTTTATGAGGTTAATATATTACTATTGTAAATACTTTTATCCACCTCTAAGTGTAATACCATAACGTCAACAAATACCAACATCACGGACCAAACATCCGCACCAGAAAAATAGAGAAAAATTCATCAGTGATTCGACAATGGTCAAATGACCGAAAGGTGCCTCATCACACAAGGCAAAATTATCGCACTTAGCGGTGGATAAAAGTATTTACAATAGTAATATATTAACGTCATATATATATATATATATATATATATATATATATATATATATATATATGTATATATATATATATATATATATATATATATATATATATATATATATATATATATATTATATACATTATGCAAAGGAAATGAGTAGGGCTTCAAAGAAATGTTCATATCAAGACGATATGCAAAGGAAATGAGTCGGGCTTCCAAGAAATGTTAATATCAATATGAAATGCAAAGAAAATGAGCCACACTTCCAAGAAATGTTCATATAAAGTTTTATAAACTTATTTTAAAATGCATTCTTAATTATGGTATTAGGGTTCATTAAAACTCCTATTTTTTTTTTATTAGTTGAATCCATCTTCTTGTGAGCTACTAGTTTTCAATAAAACACTTGTAAATATTTTACAACTAGCCTATAGTAGTACTTACTTATATTTGTTGAGGACGGCCATTTCGGGAGACGTGTCCCATTGTCAAGTCAAACTGTAACTTATCACATGGTTTTTGTAGGTTAGGGTGGGGGTGAGATATTATGGTGGGAGTGTGAATCTATTTGGTGAGGATTAGAAGTTATGATGTCGAAAAGTGTGTGTGAGTTATGTAGTTGGGTGTTGTGTATGTGTGTAGGGTGTCGTTTGAAATGTTTATATATTTCGTATTGTTCGATTGTGTAATGTTGGTTATTTTTGTATTGTTTATGAAGAATTTGTAGGTAGGATGTTTTGTCTATTTGGTCATGTTTTGTAGATATGAGATGTTCGGCAAAGTTTGATTGATGGTTATTGTTTGTTAGTGTCAGGGTGTTTAGTGACGGGGAAAACCGGGAAAACCTGGAAAAGTCAGGGAATTTTAAGATTCTGGAAAATTCAGGGAAAAGTCAGGGAAAATTTTAAAAAATCGGGAAAATATTTATTTTGATTAGAAACAAAACTAGTGGCCATTGCTCTCGAATATTTGGTATTGTAAGCCAGCGGTTTAGGGGCAGGGCAGTCAGGAAATAACACTTCTTTATTTAGATGCCCATTATTTATTTGATAAGCCCGTTGCTATGACTTCAGGACTTATGTCAATAAATATTAAACGTGCCGAGTTGGTACAGCAGGGAAGTTTTAGCCTGGACCGTGGCCTTGGGGTGCGCAGTGGTTCTGTTATCATATGGACAGGTGGGGATAACAGATAACTCAGTCTGTTTCTGACCACACAGAACGCTGTGTAAACATTCGTAGCCAGCTATTTGTCTAGACTCGTGATAGTATGTGTTTTATTTGACGGTGATTATTTTTACACTGTTTATTTCAACATGGAAGGTTCCGGTTTTCATTGCCGTAGCGGGCAATCGCGTCATGCAGATGTCGTCATTACCTCCCCTCCTTCCTTAGGATAAATATAAACTAAAAGATGAAGTGACTGAAGCAGAGATTATATGGTGCGTGAATTTAGTAATGCAAACACTTCTTTAAGCAATGCAGAAAATAGTGTGTGCCTCTTTCCAAGGATGTTCCCTGATAGCACCATTGCACAGAACATGAGATTGCGGAAAGATAAAATTTCCTATAGTGTTGTATTCGGTTTATCAAATTATATTAAAGACCTGTTACTGACATCATTAAATTCAAATTCTAACTATGTAATTGGCTTTGATGAAAGTTTAAACAAAATATCACAAAGAGCCCAAATGGATTTGAGTGTTAGGTATTGGGATGCAGAGACGGATGAAGTGAAAGCTCGATATTTTGGTTCTGTGTTCCTTACAGACACAAAAGCAAAAGAGTTACTCGTTCTTCAAAGTCTGGATTTATCCAAGGTACTTTAGATATCAATGGATGGGCCCAATGTAAACTGGGCTTTCTATAGACATCTAAAAGAGGAAAAGTCAGGGAAAACTCAGGGAATTTCTTCAAGCTATTTTACTAGACACCCTGTAGTGTGTTTATATGTTCTTGTTAGCGTGTGTAAAATGACCTCCCTGTTTGGCCTATATAAAAACTGGGGCACAAACTGCAAGTTAGTTTGTAAACTCCAGCGGCATTGTAAATGTAGTTGATTTTATTGTTGGGTTTAAATTGTTTATTGAGAGTGGAGTAGAGGAACATATTTCTGTGTAATCCGAGAGGGTGTCAGTCCCATACACCTCGAATTACCAAGACTACTGTAGTGTCTCCTTGTAAAAGCATAGCATTTAAATCAACATGGAATTTAATGTCCCTGATGAATAACACAAGAAAATAATTGAATATCTACTTAATTTACTATTCCAGTTATTTATTTGTTTACTGTAGTAATATGTTTTAATCTTGATAACGGCTATAAGTTATTCGATAAGTGGTTAAAACATCCACTAAATATTAAATTAACTAGTTATTCAATTATTGTCTTTGTGCTGTTTAACAGAATTCCGATTGTTATTATTATTATTTTTTTAAAGCCAACCAGCCAATGTAACTTATCACTTACAAATAGTAGAAAAGTTGTTGTCGTAGTTGTTTTATTAGTATTATTATAACCAATCAAGATCTTTTTGGCATGCATTTATTTATAGTGAGTTTTGTTTGCCATGCATTTATTACAGTGCATTGTTGCTAACCATGAAAAAATAATTTGTTTCTGATTTCTTTTATTATTGTTGTATTATACTTTATGAATGGTACTCACAGTTTAACATAGCTTTATGTTAAATTATGCATAGCTTGTATTAAATTATGCTATTATTTTTTTTTATAATAATGAATTACTTTTGTAAAACAATGATGGATTGTACAAACTACTGTTTACAGCAGTTTAACAGTGTTACAAGTACGATATGGATAAAATAATTTTTCTGTCCAGGCCTTTAACAGATATTTCTTTCATATTTCAGGTGGAATTGTTTCTCTTGGGTCACACTTTGGGCATAACATTGAAAGTAATTAATCCTTCAGCTTTCCATACTGATGGCTTTATACGTTTCTACCCAGATGTAAATGTTGGTATTTGGCCTGAGGTACTTCTTATAGCTATGGGCGATAAGCATTATAATGTTCTAGTGTAACTTCACTTGTATTTTAAATATAAAATTATAAGTGTGTAGAAATTTATCTATATTATACACACGCACACATATGTATGTGTAAATTGAATTAGTCATATTTACTAGTTTAGGTTAATCACAATGAAAATATTTTTATTGAATTGTTTTTCATTGTAGGTGCAATAATAACAGTGAATTAAAGTACAATTATTGTGAAATAGAAGCAGAGGATATTTGTAATTTATTAAATTATAATAAAGTTCAAAAAGCACACAAGCACTTTCTCTTGTTCTATGTCAAGAAAAAGTCTTGATTACAAATTGTATCCCTTATTTAAACAATATGCAGTAGTCCTAATAATCTAAACCTCTGTGTTTAAAAATCCTGTTAATCTTAGTAAAGTATTTTTAAAAAGCAAAATCATAAGTTTTCAATCAAAGCCTAATTTTTATTCTAATACTGTATTACAAATACAGAACTAATAGAAACATAATTAAAAGTGTTTAAGTTGCTTGTTTTAATCATCTTGAATTTACTGATTAAACTATAGGTAATTATTGCATAACTGAATGAATACTTTAAAACTTAAGTGCAGGCGCATTTCGAAACAATTGTTTTATTTATGAAGCTAACTGTCTCATGATGGCTGTCGCACAAGGTAAAAGGTTGGGGGTTTATGATTTATGAGGTTACCAGGGGGTGCTTATAAGTTTGTTGCTTAGTATGTAATGGAAAATAGTGTTGGACTCAAAGTGTGAGTGAGGTCGTTTAAGATATTTTCTTTATCTGTTAAGTGATGTTTGTATATTTCATATTTTTAGTAGTTTTTAGGTTTTTACTATAGTTTAGTTTGTGCAGAATATTTAAATAAGTATGTATGTTCATGTATGTGTGTTGCATGTTTTGTATATGTGTTGCGTAGCTCGATTTTGGATTTATGTTTTTTATATCGAGGGTGTGTTCTTTGAAGCGTATGCTGAATTATCTACAGGTTTGGCTGATATAGAAGTTGAGACAGTCATTACATGTTATTTTGTATATACCAGATAGATTGAATTTGTCTGTTTGTTATAACAGCCATATTAACAAACAACACAAAAAACAATAAATACATCTCCCTCACATGCCACAACAAACACACACATAAAATTGCTTCATCATTCAGAAAACTCAATTATACTCAAGACAATGAACACTTTAAGACAACACATACAATCCTTTCAACAACAAACAGTTAAATGCAACCTATTCAGTATACACAAAATAAGATATAACGACTGTCCCAACTCCTATATTAGCCAAACTGGTAGGTCATTTAACACGCACTTCAAAGAACACATCAGCAACATAAAAACATAAATCTAATATCCAGCCATGCAACAGATGTTGGTTTGGTTAGATAACGAATGTTGTGTTAGTGAGTGTTGTTTACGTTGCAAATTTGTTGTGGTTTATTATAAATCCTATCTATTCGTCATTTCGTTTATCTAATTTGTAGTTTGTGTAATTTTTGTTAAGGCTTCCGAGTGTTATTTTTCCCATTAAATTTATCTTTCAGTTATTTGCTATGTTTAATTTTTATTGTTAGAGATATTACCTTCTAGATATAATGGCTAAAAACACTTTTGGAAGCGATTGAGTATGAGATGTGTTGATTTTAGACAGTAACAGTGACAGTGAAACCTATCTCGGCCGAGTTACAATCAACGTATCTTTCATTGATGAACTGAATGGAATTGTAAATAACCCGATTTTAGAGAGTTTTCTAAATTTTAAATGAATATTTCTGAATTACATTTTCTTTTAGCTTTAAAACGATGTATAACGTGTAATATTTATTTTCATTCCAATGTAAAATATGTGTAGTGAAGTGCAGTAATGTACAGTGTTGCTTTTTTATTTTTTTTACCTTTTTATACATTTTCAAACCAGTGTAACACCATCTATATGTAAGTAATCAATTCATATGTATATATTTCCTGAAAGCTTGTTTCATTCCCTTTACAACAATGTATAATTTTTTGTAAATATGGTATTTATTATAAGTCACAAATTTTTTATATTGTACCTAAAAACCTCCAGTCAGATAGAGACGGGCGCCTATTAAGGGGCTAGGCTTGAAAGTGTTAAATATTCTCCACATATTAAACCATAGTAATAAACTAACAACTACAGACAAATATGAAATATACAAACATCACATAACAGATAAATAAAATATCTGAAATGACTATAGACACTTTGAGCCCAAGATCCTTTTCCATTACATAGTCAACAACCAACTTAAACCACCCCCACTACACTTATAAATCATAAGCCCCCAACCTTTTACCTTCTGTGACAGCCATACTTACTTACCAGCCAATACCCGCCTTTGGCAGGTTAGCCATTTTTCGACGCTCTGGTGTGTCTGTGACAGCCATTAGTAGACGGTTAGCTTCGTAAATGAAACAATTGTTTTGAAATGCGTCAGTACATAAGTTTTTAAGTATTCACCCAGTTAAGCAATAATTACTTATAGTAAAAGTATTTTTCACTATCCTATATTTATTGTTTGTAGGTCTACTTACATTCAGAAAATTTGTTAGTCTCTTTTTAACTAAGGGAAACCTGTTTCAGTGATGCAATATTCTGCCACCGATATGTTGAGAGTTTAAATACTGTTGTTTTATCTTCATGACTTTTTTTTGTTTGTTGTTCAAGACCTTTGCTCATAACATCACTTAGGCTAATAACAAAGGTTTTTCCTTCATCATCAGTCGTCTATAGATGGTGAGCTCTTGTATACTTAGCAGGGAATCTATATACAATATAATCCACATAGCTAGCAACAGTTCATTATGGGGATCTTGGTAAGTCCATTTTCTCTTTCTAGAGCATATTAATTGTACAGTGCCTTGTGTTTCATATTTGTTTTTTTGTTATATGTTTTGTTTGTGTATATATATTTAATGTTATCCAATCAAGGAAAACTTAAATGGGAACTATATTCTCCCTAGCTATCTTTAAATGTAATGTATTTACTAGTAAAATCTAAAACTTGTAAAACACTTTTGTAGAATATGATATATCAGCAGTTTTTATTTGATCGTCTGTAATATTTTTTTCTTATACAGCCTTGACATTATTGTATATATAAGAACAGATACTAGAACAACTTAAGGAGAATATATTAAACGTTGTTGCTTTTTATAGTATATCTAAGCATATATTTTTTTAGCACACTGTAGCACTGGTAAGCATTAGAAAATATTTAGACTTTAGTTTAAACGTAGATTACTAAATTATTAAATTGTATATAGTTGCTGCCAATTTGTATAATGGTTAAACCATTTATTAAGTAGTTACTGTAATTATTTAGTTTTAAAATGTCATATTAGATTAAAATATAATATTAGTATGTGTGAATGCACTGTAATATACTTTAAGTATACTTGTATTATCTGATAATACTATGTATTAAATTGTATATATTATTACTTATTTATACTAGTGACTTTTACTTATATGTCCTTGACATTGCTTTTTAAAAGGTAAAGCCTGACATATTCAATAAAAATGTGTCGAAAAGTACAAAAAGTTAATACTTTCGAATTATGTTATTATTCAATACTAGTAGCTCTTTATGTTTGTCATACATTAAAAAAATGTTAAGTATTATTTTCTATTTATGTAAATGTAACTTGTGTAGCTAAAGACTAAGAAAATAGAAGAACAATTAATTTGTTATTTATGAAAGCTTTATTTTTCTGTTTTGTATTTGCACTTTCAGTAATTATGTTAAATTCCTAAAAATTTCAAATTTGTATTTTCTAGTTCAGGATTGTATTTAAAAAACATTAAAATGCAAGGCTTGTTTATAAATATAAATTTCAGTCACCATACTCAAGCACAAATGGGATGAATAAAAAGTGTTTTAATCAAAATAAATAAACAGAACTATCAATTATAAAACTTTAAATTCATGTGTTTCAATGGCTTATGTACGAAATTAAAGTTTTATAATTGTGTATATTTAATTTGATTATAACCTCAACTCACAAGCCAGCTCAAATATTATTTACTTTAAAAAACTGTTTATATTGATTTATGATTAAAAATCTTTTGAAATAATTCATATACAGAAGAAATAAGAGATTTTATTCCAATAAACTCCAAGCTTTCCAGTGACATTGGTTGTGTGTGTGGTAATCCTTTCTTTACAGATGTTCCCAAGATTTGGACACTTTGAAATAGGGAGTGAATTGTATACCCTGATGTAATTTATATCTAAATTGTAATAACATTAACTCTTTTCTGGACACTGTCTGTTCGAGACTTGGAATCTCCTATACTTCTGTAACTTGGACTACAAATTCAACTTTCAGAACCTCTAATTTGTAAAATTAGAAAATCTCTAAACATGTTGTATTCAGATGAGTTTATCGTCATTTTGAATCCCTTTTCATTGATTAGATGACGACAAATTTTTGATAATTTTTTTTATCCTTTCTGATATCTTTTTCATGTCTATTCCATCAAGAAGAGTTTAAAGATTGTCAGACATAAGGAAAGTTGCTTACAAATAGAACTTATTGCTTATATATTTATTGTTTTGGATATTCATTTTGTTATGGCTTATATTTTATTATTGATTATTAGATTTTTATAGAAATTAATTATAATCATTATAAAACCCTTAAAAATGTAAAAATCTCTTGTTTTTAAATAAGTTGAATAAATAACATTTAATGTTACTTTGACACTCTAGTACCCAAAACACATTTAATGCAGGGCCTAATTTAAAAAGACATTTGGAATACTGATTTTGTTTCAATTACAAGGTTGATGATATTTAGGTTCTAATTAATATCAAGCAGAATTTTTATAATTCAAAATTATATTTCTGTGAAGTTTTGAAATGTAATACTAGTCGGGTCAAATATAACTAGGAAAAGTTAGTGTATGCAATTTTAGTGGGAAGATTGAACAATATTCTTCTTTTAAACCATTAAAAAATTTTAGTTTCACAACCTTTTCATGCAACTCACTAACTAGCATTTATTCGAACAATATTCACCTTCTAAACCATTACAAAAACCTAGTTTTACAACTTTTTAATAAAAAACTAAATAGTACACATTAACTTTAATTTTAGGATGTAGTTTAAACAAAAGTTTATTGTACCAAAAAAAGCTGTATGGAGTTGTCTTGCTTTGTTAGCTGTTAGCAACAATTCTTCTAAACACTGATCTCACTTTGAAAAAACTTAGACAACCTGTACTGAATGAGCCCTACCAGGAGTGTATACAATGGTAGGAAAAAAATATGTCATTGTAAAAAATGTTTTATTAAACTCTTAGTTCAACCATCAGCCATGTGACTTAAGACTTCTACAGCTAGTGAGGTACAAAAAGGCTGGCCGTTTCGTATGCACTGACCTAGTACGAAACGTGTCTGCTAAAAAATATCAGTAAGTAGTGGTTTTTTTACAAGTGATACCGAAAGTGAAATACAAATATGGTGTTTATAATGCAGATGAATCATATCTGTTTTCATGGTTACTCCCAAAACATTTATACTTGCTGGGAAAAAGTGTCCTGGCATGAGGAGTTGTGAAACCGCTTATTTGTTAGGAGTGTTTTACATTCGCTATATTTATTTAAAAGTTGCTTTTGGAATAGAAAAGTAGCAGAAGCGATAAGAGATATAGCTCATAGTTTTTGACAATGACCCATTGGAAGAGTAAAAGAAAGATAGTAAAAAAAAGAATGGTAACAAGGAGTACCTGTCTTCTTACTCTACCTCCTTGTCAAATAACACAAAGATAGATTATTTATGAGGAAGCATCTCCAGTCTCACATATGAAACCTCTACCCCCACGAATTTCAAGTGACTTGGTGCTAATAAGTCACTATAGGAGAATTTTACTTTTCCTAGACTACATTGTATTGATATACTAGTTTTTATAATATAGATTTGTAGGTATCATTAATTTTACATAGATGTCATTAGACCCAATTTCTATTTGGGTATTTTTCCTCTCAACTTCAATCTGTCAGCTGCTTAATCAAGGAATTTATATTTTTAAAGTCTCGTATAAAGAATATTCAAAGGTGTGTAATAGTGCAATGGATATTGTATTGCTTGGTAGTGATGTCACAAAATCTATCATTGTACTGCATGCACTGATTTTCTAGTTATTAATTTGAAAATAAACACTGGACAAATGCTTTTAAAAAAATGATTTTGCAATCATAAATATAATATGAATTGAAAAGCGTTCAACAAAACTAGTGGGTAAGATGGACAATGGTTTTATTGAAACTAACATACAAGAAGAAAAAGATTGAAACAAACAACAAATTACTCTTAACAGGAAATTCCAACTGAATACATTTTATCTTAGTTGCAATGAAGCTGATACTTTTTTAGTAATGCAACAGTTATGAGTCATTTTTAAACAATAAATTGTTCAAAGTATACTCAACAAACCAACCTTTTCAACCTCGTTCAGCACTGATAGGGTACCGGCACACTCTGGGTTCCCTTACGAGACACAGAGAGCGTGCCGGTGCGCTCCCAGCTTATTTTTTTAGAGACGGCGAGCTCACCAGCATGCTCACTCCCAGGCTAATTGAAACTTCTCTAGTGTCGATACGTGTTTGTATAAAGGTTTGATTTTTATGTCAGTGCTTCAGAAGAATTTGGAGAACATTGTGCCTTAGTCATTTTTATAACCGACCATCCCAAGTTAACTCTTGATGCTTCAACTGAAACAATGGAACCACTTAACACGGCAAAATATCCGGTAAAAACAACGATCCTAAAAATAGGCTAAGCTTTCTGAACTAACGCAAGAATAAACAATAACTGTCCTATTAGAGTGAATGAACCAACTCGAGATGGAAACAGACTATTGTAAATATGAGTCAATGACAAAATGCTTGGACACCCGAAAACCTAATGTGTCAACATAAGATTGTAGTAAACAAATGTCAGCTAATCACAGCTATAAATAGTCTCGGACGTGACATATGTATTATCTATGTCTCCGTCTACATTATCGATCTCTATGGCTTTGTGAAACACATGACACAAACATTCCAAGTTAAATGTTGAGTGCTTATTTTAGTATATAGTATATTTTAGTAGTAGGGTCCTTAGTTTTGTATGTAAATTATCTTTTTTCTCTGTCTTTTTTGTTGTGTTTTATTATTTGTCATACAGTAATTTATCTTTTGTATTTCTTTTTTTATTTGTGACCCGATAAATAAAACAATATTTTAGTGTCTAATACACTGTTCTGATGTCCCAAATAAACATGTATATGTTAGAAATAAAATTATTGAGATGAAAACAACGGGCTCGATAATTAGATGCTACGACAAGCTATGCGACCCGCATAGTGTTCCACTGCAGTCAGAGGTGAAAGTTAACAAAAAACAGACAGTAGTTTGATGAGATCACCAATATCGCCGCCGTGCTGAAAGTGTTAAGAGAACTGTAATAGAAAGTAGAAAACTTAATTGTAAGTGCTACTGTACAGTACCACATTATAATTTACTGTTTTGTATTTTATTGACAATTTGGAGTACAATGTGGTTACACTCTGTTTTGCATGAACCTTGCATTTTAATTTCTGTTAATCCATAATTTTAAATTCTGGTCCTCTCAACTGAGGACATTTCACAGGTACAAAGCACTTCACAGGTATATAAATATATATATATATATATATATATATATATATATATATATATATATATATATATATATATATATAGATTTTTTGGACTAGGAGACTGACAGACTTACCTTGGTAAGAGTCCACACTGTAGTCTTGAAATAGAAACACATAAAAGCACTTAAACAATGATATATTTCAACCACACAGTGGTCTTTGTCAATCGAAGAGAAAACACAAAAAGAAAGGATATTTCTTTTTGTGTTTTCTCTTCGATTGACAAAGACCACTGTGTGGTTGAAATATATCATTGTTTAAGTGCTTTTATGTGTTTCTATTTCAAGACTACAGTGTGGAACTCTTACCAAGGTAAGTCTGTCAGTCTCCTAGTCCAAAAAATCTAAATAATCTTTACCAACCAAAACTAACCTAAAAATATATAAACCTATATATACATATGAAGTTATTATTATTAATTGTGAATAATTTTTTCCACCATGTGATGATCACCTTTCGGTCACTTGACCATTGTCGAATCACTGAATTAATTTTCAAACATTACACCAAAATACGCTAAACTACGCATACGAAATAAACAAAATACCGTCATTAACAAAGCAACAAATAGCCGAATTACACATGGTCAAAGAAAATATTAAATCTGCTTGTCATAAAAAAAGCCAGAAAAAATTAATTCAGTGATTCGACAAAGGTCAAGTGACCAAAAGGTGCCTCATCACATAAGGTAAAATTATTGCACTTAGTGGTGGAAAAAATTATTTACAATTAATAATAATAACTTCATAAAGTCAGTGCAACAGAAAAATAATGGACAACGTGAAATATCACGATATATATGTATGTATATATATATATATATATATATATATATATATATATATATATATATATATATATATATATATTCTTGATATTTAACGTTATCCATTGTTTTTCCGTTGCACTGACTTTATGAAGTTAATATATTACTATTGTAAGTAATTTTATCCACCATTAAGTGCAATAATTTTACCTTGAGTGATGAGGCACCTTTCGGTCAATTGACCATTGATGTTTTTTTGTTGTAGATGTTCGGTCTGTGAAGTTGGTGTTTGTTGACGTTGCGCGCACTTTTTCTTGATCTGTGTGTATGATATTTCTATATAGTATGTCTTCTGTATATGTTGTTTGTAGATTCATTAAATTGTTGTGTATGTTTTTATAAATGTGGTATTTTTCTAGTGAGTTTAGTTCTATTGGGTTGTTATTTATTTCAAGTATGGTTAGGTTGTTTTCGTAATTTGTTATTTCGTGTTTATGGGATATTAGGTGTGCTGCAACGTTTGATACTTTAGAATTTTTGTTTTTGAATGCTCTATAATGTTCTTCAAATCTTATTTTAAATGTTCTGGTTGTTTTTCCTATGTAAAAAGCGTTACAGTTGTTGCATGTGATTTTGTAAATTCCTGATAGGTTATGTTTTTCTGAATTTTATTTTGTGGTTTGTGTTATTAAGATATTTTATTATTTTGTTGTTTGGTTTGTAAGTTGGAGTGTAGTATTCTTTGTTGTATATATTTGTTATTTTTTCTATTTTGTTATTGGTGTATTTATATTTTAGGTAGATTTTTTTATTTTCATTATTTTCGTGTTCCGGTTGTAGTTTTGTGTTGAGGTTAGGTTTTTTTGTGAATTTATTGTATATATTTTTTATAATGTGTTTGTTGTATCCATTTTCTATTGCTATTTTTGTAATGTTATCTAATTCTTCATTTAATTTTTGTTTGTTATCCTGTGTGTATTTTATTGCTTTATTTATCATGTTACTGTAAGTGTTAATTTTGTGTGTCCAGGGGTGGTTAGATTTGTAGTGTATTGTGGTGTTGTTGGAAATAGGTTTCCTGTATACTGTAGTTTCTACTTTATTATCATTTATATTTAAAGTAATGTCGAGGAAGTTGATTGTTCTATTTGTTTCTGTTTCAACGGTGAATTGTATGTGTTCGTTGTATGTATTTAGTTTGTTTAATATTATGATGTGTTCGTTGTGAATGGTAGGTTGGTATATTACAAGTACATCGTCTACATACCTTGTCCATAGTGAGATATTACAAACCTATAATAAACACACACAATATCTCACTATGGACAAGGTATGTAGACGATGTACTTGTAATATACCAACCTACCATTCACAACGAACACATCATAATATTAAACAAACTAAATACATACAACGAAAACATACAATTCACCGTTGAAACAGAAACAAATAGAACAATCAACTTCCTCGACATTACTTTAAATATAAATGATAATAAAATAGAAACTACAGTATACAGGAAACCTATTTCCAACAACACCACAATACACTACAAATCTAACCACCCCTGGACACACAAAATTAACACTTACAGTAACATGATAAATAAAGCAATAAAATACACACAGGATAACAAACAAAAATTAAATGAAGAATTAGATAACATTACAAAAATAGCAATAGAAAATGAATACAACAAACACATTATAAAAAATATATACAATAAATTCACAAAAAAACCTAACCTCAACACAAAACTACAACCGGAACACGAAAATAATGAAAATAAAAAAATCTACCTAAAATATAAATACACCAATAACAAAATAGAAAAAATAACAAATATATACAACAAAGAATACTACACTCCAACTTACAAACCAAACAACAAAATAATAAAATATCTTAATAACACAAACCACAAAACAAATTCAGAAAAACATAACATATCAGGAATTTACAAAATCACATGCAACAACTGTAACGCTTTTTACATAGGAAAAAGAACCAGAACATTTAAAATAAGATTTGAAGAACATTATAGAGCATTCAAAAACAAAAATTCTAAAGTATCAAACGTTGCAGCACACCTAATATCCCATAAAAACGAAATAACAAATTACGAAAATAACCTAACCATACTTGAAATAAATAACAACCCAATAGAACTAAACTCACTAGAAAAATACCACATTTATAAAAACATACACAACAATTTAATGAATCTACAAACAACATATACAGAAGACATACTATATAGAAATATCATACACACAGATCAAGAAAAAGTGCACGCAACGTCAACAAACACCAACTTCACAGACCGAACATCTACAACAAAAAAACATCAGTGATTCGACAATGGTCAATTGACCGAAAGGTGCCTCATCACTCAAGGTAAAATTATTGCACTTAATGGTGGATAAAATTACTTACAATAGTAATATATTAACTTCATATATATATATATATATATATATATATATATATATATATATATATATATATGTGTGTGTGTGTGTGTGTGTGTGTGTGTGTGTGTGTGTGTGTGTGTGTGTGTGTGTGTGTGTTGTACATATTTTCAATTGTTAATAACATACGTTTTTATTCATCCAATCAAGTTCAAATACCTTTTTTTTAAACCTGTAGTGGATGACAATTGATGTTAATACATATTTTTCAAACATTCATTTATTTAATAAATTTTAAAAAGTTATTGTCTTGGTGGGATTCGATCTGAATGACTACATGTTTGAAGTCAACACTTTGGTACTGAACCAACCTTTCCTTAGCTAGAAATTTTTACTTAAAGATTTATACGAAATTATAAGAAAAAGGTTCCTTGAATAATGAAACATAACAAGTGATGGATAGGATGAGAAATTATAGACCACCATCAGCTTCATAAATTAGAAACAAAAATAAAGAAAGCGAATAAATAGTAACAAACAAAATAATAGTCCAACACCAAATACTGTATAGAGGGGGTAGTGGAAAATTGCAAGGAAAAATCTATTTTGCTACTTAATATTGTGATTCTGCTATATGTATGTACATAATTATATTAATTGTAATTATAGAATAAAAAGTAACTAAAAAGGTTTTTTGCCTTTAGTAGGAATATACTTGAATTTTTTATTTTATATTACTTGTTTGATATTGAGGTTAGGGTGTTCTCTAGACTTGGTTTGCCACTGGTAAGATAACTATCATCTCGGGAGTTGCAATGAGGAAGAGCTCTTTAGGTAATTATTAGTGTTTTTGTATGTCTATTATAAGATTACAGACAGGACTATTCAAAAGGTAAGCCTGACAGTCTCTTATCTAGTCCAAAAACCTCTCTTATACACACACACACACACATATATATATTTAAAATTGGTGATTTCATCTTCACTTAAGCTACTAGTCTTTAACTTAAAACACTTGTAAATATGTTACACTTCCCTATAGTAGTACTTACTTTTATAATTTTTGAGGATGGTCATTTTGGGAGATGTGTCCCATTGTCAATTCAGACTGTAACTGACGTCAAGGTTTTTGTAGGTAAGGGCGGAAGTGGGATATTAGGGTGAGGATGTAGGTGTATTTTGGTGAGTATTAGAAGTTATGATGTCGAAAAGTGTATTTGAGGTAATGTAATTGGGTGTTGAGTATGTGTGTAGGGTGTAGTTTGAAATGTTCGTATGCCATATAGTTCAGTTGTGTATCGTTTAACCAACGATTTTTGTTTTGTTTGTGAAAAACTTGTAGGTTAGATGTTATGGTTTGTGGACATGAGATCCTCGGCAAGGTTTGATTGGGTGTTTTTGTTTGTTAGTGCT
Organism: Prosapia bicincta; assembly: GCA_036971475.1. NCBI lineage: Eukaryota > Metazoa > Arthropoda > Insecta > Hemiptera > Cercopidae > Prosapia > Prosapia bicincta. The sequence goes on along the minus strand of JBAIZL010000001.1, from coordinate 82,404,835 downwards.
TTTATATGCTCGCGGTCATTTGACACAAGCTACCAAGAACACATAAAATCGCTAACAAAAAAAAACACCCAATCAAACGTCACCGAACATCTCATATCCACAAAACATAACATCTAACCTACAATTTCTCCATAAACAAAACAAAAATAACCAACGATACACAACTGAACAATATGAGATTTACAAACATTTCAAACTACGCCTTACATATATACTCAACACTCAATTACATAACCTCACACACACTTTTCTACATTATAACTCCTAATACTCACCAAAATACACCTACATTCCCAACCCCACCCTAATCTACAAAAAACCTTGAGGCCAGTTACTGTCTCAGTTGACAATGGGTAGGGATGTGTAACATATTTGCAAGTGTTTTTAGTTGATTAAGTTTAAATGAATGAGAATTTATTTCAGGTTACATCTAAAACATAGTAACTCTACCACAATAGTAGATTTGATATACAAAGATTGTATTTTATAATAATTGAGAATGTTTCCAGATGTAGGTACTACATATAATAATTGTTTTTAGTAATTTACAAGAAAAAATTGTTTTTAATCAAAAAAACCAAGCAATATTTTATAAAAGTTGCTTGTAATCCTCTTGAATTCACTGAATAAATCATAAGTAATTATTTGAGTAACTAAGTGAAAACTATCATCTTATTTGCTGACACCTTTCAAAACAGTTGTTTCATTGACGAAGCTAACCCTCTTTGTCTCTAAGTAGGTTAATAATTTATAGATGTTGCTTGGCTTTTATTCAAAACAAAGTCAGTGTTTACAGTTTTCCAAGCATCATCATCACTCTCTACATACTACCTCTCTGTACATGTGAATGTCTATTATATATGTGATATGTTTTGTAAGTACCATGTTGATGATAAAAAAACATAACAATTAATTTTTTCAAAAAAATATATTTTTTATATGAAAGCCTGGCCTTTTAATAAACTATTTTAACAATTTTCACAAATATTAAGGCACTTGTAATATCACTATCATTTGATTAGTTTCTGTATTCCATGTTCATAGAAATCAACCTCCCAAGAAAATAATCACCAGTGTAATGCAATTTTAACTGGTTACATAAGGAAAACCATGTAATGTAGGAGTAAGATTCTCTGTTGAATGTGTCATGTCTTTTTTTTAATCATGAAGTTTGTTTAAAGTTGATTGGGATGGTTATCTATTTACTTCCTCCAGGAAAAAAATTACCAAGTAATAATCCCTGCCTTTCCAAAAACTTGACAAGATTTCTGTACTTTTATTTTTGGTAAATTATTTTTTTGAATTTCAGTCATTTTCTTGTCATGTATATGTAAAAGAAATTTGGGTTTTTTCAGTATACAAATTTTAAATAGATATTTAGTGTAGAATAAGAAACAAATATTATTTTTTAAATAATGACATTTATTGCCAAGATAAAGCCACTCAGTGCCTGATGCTGACAGCACTCTGCCAGTTGCCAAATACTTGAAAACCTGGATAATTTTATAATTTGAAAAATTAAAATTGTCAAAAATTATAACTAAATGGCATTGTTGAACATTATGTTCTTAATAAATGTAACAAACAAGTTGAATACCTATAAGCTCTATTTTAAACTTCAAGAGCTTATGGTGTCTATAACTGATAACATATTATAAATGAGAAACAAAACTATTTAGAATTTTAGTTTTTATTTGTGATCAAATTGTGAAGAGAACTAACTATAGTTATACCATGCAGTTTACTGGCTTTGATATTGACTTCAAAAATTTGATAAGCTTATGATCAGTTTTTTATTAGCATTATACTTTTACAGTTATAAAAATTGTTATTTTATATCTATATAATTTTTGTAAAACCTTGTTTATGTGTTATAAAAATTTTATTGATAAATAATTGTAACTGATGAATGCAAATTGCTTTTAGAACAAATGTTTTTGTTTATTAGGCTTTGTAGAAATTCAAGTCGGGTGGCTTCTAGTACCTTTATAACAAAACTTCACAATCAGCCACTTGATCAATGAAGAATGTAGTTCAACTAAAATGCAATTAGTATAGGCCTATACTGTATTAAGTAGTAGTTCAAAACAATAATGAACTTTATTTCTTGAAAGTTTAATTGTTTAAATTCACAATAAATTCTGAATACATTAACTGTACAGACAATAATATACGAAGCTATATAATAATCATAATAGTAATAACCATAAATAATAAAACGTTAAATTCAAGAGCAACAAGGAAACTTTATGAATCTAAAAACAATTCATGTTTTAAGCTTTAGTATTTAAATCTATTGTTACCACTATAAAAATATAAAGCAAGAATTAGATAAAAGTGCTCAGGTTTCAAATAATTTTCTACAAATAACAATATATGTTTAAGCATTAAATTGGGTCAATACATACATTTATGTGATTTAATATGTCTATGTTATTTCTTCAATAATAATTTTAGAAAGTAAAACTATGTTGATCAGTAAAGCTCTCTCGATCTGGTTTGGTGGGGTACAAGTTGGCATGTTAACTTCTCTCAATATGCTTTAAAAAATAGAATCCCAAATTTGGACTCAAATTGACTGAGTATATAGAGATTACAGCCTTACAGATGTTGCTAACAGATGTAAAAAATATTAATAATTCAAATAAATTAATTATACAAAAATTCAATACATGGTATCATGGTCATCAGTTTGGTCTTGTCAGCTTATCAAGTTCTGATTTATCTAAGATAATAAAATATAAACAGTAAATAAGTTTACGTAGCAAGTCCTGCAAAATTCTGCTCCTTCATAGCAATAGAGAGAAATACAAATTGAACTTTCCTTTTTTAATCTTATCTCCTGTTAAATCATTTTTTTACAATAGCATAATTTATTAAATATTTGACTCTTTAAACAGTAAACAACAAACTTCCATTTCTTTTAATATTTATCAAGTTTAATGGTTATAAGTTGCTAGATATAAGTATTGTAGTTCTATATTTTGAATTATTAAAGACTTGCACGAACATATAATTAAAGTAAATCTTAGAAAGTTAGTGACACAGAATGTTTCTGAATTCACTAAACAATCATTATCAGTGTTTTGAGGGAAAAGCCGTTTGTCTCAGTAAGTGTTTTAAAAATTCATTTTAATTATATGTTTGTCCATGTCGTCAGATTACAATATCGATTTCAAAGATTACCACTCTCTATCGAAAGCAAAATCAATAAGTTCATTTCATTATTTAAAAATAACAACACGCCTTAAAATATTGTACAAATAGGGGTAGTTTAGAAACAAAATCCTGAGCTTGTATGCTCAATCTTAAATTTCTGTCTCATTATATTCTGAAAGATTTAATAGGTGATCAAAATGTTTTAGTATAAGATTTTGAATTCAGTGTAAAAACTGAAAGAAATCAAATACATTTTATTAAATTGTAAATTAATTTAACTTTAATTTTAAAAGTTACTTTTAAAATCAGTTACTTGTTACTGAGTATTATCCATAACCTGCAAATTACAAGCCCTGTTTTTATCAAATTCTGATTGACCATAAATAAAAGACAGGTTAATATAAAAGTATTATTTTATTACGTGTAGTAGTTATGGTTACCTTTACTTAAGGTTACAAAATCATTTGTGGGTAAGCTTTCTAATACTCTTTCCACAAACTATTGCCACCAAAGAAATGAGCCTTGATGTTTTCTTGATGGCTGATCAAAAATGCCATATTGAAATTGCTGAAGGCTCTGTGGAACTATATAAGAATGTGAGGCCAGATGTTATGGAGCAAACAAAGACTGATATTTTAAACTTGGCACTACAATTGTGTAATTGGGGAGACTCACAATTACCTCACCACACAACACCTGTCTGCCACCTCAGGGAAAAGAAAAGACATGATAAATTCTGAAATTATTTTTATACATGACATCATCAATCTTATGGTGTTTATGCAGCCCATCAGTTCCTTAAGTATTTTCGGCTACCTGCTATATAGTCATGATCTACTAGCACCAATTGACTTTTGTTGTAAATAAACTGAAGAATCAGCTAAAAGGACAATGCTTCCAAACTAATGAAAACTTTAGTGACAAACTAAAGATTCGTTTACATTATTGGGTGACAACATTTAATGAATAGGGTACAGGAAATCTGTTCTGTACTGTACAGATATGATTAATGGCCCAATTATCAAGGTGATTATGTCAAAAAGTGATCTTAAATTTTAATTAATAAATTCTAATAATAAAAAGATTTTGAAACTTGCAGTTTTTATGGTGTATATCTAGAGGTATTAAACAATTTTTTTTCTCAATATCACTAGGCAAAAGAAAATACTACTTACTGATATTTTTCAGCAGGCTAGATCAGTGCATTGTTAAATGCTGTGAGTCACGGGCAAAAAATATTTTGTTAATATAAACTTGTTGTTTTATGGTCTTATCAGAGGTTAGAAAAAAACAATGTATTTAATGAGGGATTAATTTGGTAATTTTTTTAAATTCAAAATTAACTGTTCTGAGGTCTCTGTAATCAAGGTTTTCTATATTTTTTCTATTTAACTGTAGCTCTATAATTTTGAAGATAATGGATACTAGTTTCAAATTTTCTACACTAAATCAATAATTATTACAAAGTCATTATTGTAAAATAAAATTTATATAAAGCATGTGAAACTGGCAGTATTAAAGTAAACAACCTTTATTATTATATATGTTGTTTGTATAAATAAAAATTGTTGACCTTGTAAGGCAAAATATTTTGTTGATAATGTACAAGAAATATTGTTAGTCTAAGTAAATTATATTTGTATAAACAAATATTTGTAGTTATCCTGCTTCATATTTTAATTTTTATAAATAAATCTTCTCTTTTTGGCAAGCAAGTTTTGTTCTTAATAAATCTTTATATTATTACCTATCAATCTATTTAAAATTTGTATGTCCTGCTAGATAATTTGTTTTTTTATGTAGCATATTTATTTTATTAGGTATGTTAAAAGGTCAAACTTATTTTTTTAGGCTTTTTGAAAAAATAATTTTAATTTTTTTCCCAGAGGAAAAACTTTTTATAAATACCTTCCTAAATGATAATTTTATACCCTTAAATTATTATCTATTAACCAAAATTTGTATTTCATTCCTGATATGATGTCATCTAACCTTAATGCCCTAAGAAGAAATTTAAATCTCTTCATAAACTCAATAATTAGAGATAAGTTGAAAACTCAGTGTTGATCATATTCAATCATGTTTCCATATATTTCTCCATTCAATGCAATATTTTGGCCAAATATATTCCAATTTGACACTTTGTATACCAGTATCCCTAACAGCTACAAAGTGTCAATTAAACATTTCATTTCCTGAGGTGTTGTATTCTCGTAGCTCCTTTACAATAGTTTACTTTATTCTGATGTGTCTATATTATATACAGGATGTAATTTTGGACATTATCTACATCGTGAAAACGATGACTTTTCTACCAAAACCATGGGAGAAGAGGAGCAGCTCTTAGATAGTCTTGGCGGAAGTCCAAATTTTAATACCAATATATCAATTTATTGAATTTATTAAATTTTAAAAAAACTATATAATTCAGATTTGCTGAAGTAAAATATTTTATACCCAATTGATCATATTTGTTGATTTCATCTTCACGTGAGCTACTAGTTTTCACTAAAACATTTGTAACGGTGTTTTAACTCTGAATTACAGTCTGAGTTAACAATTGGACACATCTCCCAAAACCGCTGTCCTCAACAAATATAAGTAAGTGCTACTATAGGCAAGCTGTAAAATATTTACAAGTGTTTTAGTGTACAATTGATCATTAATAACTATTAAATATATAAACTATGACTTCATTTAGAAATATAGAGTCAAGAAAGAGCATTTAATAAAGAAGTAATTAGTCAAGAGATTTTTGTAAAAGAATGAGATAAATAAGTATTCAATACAAAATTAATTTGAAATATATTATTGAAAGAACAGAAACCATAAATTATAAATATATTTGGTGGTAATTCTAAGGAATAGAAATACACAATGTCACTTGCCACAACAATACTGCTTCCAGATCTGAGAGGATTCTTATTAACTGAGCTTGACTGGAGTTTAAATATGAGAAATTCGGTAAAGACAAAGAATTTTAGCATTGCCTCTAGCCATTGGGTTTAAATATAAGAAATTCACCATTGTTAAATGATATAAGCTGAGCTTGACCTCTCATTTAAATATAAAAAATTCACCATATGCAAATACTGTTTGTTGCTTTTCTGTTTCTGTCTTCATGAAGTACAGTTTTTAATTTAGATTGAATTTTTTTAAAAAAAGTATATATTTTTTTCGATTAGATTGTGCTATTTAAACAGGGTAGCTTACCCCTCTAGGGTAAAAACACTTTTGGTGTCTCATTTGAAAGGAAAAATTGAAAGAGCTATAATAGACACCTGAAAACTCCAAATCAGGTGAAGAATAAGGGGAATAATACGGGGCCTCAAAATTTCGGAAATATTGGAAAAGTATCAGGAGCAGAGGATACCAAAAGAGGTATAGGTCAATTGAATTCTACTAAATCCAGTGTATTTCTTGGTAGTAGATATTTCAATGTAATAGTCTGATAGTTTATATATTAGAGGATGAGTTATTAATGGAATATCCATAGGTGTGGAATATGTTCCTCGTTCAATAGACTTTATAAAGTTATATAGGAAAGGTAAAATATTTGATTCTGTTTCACATTTTGTTCATCTTGAATTGATGAAATACAGGTGTAAAATAATAGGAAAACATTTCATCGCTGTTGAATTAAACCGGCATATCTACAAAAAGTGAGCTTTTGAGTTTTTGGTGAAAAAAAAAATTTTGTTCAGTCTATTTTTACGTTGGAACCGACATATCGTATAGATGAATAAAAATCCGTCAGCATTGGGCTGGTATGCATTTTTGCGGGAATAGCTATTTTGTTTATCAGAAGACAGATCTATTGTGTAATACGCCAGTTGCTTCAAAACCTTCAAAGAGGAAAGACGACCATCATGTAAGTAAAACTAAATTATCTCACAATAATACATTTGTATTATCACCCAGTTATGACATATTAGCAGATAATTCGGTTTTCACTTAACATTAATTTGTTTATAGCTATCTCAAGTAAGACCAACTGGCATATTATGCCAAAATGTCGATTTTCAGCAGGCGAATAAAGCAAAATGATATTTAAAACCACAATATTTGTCAATAATTCAGTTTGAATTGTATTCAAACACAATTGCATGGGATGTTTTTTAAAATATGCCAGTTTATTTTATACCTGCGTATTGTTTTGCAAGATATTTTACAGCGTACTAAGGTCAAATCGACCCTTGTAGGTATATACTTAAACTTAGTAGCACATAGCTTTAATAAGATTTACCGAACGTAATTGACTACAAAACTCAAGAATAGCTTTAATATTTTTTGCCAGATCGCTTATAATATTGTTGTTTGTTGAAGGAAAAAGCGTACAGCTTTGGTACTAAAAATTGCAGCAAACAGTGACTGGCGGTGGCAAATGATTGTGCCAGATGTTTTGCATCCAGCACAGGTCAATTTAGAACGCAGTACTGAAGATGTTCCTTGATAGATGATTCCTAAAAGATAGTACACAGACTGTTGTTCCCAAGTATCAGAGGATTACATAGAATCGTAAAAGGGAAAGAGGTTCTAACCAATCATACTCGATAACAAAATATGGAGAAAAATAAGGGTGCAAAAAAATTTTTTAAACTCTTTTGACCTAATGGACAGAGTTATTCGTATAACCTTTAAAAATACAGACAAAAGCACATGTTTGCAAAGCTTGGAAATGAGAAGCTAGCATTGAAAGGGCCATAAATTTAATAAATAACTCGTGAAGAGTGCAAGAATTCACAAAAAAAATTCTCAGAATACCTAGTCACTACTGCAGATCTCAAAGTTCTTGGGATATATCGATGGTGAAAAATCTATCGCCGAACTTCACAGAGATTATCTAAAAGAAAGAGAGAAGTCAAACCTTGCAGGAATCAGCTATTGCCAGTACAGAGCTTTTTCAAGTCTTACAACCTTTTTTTTCACACCGAAGAAAGATCGGTGTGATGTTTGTCTTACTTACCAAAACACAAAACGAAATACAACGGAATATGAGAATCATATTCTAGAAAAAGACTTGTCCAGACTTGAAAAGAAGAATGACAAAAAAACCACAGATTCAACCGTCGTAGCAGTATACGACCTACTAAGCAGTGCTGTCATGTCCGCAGGGGGGAGGCGTCTTCCTACTACTACATTTCAAAGCTAGCAGTTTACAATTTAACAATTGCTGAACTGAAGGGCAACTATGCGGTAAACTGTTACACTTGGGATGAGACACAGGGAAAAAGAGCCATGATTGAGATTGGGAGTACTGTGAGTTACTGTGTGCTGAAGTATCTGTGACATTTAAATGACAAAGCTTACTGTCTAATACATGTCGTCTTTTACAACGATAATTGTTGTGGACAGCAAAAAATAACTTTATGATGTCAATGTTACACAATAACACAAATATACTGTTACAACATTTAAAAATATAAAATCTATCACACACAAATTTTTGGTAAAGCGCCACATTCAAAACAAGGGGGATTCAGTTCACTCAACCATTGAAAAAGAAGTTAAAAGAGCACTCTAAAGTGAACCAATATAATTACCTTCCCAATATGCCATGGCCATGAAAATGGCTTGGAAAAGTGGCAAGCCTTACCTGGTTCATGAGTTGGGTCTTGAGGACTTTTTTCAAATAAAAGCTCTGAAGGACTCCCAGATAATTTCAACTATGTTGGATATTCAAATGTTAAGAGTAATTAAAGATGATGACAGCTTTTACTTCAAAATATCCTATAGATCACATCCTGGGAGGAAGCGAAGAAAAGGAATAATCAGAGCAATGGGAGCATGAATCCTGTTCAGATGCAAGCTTAGTCCAAGAAAATTATGATTGATGAGAAGAATAAAAAGGGTATCCTAAAGTTAGTTACCAACAGGATAATACCGTTAATTTATTCATATTTCTATAGAAATTTGTGAAACTTTAAAACTACCAACAAAAGGAAAGAACCATATTATGTTAATTGTTGTATAAAAAATAATTGAGAAGCAATAAATTATTTTTTCATTGGTATTTTTTTCTGCCTAAAACAGGTTCCAAAAGAAAAAAATCCAGTGTGACACAAAAGCAAATATTACACTGATTTTAAAGTCATACTGGCATATGTGCAGATTTCTTTTAATTTAAGCAATTTTGAATTTATTTGCAACTACTATTTAATAAGCAGTAATCGTCTAATTTTATTCATGCAAAAGGTGGCTCTGAGGGGAACTAAATGGAAGTTAAAAGGAAAATATCACATGCGAAAACTTTAAAGGGCTCTGGTGAAAAATATGCATTTTGCAGATATGCAGGTTTGATTTCACAGTGACGATGTATATTATAGAATCTTTTATTCATTAATGAAAATACTATATATATGTATATATATAATCACATACACATAATCTCTCTCTCGCTAAATATAGACCTACATTAAAACTTTAGGTTTTTTCTCTTGAATTTTGTAGTCCATTACTTTCAGTGAATCTAAATTAATCACTTTAACATTAGTTTATGCTTATCAGAACTTTAAATTTTGAAAATTTGTGAAAATTTATGAGACGCTGTTGCAGATCGTTATATAGCGATCAAAAACGTTCTGCCTCAGTAAGTTTTCAAAAATTTACAAAATTTAAAGTTTGGATAGTCATAAACTAATGTTAAAGAGATTAATTGAAGTTTTTGTTTTGTACATCTTTGAGTAAAATTTACTACTATTAGAAAGTGATACCAATAGTAGAATAAATAAAATGTAAAATCAAATATAATAGAAATTAAAATTTGATATACAAACATTCTCAATATACATGTTTAATACAAAATATACAATTCTAATAATATAAACGGTAAAAGAAATAATGTACATAAATGTAAATGAAATAATTGGGTTAACAATTAAAATGGAAAAATGAAATTTGCACTAAAGATGGATTTTTCAAAGAATAATTCGTTTAATCACTTAAACAATAATTCGTTTTAAATACATATAAGTGTATATTTACAAACAATGTTTTTATATGTTTTGAGATATTAGTCTATGAAAAAAGTCTACGAAGTAAATTTGCTTAACCGAAGGGAAAAATATATATATGCAAAATGAAAGTAAAGGGAAATTTCAGCGAAGAAAAAGTTAGGTTTACGATATTTATGTGGAACACTGACAGTAAGATGAAAACCAGTTTTGTTTATTATCTTTTAAGTGATAAAGTGCGTTATTAATATTATTCACAATAAACAATTACAATACCTGTACTATAACCAAAATAAGGTAAGATTTCTCTGTTAGCTTGTAAAAAAATGATGCATTCAAATCACACTTGCATACTATCACTTAAAAAAACATTTACCGGTTAATTTAAGGTGTGATGATTTCCACAAAATAAACCCCTAAAAATCATAAATAGGAATTTTATACAACATAAAATCATACAATATCTACAACTGGTATATATTAACATTTTATGTATTATGCTTGAATGTCTATTAAAGTTCCGTCGAAATTAGATATTGTGGAAAACTAAAGTTTTTGAGTTTTGTGACTTGGAGTACTTCAAGTGTTCTTTTGAAACACTAATTTTTGTTGTAGATTAATATTGAACCCAAGGTATCTAGGATATTATTTGTTATTTTTTAGCTATAAATATCTTTGCTTTTAAGAAGGTATTTGATTTGTTGAATTGTTTACCATTAATTCAACTAAAAAGATTTTCCTCTGAGGAAAGGAGTTTATTTTTAGTTTTGTCCTAATTTTTCCTTAAATTTTCTGTACCCAACATTATGTGGACCATATTTTACAATTACAGGTCAAGTGCTACGTTTTTGGGGTTTTTGAAGAGCTAACAAAAATTTTAAAATGTAAAGTAAATGGTTTATTCTGTCAAAAACCAAATAATTCAGATAAAATACTACCGTCTTTTTTTTTTAAAGTAGAATTTGACATTAGTATCAACTCTATTTTAGGTAGTTTTTACATATCTTACTTTGAAATATAATTCAACAATAAATAAGTGACTTTAAATATCATATAAATCAATTAAACGTGAAACTAAATAAACTTATTGTTTCTTAATAAAACAGAGAAGTATTTTATACTACATACAATTTTATAACTATTTTACAATCTAGCAACAAATGACCTGAATGGGATAGGTTTGGTTAAAAAAAATAATGACATTCCTAATGTTAACGTCAAATGGAAAATCCAGTTACAGTAATATTTGACAAAATATGAGTTTACTCCAATTTGTTTTTACCTATGTCTCAAAAAAATTTTGTGTCACAAACCACATTTACTTCAGTATACAGAAAACTATATAAAATAAATGATTGTTTGCAAAACAGCAATATTTTATGCTACAGTAAAACAGCTGTTTTACAATATATCTACAAAGTGTCGGGTTAAAATATATTTGATTATGAAATAAAATAATATGTTTACTAATCAAAACATTGGTTCTTAAACTATTGAACTTGGTATAATATGCTGTGGTGTAAATAAAATTGTATATACATTCAGTGTTTCCTAATAAAACCGATCACTAATTTTAGTACATCTTTATATAAGAATATTACACATAGGTATGAAGTATTCACTTAACGTAAGATTAGCTACAAAAAAATACAAAATTAAGTATTTTTTACCACATTTGTTAGTCACAGGTTATTCTAACATAAGTATTACTGTGAGCCCGAGTATACTAATATTATAAGTTACCTAAGATTAAACTATTTTAATCAAGGTTAAACTTATTCTTAGACAACTTGTATTATTAGTTATTTTTGATTACTTTTGTAGTATTGGGGTTTTTTATAATATTTTTACTATCATGTATAAAAACAAAAAATTGTAGTAAATTCTCATTTTTCAAAAATCACCCTGATTACTCATTTTACAATAATTATAATTTCTTTTTATAACCAAACCTGTTATAGTCATATATGTATATAATATAATTACAATATTTGCAACAATTTACTATATAATTAGGTAATACAAAAATTTAATAATAGCAAAGTAGAATTTAAAGAAATACATAAACATTATCATAACTTAGGTCTACTTGCCAATAATACGATGTCCATTAATAAGTAGATGAACGCCAACTGTTTCACCTCAGATGTTTTACTTTATGTTGAGAAACTTAATTCTTACTTACTATGGATATATCTTCTGAAAAAATTAATGGTGATATTAGTTACTGTTTGCAGCCCTTTAACTGTGCCTCCTAAAAGTGATTAATGATAGTGATACAGTTGTCTTATACTCTTTTCTGTTTCCATTTCTTCAATTAGTATTATAATTACAAATGTTTTGTCGGTTCTTGATTCCAGTACTGTTTGAATGAAAACTATTTTAGACCTAAATTTTTGTAACTACCAATGTTTGCATGTGATGTAGAAAAAAGTTTTCATATAATGTAGAAATACTGTAATGTCATCACAAGCTAATAACACTAGTCATGGTTTTTCCGGTATACAGAGTTTGTGTATGATGAAGCAGAGTACCATACTACAAAATCTCTGCTGTGCCAGTTATTTTATTTAACAGAGATTTGGCTTGTTACAAATTCAAATAAAAGACATTTTACAATACTTTTTGTCTTTTGGTTGAGACGTATGTAGAAATGGTAGATACTATCATAGAAATGAGTAACATAGATATTATAAAAGTTTCTTGGTGTAATCATCTTGAATTCACTGATTAAACTAATTTTACACTACTTAACTAAGTGAATACGTAATTGCTTACTTGCTGACGCGTTTCAAAACGATCGTTCCTTTTTCGAAGCTAAAGTTCTACTACTGAGTAAGAGATTAGCTTCGAAAAAGGAACGATCGTTTTGAAACGCGTCAGCAAGTAAACAATTACGTATTCGCTTAGTTAAGTAGTGTAAAAATAGATATTATGTTTATAACTGAACTCTTAAACATTTTAAAATTCTGTCTCATCAAAATACACAAATGCTCCATACCACTTAGACATCCTCAAGACCATTAAAGAACAAAAAATACAGTAGAACCTCTCTAATTGTCAATGAAAAGATTGTTTCGAAATGCATGCACAATAGTTGCTTATGTTTTATTTAATGAATTCAAGATTATTACAACAACCAAATTTAAATAATAAATGTAAATACAGCATATAACATATCAAAAATATGAAAGATAAGCTCTGGCTTCTAAATTTTACACACAGTAATCAATTCTGTACGGGTCAAACAGGCTCAAGTTTTTAACAGAGGTGTTACGAACACAACCACGTAATAAATACACCTATTTTTGCTAACAATATTATAGAACCGGCCAGTTATTTATATAAATATCAATCCCAATCTAAAAGTACTGCACATCCAAAAAAACACCCTTTTCTCAAACATTGAAACAATATGTTTTACACAAACATATTAGAGTATAAAATAAAAACTTGCTAAACGAATAAACAATACAAATCCCATACAGTCTCTTACTATTTCACAACATTAAAGATAACCTGGCTTTGGCACTACTCAGCTCTCCAATTCTCAACCTGTATGTGACCTTAGTAGCCTTGACAGTTGTAGTAGACTAATAATTTATCTGCTTACACTTGAATATCTATATTTTACAATTATGAATGGCAAACAGCTCTCTGATAGCTAATACCAGAAAAAGGGCAGAGAAGGAAATTGAAATGAAAAAAATTCTGAGAAAAACTCTAAGAATTTTTAAAGCTTATGGTATTGAAATCTTGTTGCTGTACTTGACCTTTGTAAAATAGCATAGGTTGCCAAAGTCAAACGCTCCCAGCTTGCTCACACACACACACACAGACATGGGTTTCTCAAAGATAGAGCTGAAAGAGCGGTAAAGACAACACCTTACGAAGCCCATCCAATGCCTGGCAAACATGGATGAATGCTGTGGGTGAGTTGATTACCAAGAGCATTTGAAAGCACAAGCTTTTATTTATTTATTTTCCTATATATTTAAATTAAACTTTTTAAATACTTTTATTAATTTACTATTCCTTTATTATAATTTTTTTACCTTTTTTATTCCTATTATTTATTTTACTTAACAATTATATATTTGCAAATTTAATTATTTATTTATTTTGTTTTGTTTGCTGAAACCCCAGACATTTTATCCTGTGTCCTCTTCCATGGTTTGCAAAATGATACAACCTAGATATCCTTCATAAGGATTGCATCTCTTGGGAATTTTATAGAAAAATCAATTAGCATTTAATTGATGTTTTTCAAAACAGTCTAAACCCTTAGGGTTTGTTTGAGAGGTGACAAGTTTTAAACACTATGCCCAGACGTTCCAAGTGAAACTTGTGTTATTTATCATAATTAAAACATTAGCTAATTGTAGAAAACAAATACTGTTTATTTTTATAAGAGCTTTTTACTTAAATCTTTGATTATTTTATAAGATCTATCCTTATCTATGTCCTGGCTATTCTTGAATATTGATAAATATTTTTTGAAAAGTTCTGAATTTCCTTAATGTTTTTATTATTTTTTGAAATATTAATAGCGCTTTTTCTTCAGCACTCTTTTACTTGAATAATGATAGTTAATTATTTCTTATTTAACAAATTTATTTGACCTTTTTATAAATCGTTTTTAATATAAATTGTATGTAAATTTTTCTTACACAATTAAATCAATGTTATTCAAATTCTAAAAAAATCACTAAGTTAAAAATCATATAAAATTTGAAAATATTTTGAATGCCTACATTAAACAAACCACATGATTCTCAATCTTCCTGTTGTCTTCACAACTGGTTTTCCACCTGCCTCCACAGGAGCTGAAACTACAGATCCATTGGGACAGATTCGTTGGTAGGTTCTAAGCCCTGACCAGTTGAAATGTTTATATTTGTTTCTGCCTTGTATATTTCCACGAGCAGCTAGGGAAGAAAGTTCTTCCACCACAGAGCCCTGCTTATGACAGTAAGGCAACTCAAAAATATGCAGGGGTGATGCCTGTTGCACCTTAGGCTCTGTTAAAGACCCTCATTACTGTGAGGGCTACGAATCTCATAATAATTTCAGATCGAGGGTGTCAGTACTCATCCAGACCACCAACCTGGATGGGGGGGGGGTGCTTCTTAGTTGCTGCCCGTCAAGGGAAGGGCAGGGTGAGAGCCGGACAGATATCAACCCTTTAAGTGCTGAGACTGGCCCCTTTTTTCCGAGCTACCTCCAAGCACTCTCACATTTGTCTGGATGTCCTGTTTCTAGGGAGTCATAGAACATTCAGCAAAAACTGCAAATTTTCTAATAATAAGAAGTGCCTTTTTATCACAATACCATACATAAACAGAACATCTAATAAAATAGCTCACAAATTCCAAAAAACAGGGTACAAAATAGCATTTAAAACTGATAACAAACTACAAAACAAAATATAACACAACACCAACAACAAAGATAAACTCCAAACACCAGCCATTTACAAATTAAACTGTACAAACTGCAACAAACTCTACATAGGGCAAACAGGTTGCAACTTCCAAAAAAGATTTAAAGAGCACACACAATCAATGAAACAGGGCACACATACACAGGGACATTAACCATAACCTAGAAATCTTACAGATCAACAAAAAACCACATCTCAATAGACTAGAACAGTATGAAATTTACACACTGTTCTAACATATTAAATAAACAGACCCAATACAAATCACGTACACTCTTTGACACAATAAAAAATCTGCCTTTAAAACTATCATTGCTTAACCCAACAACAACTCCAAGCGAAACATTTAGACACTGATGAAGATCGTCACAAAGCTATTGAAAACACTATGTCTCCTAGTAAGTTTTTACAAAAAAAAAATTAAAGTTCGGATAGTTATAAACTAATGTAAAATTATTAATTAAGTTTCACCAAACAAAATGGACTACAAAATTCAAGAGATCTACTAAATAAGGAGTGAAGAAAAATAGTTTGTGCTTGATGGAAGTTCGATGTAGTGTTTAATGAAAACTAGACTACATGTCTAGGTTTAAGAGAGACCAAATTCAACGAATTAATATCATTCAAGTACCATGTGAAGTTGTAAAAAGCCCAGTTATACAGATTTTAAAATGAAATATGTATGTTCCAAAACATAAATCTAAATTCCAAATTATTAAAATAACAAAAGATTAAATATAATGAGCTTTATTACTAAAGAAAAGAAGAAGATGTTGGATTAAATTTCCGAACCAGAGTGCTAAATTATAAAACCCGTTACAAATGGAAGTAAATCAAGAGAAGCTGGAGTTCAAGAGGAATGTTTGACAGGTTTTTATAACCATAAAATTCTTTTATAATTGAAAATTAAAACATATAAAATGTTAGCAGAATCAGGGTGTTTTTCTTAGGCTATCAAATTTATTATTCAAAATTTTCAAAATTATTTTCCACAACCATTTTCCTAGTGATGGAAATTAAGTACATAATTATTTCAGATATCAAACGAATAATTAAATATGAATAAATGCTATTATAATAAAATATCATAATTGTGTATGTATAGGTAACTGAATGGATAGGTAACTTGAATCTATAAAATAAAACGTGAGTAATACAGTACTTGTGAAATTATGTAATAGGGAGTTTGTGAAATAGAATAACAATAGGTTAGGCTAGTAGAGGATAATACTTCACTAAACCTTCATTAGATTAAATATGATTTTCAAATATGTTTAGAATATAGGGTAAGCATAAAGAAATGTTTAAGTAAGTAAAAGATTTACTTACACTTTTTAAAAAATGTTTTAACTTGCCTATAGTAGCACTTACTTTGCTTGTTGAGGACGCCCGTTTCGGGAGATGTGTCCCTTTGTCAACTCATACCGTAACTCACTGGTTACGGTCTGAGTTGACAAAGGGACACACCTCCCGAAACGGCCGTCCTCAACAAGCAAAGTAAGTGCTACTATAGGCAAGTTAAAACATTTTTTAAAAAGTGTAAGTGATTACTAGTAGCTCACGCGAAGATGGAATCAACAAATGTTAAAAGATTTAAGTAAATAAAGAGATTATTAAGTTAGTTATTTAAAACTAAATAAAATTAAATTTGATTGTATAAAATGTTAAATTATCTAGTTTTCAATTAAAGTCAATTACTTATAGCATGTAACCAAAAATCTGTACACCTAAAGAATTAAAAAAATAACATAGAAAATGATTAGAAATAATGTTATTTTCCAATTAGCATTTCTTTTTTTTTTTATATAAAAAAGCTTCACTAGTGTATAAACTTAAATTGGTTTTTAAGTGGCAGACTCTCCCTTAAAGAATCCGTGTTCTCGATAAAGCCAAAAGGGCTTACAGGTGGCTAATTGGTTTTAATTTAAATTTAGGAGTTGGTTTTTCGGAGAGATCTAATTTCTCAGGAATCAGGATTCAAACTTGAGGATTATTACTTTCTTACGGACAAGGTGTGGCATACAATTTTGAAACTGGAGGATGATGATGAGTCGGTCAGAGGTAAAATTGGCACCATCGAGGGAAGAATAGGGGGTAAGTTGATTGTGAGATGAGGAAAGAACAAAAAGGTCCGTAGGAACACATTATATCATAAAATCTTCCGTGTACCAAAAGGTTATATAGCAATGCACTTGCTACTTATGCAGCTAGTTATGCACTAACCTGTACCAGAAGATTTAATATCACTACCATTGTTCTAACTATATTTACAATCCTCTCCTATCCTGTTTTATTTTAAAACTATGTTTGCAAGTTTTTTAAACTGTTTCAAGAGTCAGTGTTTTTTTGTATTAGATTGGATTATGTAATAGCTTATTAAGAAGGTCAGTACACAGTGCTTTGTTACCATTAATAAATATACTATAAGAAGTTTTCCATATCTTAACTAATTTGGCTAGATAAAACATTCTTCATAGCTTCTATATGTATTTTAAATTCTGTCTTCAAAATATTTTCTTGCACACAAATTATTAAACTTATTTCTTTACACAAAATAAATAAAACATGCAGTTTTGTGTTATAGCTTTTTGAAATGTTCTTATTAATATTACTTGGTAGAAAACCACTACATGCTGATAGTTTTCAGCAGACATGTTTAGGATTAGATTCACAATGCATCTTGTGCGGAATGGGTCTGCTGAAAAATATCAGTAAGTAGTGGTTGCGAAGTGATATAAATAAGTACAAAATAAATAAATCTGTTTTGGAGAGTCAGTAAAAAAATTAGTTCAATTAAGCCTAAAATTTAATTTTCTACTAAGTACGCTGTATTGTTCTTATTTTAAGTTTTATTATTTTTTTCAACCTAGAATGCTTTAATCAAAAAACCAAGTGTTTTAATTATCTTATAAGCTTGTTAAAAGATTATCAATTACAATAAACAATGTTTACAGTTTAATGATTATATCAAAATAAAATACATAATGTATATTATGAACTATACTGTTTATATTATTAATTAAGTAATTAGTTATCATGTATTTACAGTTGTTCATAGATGATTTTTCAATGTCTTCATGTATTTCACTGTCAGTATTTACTGTATTTACACATGTATAACACATATATTTTTCCTTTTTACAAAGTACAAGTTCACGTTATACACAAATAGGTATAATTGTAGAGACAAATACCAGAAATATGGGGTTTACCTTTATTTCAAGCCAGATGGGCCCGTTACATGGTTTGAACAGTAGATAGCTAGTCTTTATTGGTTAACTGATTTTTAATATCCATCGTATAAGGTAAAATTCAAACTGTTAGTAATAAAAGATGTAGAAGAAAATGACAATCGGGCCGCATTGTGAATCGGGCCACATTTGATATACCGGAAACAAATGTTCGGGAGTGGAAAAAATAAAAAGAAAAATTATGTCTTACAACTTGTGATCGGCGGGTTTTTCATGGCAAGAAAGCGATGTACCTAAATGTAGAAACGCAGCTAGTCAAGTTTATACAAAAAAAATGAAGTGCAACTTTTGCGATGACTACGGAAACTAACAAATTCAAGCAAGCCAAATTGCTGAACATCTTAACATCGATAATACATTTTTTCATGTGTGTCGGTTGGTGAGCAAGGTTTCTTTGCAGACATAGTCTTTCGACTCGAAGAATATGAAAATAACATTATTGAGTTTTATCGATTTATCTTATAAGTGAGGAGGAGAATAGTTTTGAATTGTCTCAAATTAGAAACGCTGATCAATGTCTTATATTTTGGAATATGGTGATGGCTACTTCAGTTGAACGAAAGGGAGTCAAGTTAGTACCGATCAAGTCAACAGGATGCGAGAAGCAACGGTACACAGTTACGCTTTAAATTACCGCTGATTGACACAACTTATAGCCATACGTTGTTCTTAAACGGAATACTTTACCTAAGGAAAAGCTTCCATAAGGTGTTATTACCCAAGGGAAAGGATGGATGAAGGAAAAGTTAGTTTTAGACTGGATCGAGTGTGAAATCGAAGACCAAGTGCTTTGGTAATGAAAAAAAGTCTATTGGTCTTGGATAGTTTCAAAGCGCATTTGACTGAAACTGTAAAGGAAAAGCTGGCAGATATGAAAACTGATTCAACAGTACTTCCAGCCCCCGATTAACATTAATACTTTAGCCTCTAAAAGTGTCAGTTAATAAACTTTTCATAGGTAGTTATAGAAAAATATACACCCAGTGGATGTGTAATGGTGAACATACATACACCCCATGTAAATGTGGTATTTTATTTTGATTAAAGTCTTACTTCAAGGACTTCTGTAACAAGTTTTCTTTTTTTTCTGAAACATGATCTAAAAATTTTTATTATTTTAGTTTTATTATTATTTTATTGATAATATGTTGTAATGTAGCTCATTATTTTTATATTTCAAATGTTTAATGTAGAAGCTGTTCTATTTATATTAAAAAGTTTTGCTATATTAATTTTCTCTTATTATGTCTATTTTTTAAAATTATTACCAAGAAATGGTTTAAAATAACTTATAAATAAATTGGAAATGTTTATAGGGAAATCACTTTCATCATACCATTATAGGAGAATAGGTGTTTTATACGTTGACAAGAATTGTTATTGAATAAATCGCAACTGAACCTCACCCATTACTAAGATTTTTTAAATGCCAAAAAGGTTGTGGTGGGTTGTGTTTTATAATAATGGATGTGCTATTTTGCATTTATGAAATGAACTTTAAGAATCATTACAGATTATTAAATAAATCTGTTTGCTAACAGAGGTATTCCTAATTTTTTTTTATATTCAAGGTTATATTGCTTTATAATAGATAAGTAAGTGTTTTCAGCCTTAAAACTGTGGTCTAGATCCTTTAAGCTTTACAGTGCACTGTCAAATATAGAACATAATATGAGTACCTACATTTTTTCTTAGGTACAAATGTATAATACTGGTATGTAATGCAGGGGAGCAGGTATGGAAATGCAGTAGGTCTGTAGGTCTGATTACTTAAAAGTTCACAGGCATAAATTGGAATATGATGAAATACAAAATCTTAAATTATTTGAATCTGCCAATATTACAGTGTTAGATTTCAATATTTTCAAATAATAATAACTAAAATTAATAAATCATTATAAAAAAACAACTCAATCAAATAAATGCACTCTCTCTTAAATAAAGCTTGTTAAAATGGGATGTATAAATAAATAAATAAATAAATATATATATATATATATATAATACACTGATACAAGGAATTGAATTACTGATAACACCATCTTTCTTATTAATGTAAAATACTGCTAATATAAAACAAAACTCACAGTTTTTATTACTAATGAGAAACAAGTTTGTTGAAACTATTTTACCATATTTATAAGCTGTTTATTAGATCATACTTAAAAATTTTTATGACAGGTTTGAATCATACCACTTTGTGTAAATAATCACATTATTTATTATCTTAACTTCTCTAAATTGAATTTAAAGTGCTGTTATCTATCCATTAAACAGTAAGAAACTCAAAAGTGTTTGTTACAAACATTTTCTGAAATCGGTTATGTATGAATAAAAAGGAGGCAAATAGAAAATGGATAATATATATAGCGAATTAACACTAACAAGCAAGTTTTCAAAATGAGATAGAACAAACATCAACTGGTCCATTGTTCAAATTACCCTAATAGATATTGAAACATTAATTCTAAAAAGGTCAAATTGAAAGATAAATATTCATTCTGAAAACCCCATTTTACTTGAAACAAAACAGGCAGACACACACACACACACACACACACACACACACACACACACACACACACACACACACATGAGCAAACATTATGTTTTGTATTTTTCTAAATTTTATAATGCATATATAATAATAGTGGACAAAAATTAGCCCAACACCAATTTTTTGTTTATATTGTCACTAAAAAAAATATATTTTTTTACAAGAAGAGTGTGATTTTAAATGTCACTAACCATAAATAGTGGTTAAAATGTTTGTTAATTTTTGCTATAGAAAAATTATCAGAACCTTAATCTAGAAACACATTTGTTTATAAAGTAATATTTCAGCAATGACTCGCTCTTCTGCTGTTGTTGGGTTCACCTCGTCAATGCTGGATGAGATTCTAGCAAAACGTCGGAACTGCGAATTTATGGACTGCAGAATGAACGGATGTACTCCAGATAGTAACAATTCATCATATTTTTCCATTCATGAAGATATATGTATCAGCATATATATATATATATATATATATATATATATATATATATATATATATTTGTTGATGCCATCTTCACGTGAGCTACTAGTTTTCACTAAACACTTGTAAATATTTATAAACTTGCCTATGGTAGCACTTATATTTGTTGAGGACGGCCGTTTCAGGAGATGTGTCCCATTGTCAACTCAGACTGTAACAGGTATTACGGTCTGAGTTGACAATGGGACACATCTCCTGAAACGGCCGTCCTCAACAAATATAAGTAATTAATTAAACCTATCCTAATTGGATATTATGTTTTTATCGGAGTTCTAATAAATTGGTTTATAATAATTTTATAAAACAGTGTTCTTATTTATAAAAACATTTAGTTCTATAGTTTCATGTGTGTTTGTGCATAAAGCCTATATTTCTTCAAAATTTTAACCACTATCAATGGTTTGTTCCAACATTTAAAATAATTTTCTTCATTTCTAGAATGCATTTGTGAGTAACATAAGAAAAAAATCCACACAATAAAACAAGTGTTGAAAATATTATAGCTTTACAAATACTTTTAAATTACACTTTTTCATGTTAACAGTATAGGACTCTGACTATAATGTTACTATCCATAACCAGTTTTTTTTTCTTTTTGTGTAAAGACACATATCACAATAGACACATAGTCACAATATCATTACTCGAAGTATAAGTAAATGTGAGATTTCCTGGTATTTAAAGAATTTCATACTTTACAACCAGGATATTCTTTAAACTGTCAATAATTTTGTATAAAATGTCACAGAATGGATATTTTTGTTACAGAGGATTACATTTCTATCTCAGAAGTCAAAGCTAAATTGTGAAAATGGTGGTAAGTAAAATCTTTCTTCTGTTCAACATTTTAGTAACAACTATTATTAAGCTACCATATTTAATGGAGAAAATACTAGTTTTATTATTTTATTTTTGTAATTAATATTTATATATTAACTTTTAAAAACAATTTTATTTATAGTTTCTTTTAAATTTATTATCAAGTTCATTAGTTTGATTCTAAATTGTTACTGGGAGGGGTTTGGTGTCCCTTGCGGTACCCCAGCCTAACATACACTCTACTACAACACTCACTTCACTGTTATACACTTCCTTACACAAACTACATACACTACATTCACAACACAATCATTACATGTTAACACTCACATCTTCTCTTAGGGATTTTTGACTGGTCAGAACCGTTGCTCGTTGGGAGTGCTGAATAGGCCAGAGTTTCACAATCTCTGGTCCGGGATGCTGATGTGAGCTTGCTCTGCCGAGACGTAAGCGCGGCTACTGGTCTGCCAGCCACTTGTGCCCTTGGTTAGGGAAAGTCGGCAATGTACAGGTGTCAGAGCCTGTGCACAGTATTATAAGCCCTCATCTGATACCCATCCAGTCGAGCTAAGGAGGGAAGCTATAGGCTCCACAGATCTTTGAATTACTCATAGGGCGTCATCACATGTAGGGATTTAATGTACATTCCAATTGATGAAATTAAGTCCTAACTGTTGTCTCAGTCAGTTACGGACATTGTCCCTATCATAAAAATGGACATGGACAAAGGCGAAAATTTAGCAACAGCGTCTTTTATTGTCTCCTTTTGAAAAATCGGAGATACCCGAATACTTACATGTAGGTTAGCAAAGGCTCTCAGTGAGACCATGTGTGGCTAACCCTAGGCGCTGCTTTAAGTGTCAGCGTTTTGGGCATATCAGCTCTACCTGGTCGAAGCAGAGCGTATGCGGTAAATGTAGCGTTGAAGGCCATGATGATAAGGAATGCATTAATGCTCCAAAGTGCGCAAACAGTGGTGGTGACCACCCAGCGCGATCTTACAACTGTCCTAACTTTAAGGAAGAGAAAGCTATCCTAAGCATCATGGAGAAAGACATGATATTGTTTCTAGAGGCCAAAAAAAATTATAGATCTACTCAGCCAAAGGCTGATGGTAAGACTTATGCCGCTACTCTGACCGTTTCCAAATCATCTGTGCCGAGCTGTCAAAGAAAATTGAAGTTCTAACAGAACAAGTTTCTCGCTGTTCTCCTTAGTCACAAATGGTCCTATCTTGAACTTGGAACAACCTGCAACAACGCATCGTCATTTACCTCCTGTATCAATCCTTTCCACTGGCAGAGATTGGAGCATGAAATAAATCATTAACTGAGTCTTGTGTTTCTGTGCAGAAGACATTCCCAACGTGTAATAAACCTTCTGTCTCCAAGATGTGGAACCGAAATGAAACACAAACCAGTGGTACATTAGATTACATTGCCACTATCTTTATCGAGTACGAAAAACAATGTTAACAAAGGAGGGAATGTGAAAACCACCCCTCCTAAATCCAAAACTTCCTCAGATTCCATCCCTGAATGGGTGGATATGGAATCTGAGAAATGTAAGCCTGAGACGTCTTTAATTGTCACGGGCAAACAAGAGGAAACCAATGGGTGTCAGAGGAATCCATTGCTAAATTGATAAATGTCTTTGCGTAGCAAATCAGTGATACAATGGAACGTCAACAGAGTTAGGAGTCTCATAGAATAAAGTACTGGTGCGAGATGTGTATCCAATGCTTGTATGTCTACAGGAGACATATTTCCACGAATCACATAATTAACATTTAAGTGAGTATTCAGCTTATAAAACTGACTTCATTACAGAAGATCAAGCTAGAGGTGGCGTAGCCATCCTAGCCAGTGACTGTATCGATGCTGTTTCTCTAAACTTAATAACCCCTTTACAAGTATTAGCCGTTCAAACAGCTGTCTTGTATAAAATCACTGTGTGCTGCTTCTACTTGCCACCACAAGAAAATCTGCAACACAGTAATTTAGTGAACTTGATAAGCTAGTTACCGACTCTGTTCCTATTGGTAGAAGATTTTAATGCCCACCATTGTCTTGGGGATCTTTGAGTGGCAATTCTCGAGGTGAACTTGTGCAGAGTGTAAGAACGGAACTGGACTTATGTCTGCTAAATGATAGTTTGCGTAATCATTTAGCAGCATCTACTGATGGATGGACAGCTATTGACCTATCGATCTGCAGCCCTCTTTTGGCTTCTAGATGCACATGGTCGATACTCAAGGATTTTTATGGAAACTACCATGTACCTATAAAAATCAACTTATATGACTCCTCTCCTTGTTACGTTCCACATCCCCATTGGGTTTCGGGAAAAGCCAACTGGGACGCATTTTTTAAATACTTTGTATCACTTGACACGGATACTCTGACACCCTTTGGTGCATTGTTTGAATGCCGCTAAAAAGACCATTCCTAAATCATCTGTAAACGTACAGCTTCTGCTTGTCCCTTGGTGGAATGATGAATGCTCAGAAATCCTCTGTTTACAACAATGAGCTTTAAAGAGACTTAAGAGACACCCAACAAATGAAAACATTCAGGAGTATAAAATACTTCGTGCCAAAGCACGGAGGATATTTAGGCAAAGTAGAAATAATTCTTGGGCTCAGTACATTAGCACAATTCGACAAAATACTCCATCCTCTACGGTATGGAGATAACTGAGATCAGTTTGTAGAACTTCCATTTTTTTGACAGCCATTGGGCTGAAACAACCGGATGAAGGATTAATCACAAACATTGGTGATATTGCTAATGTACAGGGATCATCATTTTCTACATTTTCTGCTACTACAGCCTATAATAATAAATTCCAAACATTTAAACTGAAGGAAGAAGAAATATGTTTTACTGTTGGGTTGTCTGGAGATTCTCCTTTAAATACTCCTTTCTATATGGGGAAATTGGAGTCAGCTATCGCGTCAACGAAGGATTCTGCACCAGGTCCTGATTCCATTGTATACTCCATGCTGAAACATCTACCATCATTGGCGAAACTTGTCCTCCTTCGAATATACAATCATTTATTCGAGGAGCGGTCTTTCTCGTTGGTTAGAAGCGACTGTAATTTCTCTTTTAAAACCAGGTAAAGACAAAACCAATCCCAGTAGTTACAGGCTTATATCTCTTAAAAGCGTCTTGTGCAAACTACTCAAGAAGATGGTCAACCGCCGTCTTGTCTGGTACCTAGAAACCAACTATCTTCTTTGCAACGAACAGTGTGGTTTCAGACAAGGACAATTATCCATTGACCAATTGGATTTGATAGAATACGCTATTCAAAATTCCTTTCTCTTGCGTCAAACACTCATTGGTGTTTTTTCGACCTCAAGAAGGCATATGATATGGCATGGGAAAGAGGAATTCTTAATACTTTGAAATCATGGGGTATACAAGGGAATATCCTGGCATTCATCCCTATCTTCCTGTCAAAAGGTTTTTTTATGCGTTCGTCTTGGAGGCATATGTTCAAACAGTTATAAACAGGAAAATGGTGTACCACAGGGCAGCGTGCTGAGCGTCACCCTATTTGCCATTCCAATAAATAGTAACACATCTAACATACGTTCACTGGTACATTGTTCTCTCTTTGTGGATGACTTTTCTATTTATGTGCCTGCTTGTAATATGGCAACTGAAGAAAGATCTTTGTAGTTAGCAATATGCAGATTGGAGGAATGGTCTAGGACTACAGGTTTTAAATTCTCTGCTTCGAAGACCCAATGTGTAGCATTTAGACGTCGTAGGCAACACCAGGAGCCGATCCTTTATGTTGATGGGATTCAACTTCAAACCATAGGCAGTGTTCGATTTTTGGGTCTTTTATTTGATAAAAGACTCATGGATCCCATATGTGCGTGATTTGAGGATGAGAGGCAACAAGAAATTGGATATGCGTAGAGTCCTTAGTGGAACGAATTGGGGAACAGACATAACTAGTATGCTTCGATTCTATCGCGTGGTTAGTTAGATCGTGAATGGATTATGGCTGTCAAGCATATTCATCTGCATGACCCACAGTTCTGAAAATTATCGATGCAGTCCACCACTTTGAACTTAGACTTGCTACTGGTGCGTTTAGAATTAGCGCAATCCCTAGTCTTCTTATTGAGGCTGGGAAACCTGCCCTATCAATACGACGTCTGATGCTACAAATTTCTTACATCTCTGGTCTTCGAAGCAAACCAAAACATCCAGCATTCAAAATGGTGTTTAATAACACTCACCAACATTATTACGACGCGTATTATCGTTCGGCCACTACATTCGGCATACAAAACGTTACAAATAATGGATAACCTTGAGTTGCAACTTCCTGCTATGTTTGAACTGTCAGTGTGTTATCTACCTGTATGGATAATAAAAACTCCATGCTTTGATTTCTCATGGTCCAGTTATATAAAATACAATACTTCTGATGTGGTTTACCACCAGGAATTTTTGTCAATATACAACTCCCACCAACGCAGTGGTAGTGCCCAAATTTACACTTATGGGTAAACTGGACAATGGTGTTGGGTGTGTGTTTTATGACTCGGGATGTACCTACACTTACAGATTGCCCTCAGCTTGCAGTGTTTTCACGGCAGTGGCATTTTCAAAGCGTTAACTGTCATTCAATCTTGATTTCCCCACTATCTTTTGTGTTCTAATTCCAAAAGTGCTCTTCGGGCTCTTCAGGATGTTTTCTCTGTTAATCCTTTAGTTGGAGATATTTTGTGTGCTGTACACAAGCTTCAATTAAGGAGGGGAGGGGTGTAACATTCTGTTGCGTTCCTGGACACTGCCTAATACTCAGAAACACAAAAGCGGATGAAGCTGCGAAGAATGCTACAAATCTGGTGCTCATTACTTAACGAGTTATGACATCTGATGTGTGTTTTGTGAAGGATTTATTGCTCAGTGCTTGGAATGACAAATGGCGCTTTAATTCAGAATAAGCTGAGGGAAATTAAAGATACTGTCCATCCATGGAGGTATTATACGTAGGGAGGAAGTGGTGGTTACACGACTTCGCATTGGCCACTCTTTTGCAACTCATGGATATTTGATGCGTCATGAAAATCCACAAATATGTCAGTACTGTGGTGGTATCTTTACTATAAAACATATTTTGGTTGATTTTGTTGGTTTAACCAATAATCGTGCCCTTTTTAATGTGGAAGGCAGTTTAAAGGTGGTGTTGAGGGATGATGCCTCGACCATTGACAGAGTCATTGCTCTCTTGCACCACTTGAACATATTTTTTAAATTTAATATTTAAAAATATATTACTATTTTTTAAAATTTATACATATATTTCTTTCTGTTTTGTGTATAGATGTTTATTTCTTTAATTTATTTTTTCTTTCGTTATAGTGTTATAAATATTTTTCTATTGTTATATTTATTTATACACATATTTCTTTGTATTTGTGTTTTGTGTATAAATGTTCATTCATTTAACTTTATTGTATTTTGTTCTCTTGTTATAGTGTTAAAAATATTTATCTATTGTTATATTTGTAAATTATTGTTATGTTTTATTCATTTTTATCTGTATACTGTTTTATGGTTTACCATTGTTATCTTGTTATTCATTTATTGCTGTTTTTGTTTTAGATTATATTGTTGGTTGTGTTAATGTATTTCTTTATTATTATAACATAACGGTATTTCTAACATTTATTAACATTTTTTAGTTACAAAAATTTTAATCAGTAATTGTTAGTTGAGAAAATACTTGCCATCAGTAAGTGCACAGCCCAAGGTAGAGATGTCTTCCTGATTAAAGTCACCTGAAATTTCACTTGTTACATGGAATTAGCTCATAAATGCATTTTGATAGTTTCAGAAGTCTTTTTTTCAGCTTTTTTTAATAAGTATACCATTTGTTTAATATTTTGCTCAAATGTTTAAAAATATATCTTATACTTATGTAACACTTATAGTGATTAAAACACATAATTAGAGAATTCAGTTTCTGAATCCATACAGGATTTCTTAGGCAGGGAAAATGGGGCTACCAATACAGTCATACTTTTTATGAGCTACATTGCTATTGAGTTTAAAAATATAAAGCTTTTAACAAACAATTTTTCTGTTTCAGTTGTTTGCACTTGAAGTGAAATGTACATTAGAGAACATTGCTTTTGTTTATGCAGACAGTCCAAAGTTTTCTTATACTATGAAGGTAACATAAGACAATAATGTTAATAATAATAATAACTACCACAATTATTAATAGGAAACAACATTAAAATCATCATTGTCAATAGCTATAATAATAATAATAATACAATTTATTATTCATTAAACATTATTTTTAAAAAATAATTGATTGAATTTATTTAACTATAAGCAAATATTGTGTAACTGAATACTTTTGAAAGTATTCACTCAGTTACAAAATAATTACATCTAATTTAACTAGTGAATTTGAAATAATTACAACAAGCAACTTTAATATATTTAAATTCATTTTTATGGAAGAGAGCTCCAAAATAAGTAGATCATGATAACACATCACCTGGATTTGCTGCATTGGACACTCTGTGGGTCCTGGAGTGAATATTCTATTCAAAAATCCTAAAGGTAATTCATTTTCCATGAAACTTTCTTCAACAAAAACCATGCAAATTTACTAGTTTGTGTTGAAGTATAAGTTGCATGTTGCATTTTTATAAAGTTATATTAAATATATAATGGTACACACACACACACACTGCAACGGACCGGCTCAACGACTCAACACCCATAACCCTGTTGCGAAATGCCGCCGCCAGCCCTAGTATCAGTTGCTATTAAAAATTTTGAAATGAGCCGGTCCGGCCGACATAGGATCCACATATTCTTTTTCCAAAATTTTACTTTTTAATTTAAACTTTCAAAAATTTATTTCTAAACATTTTTATTTGTGCATTTTCAATCTACAAAGGGAAGGTTTGCCATTTTAGTTTTAGGTAAGTACCACAACCTAACGCTATCCCCTCCACTTTCTTTCTGAAAGGAAGCCACTCCTTTTAAACACATTTTCAACTTTTGCAACATTTATTTAATTTAAACTTTAAAATTTCAAAAAGTTCCCTAAAAATTCAAAATAAAATTTTTTAAATTTATTTGAAAGAGAGAGAGAGAGAAAAGCTAAAATCTGATCTTTCCTGCGTCACTTCCTCCCTGGTCTGTCTTTGGCGTGATGTCATCTCTCTCCTTTTGTGGCCGGTAATCTTGGATGTAGGACTCGCCCAAAACTCGCGTCATCTGCTCTCCATTGTTCCCAAGTTGGCGTATTATCCGAAACAAACAATGCGCTTTTCTTTTGCGCAAAATTATACATTTTTACTTATATATCTGTTTTTTTAAATTTAAAGTCCGGAATTTAGTCTTTTAACCCGTCTTGAACACTGTCTTTATAATTTTCGAACTTAATTTTACTCCCGGTTTTGATCTACTTGTTTTTGTTTTATTTCACTGTTCCAATTTAAATTTTATAGGTGAATTTGGTTACTTTTTACCCTAAATTGTTTAATCACTTTAATTTTAAGCACTGTTTATTTTATTTTATTAGCACTGACTCAAAACTTTTATTCAACCTAATTTTCTGCACCAATTTCCTTGAGGATGCTACGGCATTGCTGTTAAACGATGCAAACCACTTTCGGAGAGTTTCCTCCCCAAAAGGGTTTTAAAACACACGGCACTACATTGCAGCGGTCTATCTCCCTCTTAGCCCTGTATTTTTACCATTTACTTAACGGTTTGAAATGCGGTCGGCGTTGTACCAACCGGAGCGCACTCGCACACGACCGATCCCTTCGTGGTCTCAAGCTACACTGAATTTTTTATGTTCTCAGGCTTTGTCACCCTCCCGGCTGCTTTAGACAAATAACAAATTTCCCACCGCTTGTGTGACCGGAAGCTTTGTCTGGTTTACTTCCTCCTTGCTTGATCTTCTCACATTCTGTCCGTTGGTTGTCGAAATATTCATTAATTTTTTAATTTTACTCTAACTCGAGGAGGGGAGGCTCCGCATCTGGTTTTTTGTCTCTTTGCTTTGTCCTTCTTTTTTCATTTTGCGTCCCCTCGAATGTCGATGGTCTCTCTAGGTGGATTTTAGACTTTTCCCCCTTTCAAACCTGGAAAAAATCCCATTAGCCATCTAGGTAAACCTAGGCAAGGAGTACATGAATTCATTCATCTCCATTTCCACTTTCAAATTCATTCTTCCCATTTTAAAAAAATATAGTGGAGAATTTCCCTATCCTCTACTGAAATATCAATTTCAAAAACACGATAAAAATATCCCTTGTATATCATTTGAAGAAATTACTAATCTGAATTGGTTTCTAACTAAACTCATACTGAGAGTAAACCTACTATGTTTATCATCACACAATGCATTAACTGTTTCATATCAGCTACTAAACAAAGACCAATAGACTAAACAAGGTCTTATGAGTAAACTGGGGCAAACAGGTTTCTGAAACGTTTTTTTTGTTTGTAAATAAAATAGATATTTGTAATAGCTATTTAATGTGTTGCAAGTTATAACTGCTCCAACCCAGCAAACTATTAGTAGTAGTTTTCAGCATTTTGGCTCTTTTAACGCCTCAACTATTTCAACATTTATTATAATTATTTATATTTTCAATTACTTTTGTAATATATATCAACAATTATGATCAATTACATTTAAAATGTTTTAGAGTTTCATAATATTCTAATTTATTTACCTCAGGAGTTTTCAATTTTGAAAATTTTATTTTTGTTGTTAATAGACATATTTATTGAAAACCTTTTTGATGTATAGTTTCATTAAGCATTTCAAGTTATTCAACTAATTCTAAATTGTTTCTTGAAGTTAAATTTTTCAGGTCAAAATTAATTTTAAAATAGTTCAGTATATTGAAAGAATAAATTCTAAATGGTGAAAGATAATGTATTTAATAATACATTATACCTCAGGCTTAATTTTTGATGTGACCTCTCTTTACAAACTTAACATTGTTATTCCTAACCCTTCAGTCAATTTAATCTGCTTACTGTCCATTGCAACTTAATCTTTATTTTTAATTTAACAATATTGTTTATTTATAATTTTTTTTTAAATTCTACTTTTTATGTGAAGGAACACTGTTGCAGTATATAACACGAAATTCAAGTACAGTATTAGAGTTGTGTTAATGTAAGGATAATCAAATGTTTTGGTTTTTCTCTGTACGTGTCAATATAAACTTAATAAATGTCCCATTGATATTTTCATGTTTGATAATGATTCTGGAAAGGCAATAAACTTCTCTGTTAGTATCAAGCACCTTCTAAGGGCAATGTTTATTATTTATATTATAGTCAATTCATTTGCATCTTTAATAGTTTTTATTGTGCACATTATGAACAGGAAAATTATACGAGAATAAGACTAAACTGGGTTCAACATATCTCAGAACATTTGGTCACAAAAAAGAAGAATATCTATTTACTTTATTTTATACAGAAATAATTTTTTTCAGGTGAAATGTACTAATTGTGGAGAAGAGTCTCGAAATTGGCATTCAGTTGATGGTACTGAGGAATTAGAGTGTAGAAGTGGACATGGAAAAGTGAACTTTCGCTACAGATGCAAGCTTTGTGCTAGAGAAAATACTATTGGTAATTAAATGAGAAATGTGTTTAATGAGTGCTATTTTGTATTTCAGGACTGAATATTTATTATAATTACCCTCAGCTATAGATTGTATTACATGTTGAAAGTGAATGTATTTTTTTAATAATACAGAATTTTTATTTATTAATTTTGAGTTATATATTCATTCTCTTCTGTGGTTGTGCTTATTATAGACTTTTTTCAAATGACATATTACAAGATAAGTAGTTTTTATTCAATCGTATTCTTAGTTTTTTTCATCAACTCCTACGGTTTGTTACATTTAGAAACATATACTATTTATGCTGTTTTGCATTACCAAATTTAATGATCATGTTCAATAACAAAAAAATTTAATATTATATTTATTGAAAGGTTTCTTGCAATAACTGAATATTTGTTCCAAGTTATTAACACATTTCATTATTGTATTTAATTGTAGCTCAGAATTAATGTATGGAATATGTATAAGGATTGTTTTGTTATCTATAAATATTAAAACAAATTTAACATATTGAAGATTTCTGGCAGTTCTTGGTTAATACTTTCAAACTGGCGTCTTTTCAAACTGTTCTTGCTAATTTGATTTTCTATAAGTTGATGTGCTGATTTCTAAATCAGGTGGATGAAAGAAGATATCTCTCTTTTCCGGATCTTTAATAATAATTTAGTGAACTTCTAAGGTAGTCATTAAAGACTTGCTCTTCTCAAGGATAGTTATTGTTCAAATATATTTAAATGTTTTGTTATTTTACAATAAATTTTTCTTTTACTTTTTAATTTGTTCAATGTATATACTTGTTACGATTATTTATTTACTTCTCAATACCTGATAGTAAACTAAAAACAAACTTTTTAACTGTTGTCTACATGCGATCTTGGAAACTCGTATCAATCCTCTTAGGATCATAGATCAACCATATTGAAATAATCTTAGAAAAATCTCACAAATTAAAGTATTATTTGTAAATTAAAACCAATCAGAGCATTTCTATTTTAAAATTACTCCAATAGGCTATCATCAGAGTAGGTTTATAATTTTTTAAACTCTCAGTTAAAAACTGTTTTTCAACTATTCCTAATTGTCCCTTGTGAACCTAGTTTGTTCTCTCCCTATATATTTATGAAGAGTAGATAATAAAAATTTGTATAGAGCACAAATAACTTTTGAAATAATTTAACTAGCATTGCCAACATTGATTTAAAAATAAAGAGTTTTTAAAACAATAAATTTTTAATAAATCAATTTATCGAAATTTTCAGTTATAGTTTACACAAACTTAAGTTTATTTAAAAAGATTATTTGTACTTGATTTTGCTATCAATAATAATAAGTGATTTTGCTAGATTTGAAATCCATCATTTTAACAATAATAAAAACTTATTTTTTTCCAAAAATAAAAAAAAATATTAGTGAAATTCCTAATTGATAAAAAGTTGGCAATTTGAGTTTCTCTGAACTGGTTAGCATTGATCCTTTGCTCCTTCTTTTGATGCATGTTAAAAGATATAGTAGTTGATAATAGCTTGTCCAACTAATGATTTCTGCCAGTAGGTTGAGATTTTGCTATGGTCTTTACACATGGTACTAATGAACACAAACAAAGAGAGAGCCTTAACTGGTCTTAGAGTAGCTTTATTATTATATTCAAAGACTCATTCATCTTCTTATGTTCATTCCAGTCCTACTAACTTTATTTTACTGATAAAATTTATTCAGCTTATCTTGTTTATTGTTACAACTATTTAAGTTAGTATTTTTTTCATAAGGGTAGTAGTCTGGTCTGTTTTCTACTTCTATGGTTGTTTTGGCATTTACAGCTCTCATTTACAGAGCTGTTTTACTTTAAAAGCAATGTTATTTTTTTCTATTCCGTAGTATACATGTCACTTTAAAATAAAATGTTAAAAGTTTTCCAGGGCATGTATTTACCAGAGTTTATATCAATCAACTGACTTAAGTGTATTAAATCTTTTTTTTTCTTGGGTCTCCAATCTGCTATACATGAAATGTGTTATATAAAACTATTTTGAAGTACATTTATTTTTTTTATTAGGTAAAGTTTGATGGTTTCTTTATCTTCTGTAAATTTTATATATTTAATAACAGATTAGGTATTAAGTATAAGTAAGTATTAAGTAACACTATTAATTATGTATTATTTTTTATATATCTTTCAATTAATGCCCTGATATACTAATTTATTTATTACAGTTACATTTATTACTTAAAATTTGTATGGCTTATGAAAACCTCATTTTTAATAGGGGTCTGTGTTTAAATCAAATCATAAGAATTTTTTTATGCATGTCTATCATTTTTTTGAATGGAGAAAATGCTCTTGGTTTACAACTTAATATTTGCTAATGATGAGGACACAATTTTGTTAATATAAGTACAAGTTTCACTATGCCACCAATGAAGAACGCTGCCCATGATATTCTCCTATTTGCAATACCAGAAATGCGCCTCTTTCTTTTAGCTTTACCCATTTTATCCTCTTATTACACATTAATGTTGTATGTAAACACTAATCTTCATATCTATAATGAAAATTAGGCATACCTCAAAAAATGTGACCTGCGTAGAAGAGCCATGATTATTTCTTTTATGCTAGATTAAGGTAGTTTTATTTGGCTATTTTAATCCTCCCTATGGGTGGTGGTAGAAACCTGTCTTCATACTGGGTGGGAGTAGGTCTACTTCCGGAAAATGACCCCGCTCATATGATATCATAATTTTCCTCTATTCCCAGTACCAAGTTATCATTATGTCCTTTCTGTAGTTTTACCTAATTACATCTTCCTGTTTTTTCCTATCCAATTCCTGACAATGGAGTGTAATGCTTAGAGACATGTCTTCATACTGGGGAGGGGGGGAGTAGGTCTACTTCAGGAAAATGACCCTGCTCACATGATGTCATAATTTTCCTCTATTTCGAGTACTAAGGAATCATTATGTCCTTTCTGTAGTTTTAGCTAATTGCATCTTCCTGTTGTTTCCTTATACAATTCCTTACAATGGGGGGTGAAGGGTATATACCTTTCTTCATAAAGGGTGAGAGAAGGTCAACTTCAGGAAAATGGCCCTGCTCACATGATATCATAATTTCTTCTATTTCCAGTTACAACTTATCATTATGTCCTCTCTGTAGTTTACCTATTTGCATCATCCTGTTGTTTTCCTATCCAATCCCTGATAATGGAGTGTAAATTGTAGACACATCTCTTCATACTGGTGGGAAGTAGTTCTACATCAGGAAAATGACCCTGCTCACATGATATCATAATTTTCCTTTATTTCCAGTACCAAGTTATCATTATGTCCTTTCTGTAGTTTACCTAATTGCATCTTCCTGTTGTTTCTTTATCGAATCCCTGACAATGTGTGTATAAAGAGTAGACACCTCTCTTAATACTGGGTGGAGTAGGTCTACATCAGGAAAATGACCCTGCACACATGATATCATCATTTTCCTTTATTTCCAGTACCAAGTTATCATTATGTCCTTTCTGTAGTTCACCTAATTGCATCTTCCTGTTGTTTCTTTATCAAATCCCTGACAATGTGTGTATAAAGAGTAGACACCTCTCTTAATACTGGGTGGAGTAGGTCTACATCAGGAAAATGACCCTGCACACATGATATCATCATTTTCCTTTATTTCCAGTACCAAGTTATCATTATGTCCTTTCTGTAGTTTACCTAATTGCATCTTCCTGTTGTTTCTTTATCGAATCCCTGACAATGTGTGTATAAAGAGTAGACACCTCTCTTAATACTGGGTGGAGTAGGTCTACTTCAGGAAAATGACCCTGCTCACATGATGTCATAACTTTCCTGTATTCCCAGTACCAGGTTTATCATTATGTTCTTTCTGTAGTTTTACCTAATTACATCTTCCTGTTGTTTCCTTATACAATTCCTGACAATGGAGTGTAATGCTTAGAGACATATCTTCATACTGGTGGGGGGGGAGGGGTTAGTAGGTCTACTTCAGGAAAATGACTCTGCTCATATGATATCATAATTTTCCTCTATTCCCAGTACTAAGTTATCATTATGTCCTTTCTGTAGTTTTACCTAATTACATCTTCCTGTTTTTTCCTATCCAATTCCTGATAATGGGATCTAAAGGGTAGATACCTCTTTATGGCCTTGACAGTAGGTTTTCTTCAAGTGTATGAGTTTGCAAACACAATTCTATAACTCCAATATATACAATTCAAGGAGATGTTCACTTTCTATTCTTTGTAGGCAGTAATAATCATACAGTTTATTAGCCTTGAAACTACAAAAACAAACTTGATATGTCTATTATTCACAAACCATTCTTGGCGATAATAGCTTAAATTGTTTTTTTTTTGTGTCGTACATGACAAATGTAAAGTGTTGTGTTAGTCGGAGGGTGAGAGGCAGGATTAAAATATTGTAGTACCTATAATTTTGTTTGAGGCAGTCACATTATTATTGTTATGTATTTTTAAAGTCAAGCACTTTACCAAATATTTAATCAGAAATTTTCTTTTCTTACTCTAAAAATGTAGCATTTTTTAATAACTATATATTACATTTGTCTTTGTTAATTTCAAACCATCATTCGGCTCTTTAATTATCAATTTTTTGTGGTGAAATATTCTTTTAAACAATACATTATCACTAATATTGTGTGATAATTGTGATATATTAAAAAATCTTTTCAGTGATATAAAACTGATCATGCATTTAATAACTTATACATAAAGAAACCAGTAATTCATAAGAGTAGAGCTATAGTAGAGCTAAGAGTAGAGTAGAGTTAATAAACTTTTTGTGAAAAGGAAAGCAGTATTTATTTATTAAATTATAACGTCTGAATGTTCTTTGAAATGCTTTAATAGTTAATTAATTTAGATATATTTTTAATACCTTTATTTAGTATATATTTGATATTACTTTATATATATATATATATATATATATATATATATATATATATATATATATATATATATATACCTTTATTTAGTATATATTTGATATTACTTTTTATAGTGTTTTTAGGTTTATTGACAATTATTTTCAATAATATAAAAATTAAATATCAATGGAAATATCTTTAAAACGTAAATAATTAATTATTGAAAATAATAATAATTAAATGTTACCGAAGTTTAATGGTTATTAAATTCATAATTAACAATATTATCAATTAATAATATTATTAACCATGAATAGTCATTAAAAATATAATTTTACACATAGAAAGCCACTGTAAAATAACAACACAAAAATATAATTTTGGTTATTTGTTTCAGGTTTAATTCCAGATAGTGTAAAGAAAATAACAGCCCAAACATCTGAACAATTTAAACCAATTGCTACTTTTGACTGTAGGGGTCTGGAACCAATTGCATTTACTCCAGGAGTAAGTCCAGGATAATTTCAGTTTGAAAAATATTTACCGCTCTTGTCATTCTTTATTCTCTATCAGAATCATAAAGAGTTACCGACCTT
This sequence comes from Prosapia bicincta, assembly GCA_036971475.1. Taxonomy (NCBI): domain Eukaryota; kingdom Metazoa; phylum Arthropoda; class Insecta; order Hemiptera; family Cercopidae; genus Prosapia; species Prosapia bicincta. The sequence continues at coordinate 82,367,018 of JBAIZL010000001.1, read as the reverse complement.
GGTAAAACGAAGGTTAAAGGAGTAACCCTACGAAGGGTAGAGGCTATTAGTTACGAGTAAGGAAAATAAATAATGATTTTTTGATACTGGGACTATGAAAAAGTTATGGCATTGCATTCACATTGTCTCTTACCTGAAATAGACCTGTATTATATATTATATACAGGTGCATCTTTTATATTCATTATTATAGTTGTAAATGCTGCATCCCCTCAAGGGATTACCAACAAGAAATGTGTTCAAATTAGGTTCTCCCCGCTCCACAAAAGCTTGGCCACAAATAAAAGTACAAATTTTACACACTGTTTTGCGAGGCTAGGACTTTGTGGTGTTAATAATTAGGAACGCTACGAGGTTTGTAAAAATAACAATAAGTAAATATCTTCTGCTGCGGGGAAGTTTTCAAAAAAATAAAATAAATTTAATATGTTTTTTATGGTAAAATATGTAGATAAACTTATTCTATCTATTAAAACTATTAACCCATTCCCTGCCATGAGCCTGCCTGCCTGATTTTGCAATTGGGATTTTTGTGTTTAAACAGAGTTAGGTATTCAGCATTTGCTTGTTAATGCTTAAAGCCTATATTGAGGCGTTCTTAGGTTCATTGAGGTTATGTTCATGCATTGCAGTAGTAGGAATGGTGTAATTTTGTGGTATTTGTATCAAGTTAGACATCTTGATACAGGTAAGCCGCTTATATATATGGTTTTGTGTTTTCTTTATACATTTTACATTATGTAAACATTTTTTATACCATTCCACTTTGATATATTATAGTGGGTAACATTTCCATAACCCAGCAACATGGTTGGTTTCCTTTTTTTACCAACATTTACAAACTATGGTTGTTTTAATACTGAGACCCGTTTGGGGATCCTGTGTATTTTACCTAGGCCCGTCCTACGATTTTTATTCCGATTGGAGGCATAGCCGAATGGGAGTTCTTGAGTCAAAACCAACTAGTATTCCTTACGAATTATGAAGAATTTTTAGACTCTCTTGATGATGACGGTGAAATACATATTGTTTTATTGCCACCGGATAGTGTTGATAATCTTTCTGACCTTGAAAATGAAAATATTTTAGAAGATACAATACCTCGTTTTCTACGAGCTTGAGCATCGATGAACAAATGGTTTACTACTACGACCACCATTTCTGAAAGTAATTTATATTTGGGATACCTACCAGATTTCGCACATCCGTTATGATGTCCAAAGCTTCTGTTCCTAATACTCGCCAAAATCATATTTTTTATATTGACAACTTTTTTACAAGTTTTGATTTAATAAAAACCCTGACGAAAAAAAGTATTTTTGCCACCGGGACAGTATGAACATGAACTATTGTCCTATCAAGCCAGATAAAGAAATGAAAAAAGAGGAACGTGGTGCAAATGACTATCATTTTGATGAAATGAACAAGCTTTTTGGCATTACTTGGAAAGATAACAACAATGTAAAGGTTTTATCAAACCACAGTAAGCTGTTACTCACTGGTCAAAACTTGGTAAGGAGGAGATAAAGGTATTTCTGGCAAAGTTTATTACTGCCTATAAGTCCTTGAGGAGTTGATAGAAAGGACTGGTATATAAACAGTTTCAGGATACAAATTAAAGCTAAAAGATGGTACTTTCCCATATTCACTAATCTTATTCACATGATGCTGGCCAATACTCACATTCCTTCTTGCATATTAGGGCAAAAGATGTCAATGACAGACTTCAGGAGAACAATTGCTAGAACTTATCCAGCACTGACCTCTTTATCCAACCCAAAAATCATTGGCAGTCCTGTCTTACCAAAACTTTGTAAGAAAAGTGTTGGAAAATGTAAGATTGATCCTCCAGGACATTACATTGAAGGAACAATTAACGGTAAGCAAAGAAAATGTGGAGTATGCAAGAAAAAACCTCCACATGAGGTTTTACAAATTGAGTAAGACAAACGTAAGGAAGTAATGCTCCAAGTGTAATGTTGGTCTCCATCTTAAATGTTTTCAGGTTTGGCATAAGAGACTCTAAAAACTCTTTGAACTAACACTACCTTTATCCTATAAATATAGTCTTTAGTTTGTAAAATATACTCTTTTACGTGTTAAATATAATATTTTCCTTGTGAAACAATAAATATTTGACTTGACTGCATCTTCAAGTTTTTTTTACCCGTAGATAAGCTATATTCCTATTTGGGACTTTTTTTAAAAATCAGCCTAAAAAATCTAAATTTGTAAAAATAATTCTAAAAATATTTTTTTGCTAATTCTTAAAAGTATTAGTAACTGTTTAAACTGAAGAAAATAGTTTTTAAAATTTGGTAATTTGTTAATGACAATGTGGTGATTACCCACGATGTGCTGATTTAATAGACGAAGCTCCTCACAAGTGCCTTTCCCCAAACAAATAAATTGTGTTGATGTACTTGATATATAAAATATACAATATTTAATATCTAGATTTATGCAATTCAAACTTTGTGTGCATGTTTTAATTGTACATTTTATCTACCTTTTCAATTCTGTTTAGTTTGGTCTGCATTTAATTTTTAAATTGTATGACTAATTTACAGTGATCATACAAAATGTAAATATTGACAATTTGTATGAGAATGGTTCATATTTTATAATAATAACAATGATTTAAAACCTCTGTGACAAAGAGGTACAAAAATGGTGGAGCATGACCTTTTATGCTAAAGAGGTGCAATGAAGACAGAATCATGCTGAAAACACTAATAATGTGTGAATGGTGTGTTCAATCATAATAGTGTAGAAAATGCAGTATAAAACAAAATAAAATAAAAAAATTTTTAATAAAACTTTTCCCCTTTTCTTAGGTTTAGCAATTTCAAGTTTTTAAATCAACTTGAATGGCATTAACCAATAGATGATGGCCTTCCAGCAACTTAAAATGACTTTAATATCTGACCATTGTTTTAACACTACCATTTTCAAAGTAATAGTTTTATAATGGAAGCATATGTAATACATACATTTAGGACTTGAAGCGTGTAATGTAAATTTTACATTTAAGATGGACCTAGAAGTTCCCCAAAATGCTGAGAGAGGGACTGGTGAAGTTTAAATTTCTCTTGCTAGATGTGTTTTGCTTTAACTTGTAGCTAGTTTAGTGCCGCTCAGTTCATTGAACTGTCTTATTCTGTTCATCTATAGTGAACAGTTTTTGCTAGTTCTGTTTTGTGTGTTTTTGGTTCTTAATGATGGAAAGTTTGAGCGAACATGTGGCTGTGAAATTTTACTTTCTACTTGGTAAAAATGCCACTGAAGCTGTTTTATTGTTAACAATAGCTTACAAAAATGTCGCTATGAAAAAATATACAAGTAGTTTGCTTATTTTAAAAACTGTAACATTCAATTGAGGACAGGCCTTGTTTCAGATGTCCAACTCCCTGAACAGACAAAAATTTTCAGACCATTCAATGTGCTCTTATACCACCAACATGCCATTGAACAAATGGATCAGTTTGAAACTAATTTTACACTACTTAACTAAGTGAATACGTAATTGCTTACTTGCTGACGCATTTCAAAACGATCATTCCTTTTTCGAAGCTAACATTCTACTAGCAGCTTTTGGCTCTTTACAGACGGTATGACAGGGTTGGATTTATGACATTAGGTGACGTGTCGGCGTCTTCTGTGATGTATTTGAAAAGACTATTGGCTTCAAAGTGTGTTTAGTCATTAAGTATATTTTCCCTGTCTGTTGCGTAGTGTTTGTAGATTTCATATTTTTCTAAGGTTGTTAGTTTTTTACTCTGTTTTAATGTGTGTAGAATATCTAAATTAGGATGTATGTCGGTATGTGTGTGTTGGGTGTTATTTAGGTGTTTTGCATAGCTGGATTTAGGGTTTGTTTGGGTAATGTGTTAGTAGAAGTTTAGGTTCGAAAAAGGAACAATCGTTTTGAAATGCGTCAGCAAGTAAGCAATTACGTATTCACTTAGTTAAGTAGTGTAAAATTAGTTTAATCAGTGAATTCAAGATGATTACATCAAGAAACTTCAGTTTGAAACTGTTCGATGCATAACATGTTTCAATTTTATGCTCTTTTTTATTATAAATCAGAACCCGAGGCACAAATCTGGGAATAACCCTTTTCATCTCCAAATCTCCAGTTAAAATTTCCTAAACCGAGCTCCTAAGTAACCCACTAATCTCTGACATTTGGTCAATAGTCTGTTAAGAGTCTGAGAGTACAATCCCTTTTTTCTGAAAATGTTTGTCTATTCAGGTAGTTAGTGGATGTCTGGAATGATGTCAGTAATTAACAGTGAGTTGTGCTAAAAGTATTGAGCAGAAGAAATTTATACTACACATGCTCTGCCCACAGCAAAACTATTCCAGGATCTTTTAGGTCCCTCCCTCTTATACAAGTATTTCTATTGATTTAGTTGTAAATTTGCAATGTTTAAATTTTGTTATACTTTCCTATATAGAATGGGTGGCGAGTAGAGGCAACGGAAAGTGGGCAAGTGTTTTCACCTATTGACATGGAAGAGGAAAACGCATGGGTTGACTATGACTCACTGGCATCTCAAAGTGTTGGAATATTTGATTTTGTGGGGAGATTCATTCGTATCAAGTAAACAGATGACAATACGTGATTTATCATAATATACACAGTATGTTGTTTCATTGTTGATTACTTTTATTTATAACTTTTTAATAACTTGCCCTCACAAGAGAAATTGATGTTATTTTTTGTTATACCATATACAAATATATGATTGTGATGAAGTAAAAGTAATGTTTTCTTAACCTTTTGGACTCCAATTATTTAACCTCCGGGAGCTCCATCAGATCCAATTTGCTAGGACGTGTTTGGCACATTAATGTTCAACTGTTTACTAGAAAATTAGGACTTCAAATAAATATGTAATATCTTACATTACTGTGTTTATAATAAAATGAACCGTAATATAAGGTTGATACATCAAAAACAAAAATTCTTTTCATTAGGCCTCATAAAATGTTTTTTTTTACAGTGAAACAAAATTATAATTAGTTTTGTTGATGAAATAACAATTTCCTCATCATGAATTATGGAGTCATTTGAAACCCCAAGTAATACTGAATAAAAATATATGCATAAGTAGTAGATTTTTGTAACACTTATTCAATCAAATGTAAAACTGCACATGCACAAAAATGCCAAGGATAGTGTACTTACTATAATAGTCAGCTTCAACTATTGAATGTGACATAATAGTTCATTTTGATTTAATTATTAAAACCAAAAACAAATTGCACTAAACATCATATTTTCAAGAAAAATATTTATTTTAAAAATAGCTCAAAAATATATGGGCCTAAATGTAAATTATTGAGAAATGTCATACAGGCCTATTAAAAATTGTTGCATTTGTTTAAACTGAGTTTATTTACACATACGGCTTTATATGGCCACTTTGAAACACTCCAAGTTATTATTTTTAGTATTTGACAGTGTGAAACTTGTCAAAGCGAATTTTGCGATGTAATCCCGCATTATTTGGGCAAGTCCGTAGTAATAAAATGGTCTCTTTCTTACCCGTTTTCTGTTAGAGCATACTGCACAGTCTTTGGTTTTGTTTCATGTCATGATCTCTAATAGAATGGTATAATCTATTCATTCTTATTAGAATATTATATTCAATTGAAGCACATCTATCACGTTTTCTACTAATGTTTCAAACATCAGCGGCAAGATATTCAATGAGCTACTTGCGGTAGTTGAGTTGGTGTGTAAGTTATTGGCAGATTGTCTAAATTGTACTTTACAAAACTGTTCATGAATGATACCTGCAAAATCCATAGAAGCAAAACATTAATTAAACTAAGCAGTATAAGAATGAGATTACGTTTACATAAACAGCAATCAATTGACTAGCCCAGCTGTCTGCTGCTTACTGTGCAGTACATTGTGAACAACTGTCTGCGATCAGTTGTTTATTTACGGAAAATATAATGATAAATGCAGGCTATCAGCACTATAAATTAAACCTTGCTTTCTTAAAACACAGCAAATTAACATTGTACACATTATCATTACGTAAAACGTTTTAATGTACGTAATAATTGCATTGCAATATATGTCGGATCAGGTCCTACAGTGGAGTGGAACAGGATTATTTGTGATGTCGGACTCAGTTCGCCTATGGAGTGCAAAAGGTTAATGTTCATATAGGAACCTGAGAAACCTATATAGTGTACTTTCATTTAGCTACAATAATAGTAAACCTTTTTGTTTGTTATGGAAATATTATATGAGCCAAACATATTTCCCTTTTCTTATACTTTCTTAACCCCTGTTCTTTAACCCTCTGCCGGTCGCGTGGACATGGAGTGCTGCTCATCATTTTTCGCCTATTTAAAGTGAGTATTTGGTAGTGAGTGAATAAATTTTACACCTTTTTTAAAAATAAACCTGTTTTAATATACAAGAAGAACAACTATTTACAATTACTTATTTTATTTTGTTAAAAAAAAGCATAAAAACTTTTACATTTCTTCAGTTTCAATTTCTTGATTTGAACAGTCATCACACTTGATTATTTTTTTAGAATGGTTTTTACAAATAAATCTGGTGCATTCTGAACAACGCACTGTGGTTTTTGTATTTCGTTTTCTTGAGCCGCAAACACATCTTCCCGATCTAGTAGCGACAGGAATATTTGGTACCGCGTTTCTGAATGGGCTAAGGAACAGTGCTATGTTATTGGGCGGTTTTTTAATTTGTGCCCTTTCTTTCAGGTGATCTTCCATGAGCGCATGAGAACGTCTTTCACGAATTTTTTCTCCTGCCATTACTTTCAGGGTTGTTAAATTTGTAAATTACAAAAGAATTTATTTCAGCGATATCGAAGGGTCTAAAAAAAAGTGACATTGGCCACTGTCTTGTTATTCGAGAGGTCGAATACAGGGAGGATAGCTGGTCAACTGTATCGACTCCGCCCTTTGTTGAGTTGTAATCCATTATGGCTTCTGGTTTTCCCGTAATTTCATTTATGTTTGCGTCGTTGTGCATAGACGAAAGTAATAAAACAATTTTATTATTTTTTTTGGATGAAATGAATTAAGCACTAACTCATCCTCAAATCCGAAGATGGAACTACCTAGTTCTCTTGATTTACCAGCCTGAATAAACAGTGGTGGGATTTCCTGTTTATTTTTTTTAGAGTCCCGAGAATGGTTAGACTATTTTTAAAAAGATGTTTGGCCAATGGAATGCTGGTATAAAAGTTGTCGGTTGTAACATTCCGATTTGACCGTTTTATAGGTTCAACAAGCCTATCTATCTAAATTGTAATACCTACATTATAATTTTAGAAACTATTTGCTAAATTAATTATTAATTAATTAATAAAATAATTAAATAGCATAAATGTATTTGTTTTAAAACAAAATTATAAAAAATAATTGTGAAATATGATAATAATATACTTACATAACTGGTCGCGTGGAGTATTCTGTGCTACAACGAGGATGTGTCCGTGATCAAAGCCTGTTAGGAACTGAATTGAGATAAAACTAACCAAAATAGATGATTCATTCTATTATCAATATAGTCAACAACAAATACTACGAATGGCAAGTGCCTCCTTTCAAGATTGTAGGAACTGATAACGAATAGGTGAAAAGGCGGCACACAGCGCCGCCACGCTACCGGCGGAGGGTTAAATGTAAAGATGTTTTTAAAACAGTTCAGTGGTCTTCCTTTTTAATTTTAGTCTGTCATTTTTATTTTTATCATGTAAGTCCAGCAGGTAAGACTTAATTTTGAATTCAGTTGTCATTTCATTAGAATTATTATAAATAATAAAATTATAAAGCATTAGAAGTTACTATGAAGTATTATTATTTACGTAAAGTAATAATACTTCATAGTAATTTAATAATTGGAAGTTAATTATTAATTGATTATTTGCAATCACTATTAGTAAAAAAACAATTATGAATGGAAATATTTAAAATAATAATTATGAATAAATAAATGAAAAATAAAATATTACTTACGGTTTGATGCTTAGCGCTTGATTGTAGTCTACTCCTTACACTCAAGCAACTAAATGTTAACTTTACATTTGTAAAAAAACTAAAATAATTTTGAAAATATTATATTAGAAAAACTATGTAGATACAATCGCAATAAACTGCCATTGCACTATTAATATCACCAAGTTCACTCTCCACAATATTGCTAAGTATAATAGCATGCAATCCAACTCAGACGATCTCAGATTAGCCATCACTAAACAATAAAGACTGGACCTAGAGCTTGATCTAAATGGCAACTGACAAGTTGGTTATAAGAAGAAAGGATTCCAACAATGATTCTACTTACTGTCATTCCGAGGATGGATATAATTACCTTCCTTTATAGTGACCGTTTCATAGCCAAAACAGTCACCAACTAATGAGAAATGTGTTGCACAAGCTTATCTGAAGCATAGGGATGATAACATATTAACAAGTGCCAAGGAGACTGAACATTCAACAACTGACTAATCGATGATACAAACCTTGTATTTGTAATCAGCAATCGGTTAAGTGGTGAAAACTAGTTCAGAGATATTGCATAAATATTGTAATAAAATACAAAAACTGATTATCAGGATAAATAAAGATATATTTATCAGGTGATTATAACATATCCATACTTGAGGTTCCACAAAATGTTTTTAAAAAATTCCTAAATTTGTTGATTAATAATAGCATTTGATGCAGTATTCATTGTCTTTTCTTTTGCATTCTCTTACAAAAAACTGCTATAATCGTTTCTGGTTCCAAGACCTATTAGTTTTGATCTCATAAATTTAATAACCCAACAATGTTAGGGAAGCAAAATACACTATGTAATTCTTCATAACAGTAATGCTCCTAAGACCTGAAGCAATGCATAGTATAGTATAAGTTCACAGCATAAACACATTATTTTGGTTCAATATGCACTGAAGCGTATGTAGGACTGGTTTTGTTTGTTTATTTCAGTGGTGAATATGTGTTCTGACACTATAGATTTAATTATCTTTATTTGCTCATATTATATTTTTTAATAAAGTGTGTTTAATAAATAAAGTGAATGTTTGGTTCTACGAATCAATCACTCTAGTTTTATACAAACCAAAAATTGAATAAAAATTTCATTATAATGTCAACACTACATAGTATTGACTCCGACACAAGTATAAAAATATAAACTGACAAATCATATACAATTCAAATGTCAATGGCAACATGTTAAGAAGACCATTCCTGCAAAAGTTAGCATTATCTTTGACAGACTATTATTTAAAACTATGGGTGAATGCAAATAATATACCGAATAATTTAAAATGAAAAGCTGCAGATATTAGAATAAATTATGAATGTTCAAGTGTTTCAACAAGTGTATAAGTTAATGAAGATATTAAGGCTGTAAAAGATGTCCTATGTGTATTGAGAGAAAAATAGAATGATACATAACTTTTGTCCCAAGTGCAAAACTTTTATTGATGCAAACTTTTGTTGGTGAAAAGTATTAAATTCATTAAATAAAAGGAAACATATTTGATCGCTCATCTAATATATCAATCTATTCACCGACATTGTATAACACTATAACAATGTACTTGAAATGTAGGAAATAGAAAATATAGGAAATAGTTTAAAAATTATCTATTGGATCTTCTGTTAATAGATTATATGGCCGATTTCGAATTGATAGTTTTTGTCATTGATAGAATTCATAGTCATTCTCCTAATAGGGCATTATCATTCGACAAAAGTAAAGCTGTGTTCAAGCCAATTTCAACACTTTGTATACTAAGACTGAGTATTGATATGTAGCATACTCTAGTATACTTGCAGACCCCTGTTCTAGCAAAACTTGAGTATAGTTCAAGCTGAAGTAAAAAATTCCATATATTTTTATTATATTTGTAATAGATTATCCCTTGGTAGAAGCAAGAAATGAAATGGAAAGTTTAAACAGAATAGCTTTTTGGAGTTTTCCTAAGGTTATAGAATCATCCCTGACCTATTTTTGGATTAGAATCAAAGTCCGATAGTCTGAAACAAAATTCAGTAAAAAAACTGATTACTCATTTATGTATAATTATGATATTTAGGAAATGTATTGGAGATAGAACTTGTATAATTACATTGAGAATCTCTATTCCTGATTGGCCCAAAAAGTTAGGAGATAATCTCAGCTTTAATTCCTCAGATAACACCACCACTCTAGAGAAGAATGTGTTATTTTAGGAAAGGAAGTGTTTTCAGGAGCCCCTCCTTATTATTATTATTATTTTTTTTTTTTGCTCTAAATTTTATATGTACCAACTTTGTTACGGTCATCAATTTATTAATCTTGACCTCCGTTATTTTCTTGACCTCATTTTTAGTGAGCTTAAACAATTTAAATGAAGGAATTAGCAGTGACATAAGACTTTCCTTCAGCTGTAGCCAATGACATTTAATGCCACACTGGCTAAATACTTTCAGCTTTAAACAATAACAGCTAATATGTCCAAAATTTAAACATTTAAAATATCATTAAGGATTTGGCACATTAGGCCTTCTAGTAAGCTATTGATAACCTACATATAAGCTGGAAGCTAAGGAGAGTTGAGAGTGCACTTCAAGCTGCATGCAGTTTTATTTTTACTTACATGAAGACAAAAACGCATGTTGCCAACTTCCAATGTGGTCGATAACCTGGGGGATGGGAGGGAATATAACATCATTATCTTTTTAAAGAACCGTCTGTAAATCGGTAATGGTAGTAGATGGAATCTTGCAAAAAACACTAATAGACTGGAAAAAATGGATTCTTTATAAAAAGGTTCCTACAAAAAATGATATTTTATACTTTTTGAGCAATTAAATATTTTGTGTCATGCATGTTGGGATTATGTATATGTTTGTAAATTTTAAAGCTTCTTTTAATTTCTGTTATGGCGTAAAATAGAGACTTTTTTATAGACAGAAATATTTATTTGACATTGGATATAAGTGTAAAAAATACAGAAAAATTAGCTACAAATGATATATGATTGATATTACGAAATATTAACTTACCACTTGTTAACGCGTTTTTACATTTGTTTCTGCAAGCATAGTAAGAGCATTAAGGCGATCTATTTTTAAAACAGTTTAACACAGTTTTCTTCAAGTTTTTAACAAACGCTTTCATTAGCTAAGCTGGGAAGATAGCCTAACAACTACTCGTGCTTCAATAAAACTTCAATGTTTAGACTTCTTTGAATTGCCAACAAAACAGTAGAACTTACATTTATAGAAACATTTTTTCCTTCATCATTTGTTTTTCTACAGGGGATGAAGACATAAATACTAATCTCATTCTCTCGATAGATCTTTTACTTTTTTAATGGACCTTTCTTTTACAAATTTCTCAAACCTTTTTTTATTTTTTCAGATCTGATATTAACAAGGAAATTCGAAGATTCTTCAGTGTAACAAATAAACTGACAGTGTTTCTCAAATCCATTGTATAATTTTTAAAAGGTTGTCGAGGTATTACATTAAGTTAATCATCAGGTGAACATCACTTTCATCTCTTTTCATTCGGTTAATTCCCCATTCTTTATGACCATGCTCATCAATATTCCTGGTAGGGTATTAATAAATATCACAGAAGTGTTCAAGAGATTGACAAATAGCTATTTTAAATTAGTACAGAAGACACCAATTTTGCATAGCATTTTCTTTTGAAGTAATTCCAATCAATCCTCCTTGCACTTTTTTTGAAGACCTGATCAAGAATTGCTTTAAAGCATGATCCATAGCAACGTTGTTGAACTTTCAATTTTTTTTTTACTGAAAACACCCCTTGCTTAAAATTTTTGCCTCTTCAAGCTGCAGTCGGGCTATATCTGAAAGGTAGAAAACACACGTATAAACGTAATTTATATGGGTAGTAGATATGGAATAATTTTTGCTGCAACTCTCAAGTTGCATGTCACTATTGCCATGTCTTTCTGCTATGATTCATTCAAGTGAAATTGAAACATCAGCACCCTTAAATAGTTCTTATAATCTGTTTGTAAAATCTCGGTACTCAAAACACTTCATTCTAAGATCCTCATCGATTTTAAAAAAAAAGGATAGCGAAAGTATCATCCAGTGTCTTTGACAAGTCTGATGTGAAGTTTTGCCTACTGTTTTTGGGTTAGTTTAATTAGGGTTTCCTGAGTTGGGAACTGGCTTACTTGCAATAGATATCAAAGCAAAACTTGTATAATACCGTGTAATTAAAAACACCATTTGTTGTACTTAGGTAAAACTTTGATAGTTCGACACTTTGTGGATGTAGAGGGTGTCAAACTATAGGAAGTATATAGTGTTATCGGTAGTTTAACACAGGGAGCGCTGTAAAAACACAAATTCACTTTAAAAATAAAAAATAATATATAATGTAAAACTAAGAAATGAAATGTTTATTCATTTTATATACTTATTACTGTGAAAAAAATGGTGATTTTTTATTTTTTTTCACTTTGGTTTCTTGGTTGTGCCGCTTTATCTCGTAGCTGCCAAGAAAAAGAATGTCCATTGCAAAAGCCCTTTGCTCTTGATTGTAGTGGAGGGCTCCCTCAATAATTTTTACCCCTTCCCAGTGGGTCAATTTCAGTTGTGGGATGTTCTCTTCATCATTTTCTGAGTCTCTTTCTTTCTTTTCCTTAGATTTTAAAGCTGTGACAATTTCTTGATCTCAGGTTGGTCCGGTTTCTTCGTCTTGGTTCAACCAGTCTTCTACATCATTAGCTAAAGTTTCTCCACAACCTGGAATCTTCTACCAAAGTCTAAAGCTCATTTTGTATACTTCTTTAAATTCATTTCTCTCGTGGTCCAAGAGCTATATCCAGGAAGGAACCAGGGGTAGGGGATTGAGTTCATCCCATGACTGGATTATCGATCAATAATATCCAGCATATCAATTTGCTTCATTTATCCATTAGCTCGACCTCATTCTAGGCTTTGAATATGAAATGATACTTTCCGGTACAAGTTTTAAACCTTTTCTGGTTAAAGTGTCACCAAAACTCTTTGGCTGGCAGAGGAAGGAAACATTAGGGGATAAGAACATTGCTTTTATTTCTCTGTCTTGAACCATGCCCACATTTGGGTTGGTTGTTGTGTTGTCTAATATCAAAAGGGCTTTTCTTGGTAGGTTGATAGATTTTAGGTGTTTCTCAACTTCAGGCACAAATTGTTTATGAACTCCGTCATTAAAACTATTTTCTGAGATCCAAGCATTTGATTGGTTTCTGGATCATAAAGAAAGATCAGAATTATCACCCGCATTTTATCATTTTTGAAAGCTCTAGGTTTTATTGATTTTCTTATTAAAAAGCTTTTGTGTTGTACATTTTGAGGTTTTTGTAGAAATTACACTTGTTTGTACTAACTTGGCAAGAATACAAACAAGCGTAATTTCTTATTAAGTTTAAATTTAGCTTGTGTGTCCCCACTGCATTGCTGCAAACCAAAATAGTCATTCTTTCTCAACTCTTTTTATAACCAATTGCAACATTTTCTAATTTAAGTGCTAAGATTTTAGTATTTATCATTCTGAAATTCAGGCCTGTTTCACCATAACTGTAGATTTGATCTCCACTAAGTCCTTTTTCAATCAAATTCACCCTCACTACTGAGGTTTGCTGATTGTTTTTCTCCACAAATACTTAGTTGTTTAATCCCATACCTCTGTTTCCATCTGTCCAGCCACCCAGGGCTTGCTGTAAATTCAGGCCTTTCCTCTTCTTTAAAGTCTTGATAAAACTTCAATGCTTTTTCTTGTAGAATCGGTCTTGTTATCGGCGTTCTCTTTCTCGATTCTGAACATTGTCTTTTCACGCAACATGATTCGATCAGCTCTCATCTTCTTCCACCCAAACACTGTTGTTTGACCAACATTCAATTCATTTATCACTTTGTTCACACTTCAACTTCTGTCAATTCTTTTGAAACATCTAATTTCATATCCATTGTTACAAAACACCTTTTCCAATTTTTATTAGAGATTATTAAAAAGCAATAACTACAACACAGTTCAGTAAAACTGATTACTGTATGACTTGCAAGCAAAAACTATGAGCGTAATACAACAATGTCTCAACTGCTGCAACATTTCGAGAAAACTGACGATCTTGGTAGGAAAGGCGGAAGGGTAGGAGTGACACCATTTGCAAGGGTAGGAGTTTTGTAGCATCATTTTTATGTCTAAAACTCGGTTTATTGATCTTAGATTTGGTTTCCCATTTGTAAGCAGTTGGCTATTATTGATGCCTTCTCTTACTCCATTTTATATAAAATGTCTTTGGGGTTGAAGCTTTGGTAAATAATTAATTTCTCTAATTTTTGCAGTCCTTTGGCTATTTCACATCCTCTGTAGTTTGCAATGTGATGTTCTGAGCAATTAGCACATTGAGGTAGTACCTCATTTGAATTTGTACATTGTGCCGATGGATGATGTCCTGCACACCTAACACAGATGGGTTCCCTTCCACAAAATCTCTGAGTATATCCATATCTCTGGCATTTCTTATATGGAATCAGTCTTTCCATTCTTATTGCTTCTATTCCCACTTTCAATTGGCAGAAATATTTTATATTGTAAATTCTTTTTGTCCTCAGTATTCTGGAATGTTAATATGAACATTGGTAGGTCTATCAGGTCTTACTTTGTCTTTCAATGTTTTACTTCAGCACTTATGACTTTAAATTACTGTACTGCTAATTCTTGAACTATCTCTTCTGGATTGCATGACAAATGCATATTTTTGGCCATGACCCTTATTGGTCGATTTTGTTTATCTTCATAGGTGTACCATTGCAACTTCTGCTCTTCAGCTATTTCTGCTTCTTTTCTATACTCCTCTGGTGCATCTCTATTTATTTTTACCTGGTCGTTGGAGAAGCACTTGGCCCGGTAGTTTATTTTATTAATGTTTAAGGAGTGATTTATTTCATTGTAATGTTTGACTTTGCTTACCACTATTAGGGGTGGTTTTGTTATTTTTGCTGTTTTGATCAGTTTTATACTGTTCTCTGTTCCCCTTGTTATTTTAGGAGATTCAGCAGCTTTTCTCTTTTTAGAGCCACACGTGAACCATGCTGTTTCTCTATTCACTATACCCTTCCTCTTCGGACTTACTAAGTTACATTCATTGGCATTTTTAGTGTTCAGTTTCGATATTTCTGTTTCCAGGTCTCTTATTTTATTTAGAGCTCGTTTAGTTTATTGATTTCCCTTTGTTGTTCTATTGAGCAATAAATTGATATCTCATTAGCTACTTGATTAACATGTAACCTATCCTTGGTCTTTGATGTTGCCGGAAGATTACTTTGTTTGGGCATTGGCATTGCTCCAGGTAACTGAATTCACCTAGCACGCCCTGAGATGGGTACACTGATGAAATTTTTAGTGAATGAGCTACTTTGATTTGATGTACTCTGTAAGGGTAATTCATTAATTTTACTATTACCAGATACTGTATTACTTCTATTTCGCATTGGCCATCTTTCTATTTTATTACTTTTCTGAAACTGGTTATCCATTTCCATTAGGTGATTGTTATGTTTATCCCACATCAAATTTAGATAAATATATTTTCACTCCAATCATGTTAATATACAAAATATCTAATAATTATAAGTATTAAATTGAAACTACTCAAATGTTCATAAACTGTACTGCAACAGTAATAAATTAAGTTGACTAATAAAAACTATTACAATTAAGTTGAATTTAGTTCAATGAATTATGTAAAGTGAATAAATGAATAATCGCAACTAGTACCTATATAGCTTTAGTGAATTAGAGCCAGTATAAACAGACAGCATAAGCCATTATCTTTTTCCTCTTCTTATCTGTTCCACTATCGGAGCAAAAACAAAAGTCTCTCCAAGAGTCAAACAAATACTTCTAGTTAATTTGATTCAATTATTATGCTTTATCCCTATACAATGAAAATTTTAAACATGGTCTAATATATATTACACTTTTTTGTATCACTTGGCAGAAAAACCACTACTTGCTGATGTTTTTCAGCAGACGTGTTTCACATTGTTTAATGCTGTTGTGAGTCTGTGGTGTATTGGTATTCTATGGTATATTATTGCTCATAGAGTAGTTGTTAATTATGTGTATTAACACATAGTATTTAATTGTGAGTTTGTTTTATTGTTTATAATGTGTTGTGAATCGTTTTTTTGGTGTTTTATATCTTGTAGTTTTCCGTTGTGTTTAGTTTGTTGCTTTATTTTATGTAGTATAGGACTTTTAGATTAATATCTATATTGGTGTGAGAGTGTAGTGCGTTTTGTATTTGTATGATGAAGTTTGATTTGGGTTGTTTTTTTTCTCTTTTATGAGTTCTTTGTATCACATGGTACAGTTTCTCCCTGTTTGACCTGACAAACCCATCTCTAATTGTTACAAACTCGAATGGTGTTTCTACAATTTTTAATACTTTCTTCTCTTGACAGGTTTTCACTTCAATAGGACTGTTGACAAATCAGTTATTTATACATTTTTTATTTATTAAGGAGGTAGATGGGACCGATAATAATCTGACTGACAAGAAAAGTATTTTGGCGCTTATCAGGAAGAGATGTAAACATGTCACATGTGATTGTTTTGTGAGTTTATAAATATTTTGTATATAGAACAGAAGTGTAAAGATATTCTCTGTCTGATAAGTAATGCATCATGTCCAATAAATATGACACAAGATTCATAACAAGCAAAAGTTTTGAAACTTAGTAATTTACTCTTTAAGGAATATACGTTATAATTTACTTCCTAGTAAGGATGAGTTTATCTAAATGTACCAATGTTTGTACTTAACTTCAACCAAGACATTTTTTGTAGGAATTATTATACAACTAAATATTTAGTCAATATTTCTTACTTATTTTTTAGCTTTTGTGAAATTTTGAAAACATTAGTGAAATCCAATATAATACGTCATTAAAAATTATTTAATTGTAAAAGTATATAAAGGTAAACCTTTTTCAATGAACCAATTTGTTTGATTAGGATAATCAAATCGACTTCACTAAAATTTTTAAGAAGTTTGTGTGTCGGGCTGTAAATCCCGACGAAAAGCTCCTAAAATATCATGTTTATTATACTGCCGGCATTTATCTATCAAACAAAAACCATCGTAATTATATCTGTAAGCTTGTTGTTTAATACTGTGCATTCATTTTTTCAAAAGAAGCAAAACCAGTTGAGTAGTACAAATAAACATAAAACATTACTAGACAACAATGTCAGGCCTAGTGGCCCAACGGTATTCGGTTCAGACTACTAGGCTGCCCGGCAAACATGAAAGTATTGTTAAAATGATTAAATATAATACAAAACTACCAAGATTTCTAGTTTGTATACTAACATTTTATTACAAATACAATATTGCGAATGTATTAATATCTAATATTAATATTATTAACATGTAGCCTTAGCTATGTGCAAAACTACTTTAAGCTATTCAAGATGTGTGCATGTTATACTGCGATTTAATTCTTAAATTCATTGTTGACAGATAACATTTTTTAAATACTTACAGTGAATGGTTCTCAAACTACAATTTGATGCAACCCTTTCAACATTTAAAAAAATGTTGTTTCTATAAGAACTAGTATATTGAACAATTTACGAATTGTAAATAGTTTTAAATGGTTGTTAGGTAAATTTTTTAAAAAAATTCTAACTTTAATAATCTAATTACCATATTGCCAAATTTATAGTTTAAGTAAACTTACAAAAAACTCACTGAGACAAAATATTTTTGATTCACTAATCGACCTTCGCAGTGACTTATTTTTATTGCTTTACATTACCTATAAAATGAACTTCTATCAGGATTTTTAAACATTTTTTTCAGTTTTATAAAAATTGTAATACATTTCCTTGTAACAGGATAAAAGAATTCCACAGAAAATAATAATTATTCCAATTAATAAAATATATACTGTATATTAATATATAATAGTTTTCTAAGCATTATTATTTTAATAGTTTCGAGAAAATACTCCATAACTTCCAGCAAACTAACGGGTAGGTAAGGATTACGATATGAGAAACAAATTGATGCGATGGTAAGTAAAACAAAAAACTGCCTTCAAATAACGTCTTGGCATATAAATCAACACCAAAGAACAAAAAATTTAGTTCTAGGTTTGTTATAAAAAAGTCAATATTAAATTGTTAATTTAGTCTTAGTTACACTGGAGTAACACACATGTATTTTTAAATATATATTTGGTTATGGTGATAAACCAGTATAAGTAATACTGGCTATGCAGGACTTTCGTTTCAAAATGTAAAAACAATCTTGAAAAAATAGTTATGTAATAAATAAAAATACAAAAAAATCTTTTTGCATACAGACATTTTTTTTGCTATATCAATCTCTTCTTTAGTTGTAAAAGAATGAAACAGAATTCATCAGGCATTCAAAATTAAATAAACTGTTTTTTAGCATAAATAAGGGAAATATGCTAACAGAGAAAGTAGGTTGTAATTATTTAGAATGGAAAGGGTTAAATTATGAGCTGGGCACTTTAATATCTTATTAAGAGTAATTGTAAAATTTCACAAATCATAATGGATAGTAAAATATTTTTAACCCCATCAGTGAGCTAATATTAAATACACAACCTACACAGAATATATGATGAACAATAACAAAAACAGAGGAAAAATAACAAGTACTTGTCTAATTTTAAAATCAATATACTTTATTCAAATTTATAAGTACAGGCTTTCATTAAAATCTCACATTTAAATTTCTTTAAAAATAAATACATGACACAGCCTTAGATTTATTAATTTTTGCTCCTTAAAGCACTTATAATTCATACCTAAATAATTTCTAGTAAACACATACTATTGCCAGTTTAAAAAATGCTCAGATGGAATATTAGTAAAAAATTGTAACAACATTTTTTTTACATTTGTTACAACAGCATGATCCCTTCTTTTAATTTTCTATTCATATCATCTTCAATCATCATAACATTAAAACAGATACACTAGAAATCAGAGAAAATAAAAATTGTATTAAAAGAAAATAATTTTCTACTGGAAACCATGTGACCAGTATTTTCAAACATAACGTTTGTGCGGTTTGCAGGATTGTAGGTTTTTGTGAAAAAATTAAATTAATTTTTGAAACATTAAGATAAACATGCCTGTATCTACAACATTGAGGTTATCTATAGAATATTATCTTCCTAAAATAAACGTAAAGTTATTGTATTTTCCTAGTTAAATGTTTATAATTGTGTGACTCTTGAAAAAACATCAATTACAAAATAAAATAAATTAAAAAAAACAGAACCTACTTAAAAAAAATAACCAAAATATAATTTTTACTTACTAAAAAGTAAAAAATAATTTTCTGATAACGAAAACATAATTTATCATAAGCTTATTACCCACAAAATTTTGAAGTCGGCTCCGAATTTCATACTTGGACTCATATTTAAACTACTGAACGTAACAAATAAAGGCATTTTACATGATGTTGGAGCTCCTTGGCTGTAGATTAACAAATTACAATATACTCACAGGCTATTGGATCATTTCTTCCATACACTTATTTTATAGATACAGTATAAGAAATTTATTAAATTTATGATACAAAAGGATTAAGGAGATATGATCTATTTCTTCTATAAGCATCTACAGTAATCACTTTCTGTAAGTGATTTCCTTCTAAATCATTCAAAGAAGGTTGAATGGTCTGCAATCTGTATATCTGAATGAAAAATATGCAATCACATATTGTATGATCTTTGCCAAGAACAAAGATCAATTATCGTCCCGCATATTATCATAATATAGAATACATGAAATTTTTGTTTCATGAGAAGACTCTATGGTTTGCTATGATTAGTCATGGGAAATCAAGCAATCAAAAAGTTGTATCGGAAATGTTTGTGGAACCGATTTGATGGAACCGACATGATTGAGGAGCTGACTTCAAAATTTTCGTGGGTAATAAGAATATGATAAACTTTGTTTTCGTTATCAGAAAATTATTTTTTACTTTTTAGTAAGTAAAAATTATATTCGGGTCGTTTTTCTTTTAAAAAAATTGTATTTCTCCATTTTTAGAGGTATGATCTTTAGTTTATATTATAATTGAATTTAGTTTCATTCTGTTCATTATGTTGGCAAAGTTGCCAATATTTATCCACACAAATTTCCGATGTGTATATTCCTCTAACCATATTGCTTGATCATTGTTTTAATAATTGACATGTCCTTGAAGAATATGATAAACATATCATATTCGTGTTTGTCACACAAATACAATGAGTAATTTATGTTTGAAATTCCCTTGATGAATTTTCCTAAAATCCTACATATAATTTCTTATCTTGCAATTATTCTTTTTCATTTTAGTTTTAAAACTTGTTAATAATCACGTAATGCAATATCTCAGGTAAATATTTAATAATGCTGTCTCTCTAATAATTATTAGGAAAAACATTTTGTACTCATAAAATTTTAATAAAGAAATTAAGTGAAAATTGATAGTAAAGTTATATTTAATGAATCTCTTGATATTTAGTAAATTAATGAGATTTTCACCTGAGGATTATTGAATGTCTTGAACTAACTAAATCAGATTTTCAGTGTATTTATTTTGGCTTATCTCATTCGAGTTATATCAAGTTATATATCAATATGGGTAGACCATTGAAGAAGGCGCTTTTTAATGAGGAAAATTCATTAAATAGTATCCGATGATACTTGTTCTAAGCAGCGTTATCAAGCAAAAACCTTTTTTTAAACCTATTCGTTTTAAACTTATTTTCCATGTTATTTTTATGTGTTGCAGAATACTACATAAAATAGAGGCTTTGATTGTTTATTTTGCTTAATAATTATCTTATATTTCATAATCCTTATTAAAATTTTATTTTAAATTTTCCCTAAAAAAATGTTTTTTTTCAAACTTAAAATAGGGTATTATTATTTGCAAATCAGACAGATTGGGATGTAATTATAATTGGACCACCGGGATAATTTCCTCTTTCATTTACAAAAAAATCACTTTGATAGGTTAAATACTTCCAAAGTTATGGTGGAACAAACAGAAAAAAAAACATACGGATTGAATACAAAACCTTCTCCTTTTTTGAAGTCAGTTAATAAATACATTTTTTCTCAAGCATTTAAAATTTTAAAAATACAATTGATAATTTGAGCAATAAATATTATTCTTTGCTAATCTAATCAGTTGAAACAAACTTTAGAAGCCAGTTTTTTTAACTGATAAATTATTTCTTCATACAAAATAATTAGCAACAACTTCAGGTTGGCACCAATGAAAAGCAGAAACACTTGTAAATTAACACATTACAGTTAAAACACTATAATAATTACACTATGGTGAAGATAGTTTTTGCTGTGTGTAGATAAACTTTCATATAAATACCCTTTAAGCTTAAAATGTCAAACTATAGATACATAGGATAATATATTTAATAGAAAATATTTTAAATTCCAATCTAAGGTTAAATTGTTAGTGATCTTTTTAAAAATAAAATTACAGGCATGTTAAATAGATCCCCAAATCTTATAGTGTGCAGGAATCCTCTCTACCTATCTCCCTATCACTAGAATGTGTTATAATTCTGGTAAGTTTTTAAATTTGTATGTCGAATTAAGAAGATATTAATTACAAAATAGTCAATATAAAGCAGATTCATTCACTCAACTTGAAAATAGACTTGATAATATTACATGTTTCCTGGTACATATTATTTCAACTGATGTAATTATTGCATTCTTAAATAAAGATTGAAACATTTTAGGGATTATGTTTAGTTAAATTATTGTTTGTTAAAGAATATTGTTACAAAATTTTACTTATATTAAAGGAACTTGGGCTGTGTGAAAATAATATTTTAAAATAATTTTATAACTTTAAAGTATAAATGAAAATATAAATATTTAGCTGTCTTAATGTGCAGGTATATAATTTACTGACAATGGTCAAATGCACAGTAAGTGTACGAAAAAACGACGGCAAGCATCCTCAAGTCTGTCTTCATTAAATATAGATAACTAAACACTTTTAAATGTTTTAAACTTGCCTATAGTAGCAGTTACTTTGCTTGTTGAGGACGGCCGTTTCGGGAGATGTGTCCCTTTGTCAACTCAGACCGTAACTGATCTCAAGGTTTACGTGGGTTAGGGTGAGGGTGGGATATTTTGGTGGTGTGGGTGTATTTCGTGTGTATTAGGAGTTATGATGTCAAAAAGTGCGTGTGAGTTGTAATGTAATTGTGTATTGAGTATGTGTGTAGGGTGTAGTTTGAAGTGCCTATATATTTCGTATTGTTTGGTTGTGTAACGTTGGTTATTTCTGTGTTGTTTATGAAAAATGTGTAGGTTAGATGTTATTTCTATGTAGTCATGTTTTGTGGAGTTGAGATGATCGGCGAAGTTTGCTTGGTAGTTATTGTTTTTTAGTGCTTTTATATTTTCTTGGTAACATGTGTTGCCTATGTAACTCCCTGTCTTGGTAACTCCCTGTCTGGCCTATGTAAAAACTGGGGCATGAGCTGCAAGTTAGTTTGTAAACTCCAGTGGTGTTGTAAATATCGTTGATTTTGTTGTTGGGTTTAAATTGTTTGCTGAGAGTGTTGTGTGTGGAGTAAGCTATTTTGTAGTTGTATTTTCGTAATGTGTTGGTTAGATTGTGGGTTTTGGATGATCTATATGGTATTAATAAGTATTTTATGTGATTGTCAGCTTGTGTGTTTGTATTTGGGTTATTATGTTTATTTTTTAGGCGGTTGTATAATTTGTCAATCATTGTTGGGTTGTATCTGTTCGTTTGTGTTATATATTTTATGGTGTTTAACTTCTGGTAGTGTTCATCTTTGTCTAGCGGTGTTTTAAGCAGGCGATATATCATGGTGTTGTAAGCTGCTAGTTTATGTTGGTGTGGGTGGTTTGAGGAACTGTGTATGGTCGTATTAGTACTAGTGGGTTTTCGGTATATGTTGAATTTATGTGTTTGTTTGTCTGTTCGTTTAATTGTGAGGTCTAAGAAGTTGAGGGAGTTTTGTTGTTCTGTTTCGATGGTGTATGTTAGTTTAGGGTGTATGGAATTTAGGTGTTTTAGAAATATGTGTGCTCTGCGTGTGTTGCCTTTATATAATGCTATGATGTTGTCGACGTATCTGTACCAGTAAATTATGTTAACTGAGTATTTATTGTTGTGTAAAATGTGGTTTTGTTCAATATGGTGTATGAATATTTCTGCTAAGATGCTAGCTATGGGGGAACCCATAGTAGTATTATCAGTATTATCCTCTTATCTAATTAACAAAACTAGGGGTGCTCTCAAAATAAATCAGTATTTTAGCCTGTTTTTCCTTTTATTTGATTGACTACAAGCCTGGTTTGCTATTGTAATATGGAAAATTGCCCTAGAAAAGATACGTTATTTTCTTACCCAATTTAATAAATCTCTGAAAAACCAGTATTATATTTAGTCATTGATATCAGCAACATGAAATAACAATGACAAAAATATTGGTTTTTAATCCTGCAAAAAGCATAAACTAATTTACTAAAAATGCTAGTCACCTTCAAATTTCTTTAAACTTTTGTTTCTTTGGGATCCTGGTTACTGAATGGTTACCATTCACATTATAATCAAAAGCACTTATTCTCTTGCTTGTTTTAGTAATATACATAACTGATTTACCTAAAACTAAGTAGCCATTATGTAACTTGTAATTGCTCCTAATACTAGAGCATAATGGCTATAGCTTAAAACATAGTTAACAATAATCTGAAGATGAAATACTGGTTAAGTTGTACTAAATATGATTATGTTTACTAATAACATTTGTTATTGCACTGTTGCATGGTTAGCCTAATCTAACAAGAAAACTAATTACTTATAGAGGTCAAAGTGGAAAACCCATATTTATTAACACCTATTCAGTGTATTCCTAAAATCATTCATTTTTAGAATGTATTTATAAAAGGTACATTTATCGATGATCAAGTAAATATAAGTATCACTAGTATTACAGAACAATGCTCATTACATGTCAGCTGCTACATGACAGTCCCCAACAATGTCATTAAAATAATGCATGTACTACTACAATCGTAATTTACTTTTGCAATTGGTTTTACAGACATTTCGACACTTTATATGAGACATTTTTCTAAAGCACTGTTTTAGTGACAAAAATAAGAAATATTTTATTTTTACAAGACTAGACCTTAATATAATTTTTTTACATATATTTATTCTGCCTATATAAACGTGATCACTGATGTCATCATTGATATGGAAGTTTTCTAGCAAGTGGGGGGTAATGACCTAACAGAAAGAGCCTTGTTTTGTGTCAGTTGCATCCAGAGAAACCTAGACGTAACTACTTAAGTTCTGGTGCTACATACCCATTTTTGGTTTTGCAATAGATCATTCAAAAAGGTACATTTTCTAGTTTTTATGAACAACAGTTAATTATTTCTATATTGAAATGAGTTTTTAATTCATACAATAAATATTTTTTTCTTAAAATTTTACAGCTATAGCTTGAAAAAAAAAATTTTAGTTCATATTTTTTTACTGAACTGTATATTGTTTTTTCTTACTAATTTTAATAATTATTATTTTAGACTGGTGATAAAAAATATGTTGTTTCGCCTGTATGAATTGTTATCACTTATTGAATGAAGAAAGAGTTTTTATAATTATGAGAATACAATTTACATAGTATTTTGATTGAGTGTTAGGCAAGCTTTTGTCATGTGTTCATAACACTTGAGAGCAGTCAAATAAGGCACTTGTGTGTTTATCTTCTGTATTTCATCTTAAAAATCAGATCATAATTTATGTTAGTTTAGGTACTATTTTCATAAAGCTTTTTATAATTTTTCTGTAAGTAGTTATTAAGATAATGGTTTGCTCTATTTTTTTCGTAGACGTTATTTTAGTCTTCTATAAATGCCAATCCATTTCCTCACTCCACATTACTTCCCATACACTTCACTAATCAATAGATAAATTTCAGTCATTCTAAATAACTTGAATTTTAAAAAGTAACCTAAATTTCATAATTCATGGGTCTTCAATAGTCAGATCCATGTTGTCTGTATTTCAAGGATGTACAATGGTGTGTGTGTGTGAATGTGTATAGCAAGGGAATAGATACATCTACTTATTGCAAGTATACAGGACATGGATTTCAGTACTAAGTTAAATGTAGGTATGTCATTTTAAATGGTATAATGTTTATACTCTTAACATTTTGACCGGGCTGCTTGAGAGTGTGTTTTGGTGTACTGGCTCTCATGAACAGTATGTTCTGGTGCTGGATGTTCGTAATCCACAGTACTTGTTCTTATGCAAATATATTTGTGATGTTTGACTGCAAGTGGTAAAATTACAGATTTAAATTCATGACAAGCTTAAGCAAAAAATTGTTGGTCTGTTTCATTAACACAGTATTTCACAAAGAAGAGGTTATTATTCTAAAATTATTGTTTGGAAAAGGATTAGTTCAAATAATTATTGTAATGAATTTAATGAAACTCATTTAAGAGTATTTTAAGAATAAACAAAACAAATAGCACAGCTTATGTAGTTAAAAGCAGGAAAATTATAACTTTTAAATTCAATCCACAGTGAAATAATCAGACAGTAAAAATGAAATGAATTATTTTTTAACACGTTCGCTACCACAATGTTAACAAAATAACTTTTGGTATAGACCAGCCGGCTCACATATGCGCCGTACGGTCGTTCATCGTGGACCAACGGCTCACATGTGCGCCGCTCTGGATTGGTGAAATGGACCGGCGGCTCATATTTGCGATGCTGTTTGCGTGTTACTTTTATTCCTCTGAAAAATCAGTGGTTTATTTTAACGGTTTGATATATTCCTATCGGACTATAAACATGTCTGACGTTAATGTGTTACATTTGGTCTCTCAGTTATCAAGGTCAAAATACTTCTGACACATTGTTTATTCTTTCGTGCTTCTGCAGTGTTTCATTTCAGGAAAATATTGGGTCACCATTCTATTCCATTAGAATCACAAAGAATGTACTCTAGATAGCATTTATCAGCACAGGATGTAAACCTGTCACAAGTGATGAGTGTGTTTGTAAATATTTTGTTGGCCTACTGTATATGGAATACAAATGTAAACTAATTTTGTCTCTGATAAAATATTGTTTATAATGTCAGCATCTTTTCAATAAGATAGGTAGCCTATATAAGCAATCTGTCTACCATGAATAGCCAAGACGATTTAGTTGGGAGTTTGTTGATATAAGCCTTTGTATGACATTTTTGTTTTTACGTGTATATAGTGTTATTTCTAATATATTTCACATCTAAGCCCTGTTTTATGTAAGTAGAAAAAATTAATACCTTATAAACTTTTTATAATTTATTAAATTGTACACTTTTAAAAATTTGTTTTCATCAAAATCATATTTGGTTTCGGATTTGAGGGGCTACACTGTTGTGTCTCATACATGGGAAGCCTGTAATATGATAAGATTTTCATGCTATAGACCTACCGGCTCATATATGTGCCATTCTGAAAAAACTTTAAAAACAGCAAAAACAAAAATATACAAAAACACACATACACCATGGGTTTGTATGAACTATAATAAGCTATTGTAACAACTTTCCACTTTTGGTCTGAGGCTCACGTTAACGTGGTCTGTGTGGAGAGATCGAATTCTTGCCGCCGGTCCCTCGTGAGAAACCAGACGACGCATATATGCGCCGCTCGGTAGCGAATGTGTTAACCTTATTCATAGAATGGTTACATTTCCCTAAACATTTGATGATTTACAACTGCTCCTCAAGTGTTTATTTCCATTTTATAATCCATACCAAAATTTCTTATATTGAACTACGTAAAGAATTTGAAAACAATTATTACTGAATTAAGTTTCATTTAATTGTTATTTATATTGATGACACAAAACTTACCACTTAGTACAAGATAGCTTGAGTTGGTATTTAAAAACTTAAATCATACCAGTTTTATTGAAAGATACCTAGTGATACTGTGATGTCTTCTACTAGTTACCTTGAAAAAAATAATAACATAGCACCTTATGCTACAAGGTTAGTTGTGCAGATCAGTTTTCACATTAATTTTACTTTCACACTACCACCATATTGATCATCAGCTTACGTGTTCAATTTTAAATGAATTATTTAAAATAACACACAAAATATAAAATTATATTTATTACCACTTTGGGCATACAAACTAAATATTTGATTCTCAAGAACTGTGATTCCTCATTGATTAAAAAAAATTTTTTTTGACTAAATGATTTTCAATTATCATTTCTTTTATGCTTAATTTTTAAAGACAATTATTAAAAACAAAATGATTTATTTATTTCATGGCCTAAAGACAATATACTTTTGATAAACCAAAACCACAGGAATAGAGACTTTAAAATTATACCATTATTTGTAGTTAACAAAAAAAACCACAATGTATTGTTATAAAACATTAATAGAATAATGTATAATGTTTTATGTATTGAAACAAATAATTTGTAGGTCAGATATTTATTCTGTTATAAATCGGTGGTGTTGTCATTATGCTTTTTATTTAACAATAAAATTTGTTTTCATGAGTAACAAACTGTATATGAATTTTATACATAAGAATACATTTTCTGTACTTTGAAACTAAATATTTATAAATTGAATCAAGATTAGAGAATTTGAAATTACCCAAATTCTATGAAAGAACCTTAATTCAACTTAATTTTTAAATCAAGTATTCTTGCTATATATTTTCAAATTCAGCTTTATATCAGTTATGAGATTCTACAAAATACAAATACATACTACATTTTTGTACCAATTGTCCACCATTAAGTGGTGGAATAATTGTTTACAATAAACACTTTTAAATGTTTTAAACTTGCCTATAGTAGCACTTACTTTGCTTGTTGGGGACGGCTGTTTCGGGAGATGTGTCCCTTTGTCAACTAGAACCGTAACTGATCTCAAGGTTTACATAGGTTAGGGTGGGGGTGGGATATTTTGGTGATATGGGTGTATTTTGTGTGTATTAGGAGTTACGATGTCAAAAAGTGTGTGTGAGTTGTAATGTAATTGTGTATTGAGTATGTGTGTAGGGTGTAGTTTGAAGTGCCTATATATTTCGTATTGTTCGGTTGTGTAGCGTTGGTTATTTCTGTGTTGTTTATGAAGAATGTGTAGGTTAGATGTTATTTCTATGTAGTCATGTTTTGTGGAGTTGAGATGATCGGCGAAGTTTGCTTGGTAGTTATTGTTTTTTAGTGCTTTTATATGTTCTTGGTAACATGTGTAGAATGACCTCCCTGTCTGGCCTATGTAAAAATTGGGGCATGAACTGCAAGTTAGTTTGTAAACTCCAGTGGTGTTGTAAATGTCGTTGATATTGTTGTTGGGTTTAAATTGTTTGTTGAGAGTGGTTGTGTGTGGAGTAAGCAATTTTGTACTTGTATTTTCGTAGTGTGTTAGTTAGATTGTGGGTTTTGGATGATCTGTATGGTATTGATAAGTATTTTATGGGATTGTCATCTTGTGTGTTTGTATTTGGGTTATTATGTTTATTTTTTAGGTGGTTGTATAATTTGTCAATCATTGTTGGGTTGTATCTGTTCATTTGTGCTATATATTTTATGGTGTTTGACTCCTGGTAGTGTTCATCTTTGTCTAACAGTGATAGTAATAAAATCTAAGTAATAAAATTACTTACAATAGTAATATATTAACTTCATATAAATATAATTATATATATGAAGTTAATATATTACTATTGTAAGTAATTTTATCCACCATTAAGTGCAATGATTTTACCTTGTGTGATGAGGCGCCTTTCGGTCACATGACCATTGTCGAATCACTGATTATTTTTTCTTAATTTTTCTGGTGCGGATGTTCGGTCCGTTGTGTAATTGTTGACGTCATATACGTTTCCTCTTGAGTCTTGTGTATTATGTTTTTGAATAGTATGTCTTCTGTATATGTTGTTTGTAGATTCATTAAATTGTTGTGTATGTTTTTATAAATGTGGTATTTTTCTAGTGAGTTTAGTTCTATTGGGTTATTATTTATTTCAAGTATGGTTAGGTTATTTTCGTAATTTGTTATTTCATGTTTATGTGATATTAGGTGTGCTGCAACATTTGATACTTTTGAATTTTTGAATGTTCTATAATGTTCTTCAAATCTTATTTTAAATGATCTGGTTGTTTTCCCTATGTAAAATGAGTTACAGTTGTTACATGTAATTTTGTAAATTCCTGATAGGTTATGTTTTTCTGAATTTGTTTTGTGGTTTGTGTTATTAAGATATTTTATTATTTTGTTGTTTGGTTTGTATGTTGGAGTGGAGTATTCTTTGTTGTATATATTTGTTAATTTTCTACTTTGTTATTGGTGTATTTATATTTTAGGTAGATTTTTTAAAATATTTATTATTTTTGTGTTCCGGTTGTAGTGTTGTGTTGAGGTTAGGTTTTTTGTGAATTTATTGTATATATTTTTTTATAAGGTGTTTGTTGTATCCATTTTCTATTCCTATTTTTGTAATGTTATCGAATTCTTTATTTAATTTTTGTTTGTTATCCTGTGTGTATTTTATTGCTTTATTTATCATGCTACTGTAAGTATTAATTTTGTGTGTCCAAGGGTGGTTAGATTTGTAGTGTATTGTGGTGTTGTTGGAAGTAGATTTCCTGTATACTGTAGTTTCTATTTTATTATCATTTATATTTAATGTGTTGTCGAGATAGTTGATTGTTCTATTTGTTTCTGTTTCGACGGTGAATTGTATGTTTTCGTTGTATGTATTTAGTTTGTTTAATATTATGATGTGTTCGTTGTGAATTCACAGTGTGTGTGTGTGTGTGTGTTGTGACGGGCAGACCTTGTCACAATTGCCACCAAGAGGGAAAATAGTCAAAAGTAAAGCCAGGTTAAATTGTTTTGTTACGACATTAAGCCAAGCCATTGAGATAAGGGGTTAAAAATATAAAGTAACTTATAGGGGGTCATTTGCAAGGGGAAAATTGTCAAAATCGGCCTAAAATTACAAACGACATTTCCATAGATGCAGGACAACAAATAAAGAACAATGACAGGAATAAGAAAAATTCGTTAGAAGCAAGGGAAAAGAGTTATGCAGCCCGAAATGGAAACAAGTGAATTAATTTTTTTTAAGAAGTCATTTCCTTTCACACGGTATGGCAGCTATGACGACAGATGCGCGCATCTAGGTAGGCAAGTTGGCGAAATATCGATTTTTGATTGGTCTGATCGAACCGTGGGAACAGAAAATGAAGGGCAAAAGCGTTACTTGGCAGGTAGAGACGGCGTGAGAAGGTTGGTCAAGGGAGTTCGCGTGAGTGATAGCCGTGAAGAAATGAACTTTTGTTTTAAGTGAATAACAACGATCATAAACGATGGCAGGCTAGACGGTTGTGTTTCGCTGAAATGTAGGAAGTGCTGTTTCATAAATGGGGCCCTTTCGGATTAAGATCTATCCGAAAGTGGTGCTCATAACTAAGACCTAAAGGTGCTGCGTCGTAAGTTTTAAAGTGTTTCGGGAAAATATATAAAAATGTAACTTTATGTGTGGTACGGACGGGAAAATATGCAGTGTTTTAAATAGGGACAAAGTTTTCTAAGGGAAGAACAGTTTTAATTTTGAGATAGCAAAAGTAGAAAATTAACGATAAACTGTGTAAAAGCTTGTAGTGTTATAAAAATGGTGTTTAGAACAGTGTTTCATTTAACTAGCAAATCAAAATTTAACCATCAAGTGCTTAATATCCACAAGATGACCAGACAAAAGAACTCCTCCCCGGGAAGTCTCACCCAAAGGGTTAATTCTCAGCAAGTTAGGTTTTTTGTTTTAAGCCCAGGGATTTATCCACTGGCAGAATTTGGCGAGCAATGCACAGCGTTCGTAACTTCGGCTATGAACGGCTCGTACGAATTTCTTACCCTGCAGCGGGCGCGAATGTTGGTCATGCGCTTGGAATTGGTCGACGAGTGGGTTGACCGCTCAGGTTTGTGAGCGTGGTGATCAAAGGGGGTGGCACACGCTGGTTTATATAATATAGGAAACCTAATTACAGTACAGCAGCAGGACGAAAATAAATCAATACTCACAAAGACTCAGGAGGATAGGCTGAAAAAATTAATAGAGAAGTACAAAGAAGACAAAGAGTACAAAGAAGAGGAGTACAAGATTCAGCGAGACACCAGGACGGTCTAATAAATATAAACACAAGCTAAAAATATATGAAGACAAACCGTTCATAAAGAGGAGTTATCCGATCCCGATAAACTATAGGAAACAGGTCCAACAGGAAATCGACGTTATGCTGGCCAACGACATCATCGAGAGGTCAAGAACGCCATACGTCAATCCGATGCTAATGGTCCTCAAGCCAGACAAATCCATCAGACTATGCCTTGATGCTAGGAGATTAAATGACATCACTGTACCAGACTACGAAAGCGCACCAGCGATTGACGAGATTCTTAGGAAAGGAAGATGTAAGAGGTACATTTCCAAGATAGACCTTACGTCTAGTTTTTGGCAAATACCTCTTACACATGACTCCAAGAAGTATACGGGGTTCCTCTTCAACAACAAGGTGTAGAACTTCAAGGTAGTGCCTTTCGGACTACAGAACTCCTTAGCGGCATTGGTTAGGATGGTGGATTTGACGCTGGGATAAGAACTAGAGGAAAACATTCTAGCATACGTCGATGACCTGCTATGCTTGTCTGAGACGTTCGAGGAACACCTCGAACATTTACGAACGATCTTCACCAAATTCAGGGAAGGAAACTTGACAATTAATCCAAGAAAAACATTTTTCTGTCAGGAGGAGGTGAAATTCCTAGGATATATCTTTACTCAGGAAGGAGTACGAACAGACCCAGAGAAGCTACAGGCCATACACGACTTCCCAGTGCCTAAAAATAAAAAGCAACTACAGTCTTTCCTAGGATTCGTGAATTACTATGCTCATTTTACGAGCAAGTATTCACAGGAAACCTCACCTCTTTTGAAGCTCCTGCGCAAGCAACAACCCTGGATTTGGAACTCAGACATGCAGGCGGCTTTTGATCGTGTCAAAGGGTTGTTTCTCGAGGCAGTAACGATTACACACCCAAGAGCAGGGCAGGATGTATTCCTACAAACGGATGCCAGCCACATAGCGATAGCAAGTCAACTCTATCAAAAGGACGATAACGGGGATTTGGCGGTTATTGGATTCGCTAGTAGGACACTCAAGAAAGCAGAATTGTCATACAGCGTGTGCGAGAAAGAACTGCTGGCCATTGTGCACGGCCTCAAGAAGTTTAGGCCAATTATATTAGGAGCGCCGTTGCACATCATCACAGATAACAAGGCCTTGCAATTCTTAAACACCTGCAATTTCACCAACTCTTGCATCACCAGATGGACACTAGCGATCCAAGAATACCAACCCTCCGTCATACACTGCCCTGGCAAGGAGAACATACCTTGCGATACGGTCGGCCGCATGTACCAGGTACAAAGCGGGATCGGAAAATTAAAAAACAAGCAGGCAGTTATCAGGCTGAACGAATTGAAAAGCGAGAGACCCTTAAGGCAAATAATCCAATCATTGAATGAAGGACAAAGGGAACAGATAGATTTAAATAATATAAGAGAAAATATACAGAGGTACCCGAGATACGGGGTAATAGAAGGATATTTGTGCTTTAAAGTGAGAGGAAAAAATAAAATAGTGATTCCAGAAGGGAACATAGAGCCACTCATAAACGAAGTACACCAGGTGTACTTGCACGTTGGACGAAATAAGTTGGCTAGGATGCTAGGCCAAAGCTTCTACATAAAAAACATATACCAAAGGGTTATGGAAGTAATAAGAAGATGCAAGATA
The DNA here is from genome assembly GCA_036971475.1 of Prosapia bicincta. Lineage (NCBI taxonomy): Eukaryota > Metazoa > Arthropoda > Insecta > Hemiptera > Cercopidae > Prosapia > Prosapia bicincta. The sequence continues at coordinate 82,334,019 of JBAIZL010000001.1, read as the reverse complement.
TGCCAATACGCAAAACATACCAACAGGTATTCCCAAGCTATGACAAGGCCAGTAATAACGCAACAACCAGGAGAAATGGTGGCCGTAGATTTCTTAGGACCCCTACCTAGGAGTATAGGAGGGGCGAGACACGTACTAGTGATTCTCGACGTGTTCTCAAAGTTCCTAAAATTATACGCTGTGAAAAGCCCGAACTCCAAAACCTCCATTGACCGCCTGACTGAGTATTTTGGTACAGTAGGCAAACCGGTTAAAATCCTTACCGATTTCGGCGCGGCATTTACCTCCAAACAGTGGAAAGAGTGGATCGAGGCCGTTGGAGTGCGACACATTCTCATCCCTGTTCGGCATCCCCAGGTAAATTTAGCAGAGCGCATAAATCGAGATTTGGGAAGGATTTTGCGGACTTACTGTAGTAGTACACAATCCTCATGGCAAAAATACTTACGATACATAGAAAATAATCACAACCAAATGCCACATGAGATCACAGGCTACAACGCCGGCAATGGTCCACTGGGGAGTGGAAACAGACTATGTATGGCAAGGATATATCCCTGAGGATTGTAGAAATGCGGTTGTAGAGACTAGGAGGGAGATGCTGCAGAAAGTATTTCAGGGCATTAGGACAAAGGGAGATTACAGAGCGGCAAGGGCAAATCAAGCTTGTAGGGAGACCAACTTCCAAGTAAATGACCTGGTATTGATAACTAGGCATAATCGATCCAACGTACAACGAAACGAAACAAAGAAGCTGTTATTAATTTACGAAGGCCCTATTAAAATAACCATACGACTAGGGCGTAAGACTTATGAAGTGGCGAATATTATAACAAATAAAGTAAGAGGGAGATATGATATAAAGGATATAAAGTTATATATAGAATAAGGGAAATAAGGTATAAAAACTAAAACCTGATAGCTGACCTGACGCCAAAATAATAAATATAGAATGGTAATGTGCAACGTTTATATAACTCCAGAATGTAGTAGTAAAAACATGGATTTACGCAACAAAAAAATGCGATATCAACAGGATGCAAGCGCACAGCTGGGAAGGTCAACGAACGTGGGCGTAAGCATTTCCGCTACGGAGCCAGCTGGGGTAGGACTACCTCAACAGAGTGAGAGGGAAGTACTCCTAACAGCGCTAATCCATTAAGATAAGTTAATCTGTATGTAGTGACATGAATAGATAATAAGATCTAATCATTATATGTTAAATAGCATGTATTATGATAGGAATATTGCTTATGTAAATGTTTATATATATATAGGTATAAATAAAGCCATCTGAAAGAGGGAGTTTCAAGAGTATTTAAGTTAGATTTGAAAAGTTGAAATTTTTTAAGTAAAATGATAAGGAAGCAATAATTAAGCTATGCAAGGCAAAGTGTTTAGTGTCAGTGTGAGTGAAGAAAATATGCTACAAAATTAATTAGTGTGCTGTATAAGTAATTATCTAAAGGTTAAATATAATAATATATGTAGAAGTGTTTCAGTGACACAGAAGAAGAAAAGGACCAGAGTGAGGAACTGAGGGCAGTTAAAAATTAGAATAAGTAATGTAAGATAAGTATTTAGCTAGTACCCACTTATAGGAAATTTCATAAAATAAAATTTTGTTGTTGTTTTAGGTATATTTCACGTACGATGGAAATAGAGAGAAGAGTTAAAAAATTTTATTTTGTCTCAATTTTAAGGGGGGATGTTGTGACGGGCAGACCTTGTCACAATTGCCACCAAGAGGGAAAATAGTCAAAAGTAAAGCCAGGTTAAATTGTTTTGTTATGACATAAAGCCAAGCCATTGAGATAAGGGGTTAAAAATATAAAGTAACTTATAGGGGGTCATTTACAAGAGGAAAATTGTCAAAATCGGCCTAAAATTACAAACGACATTTCCATAGATGCAGGACAAGAAATAAAGAACAATGACAAGAATAAGAAAAATTCGTTAGAAGCAAGGGAAAAGAGTTATGCAGCCCGAAATGGAAACAAGTGAATTAATTTCTTTTAAGAAGTCATTTCCTTTCACACGGTATGGCAGCTATGACGACAGACGCGCGCATCTAGGTAGGCAAGTTGGCGAAATATCGATTTTTGATTGGTCTGATCGAACCGTGGGAACAGATTTCTTACCCTGCAGCGGGCGCGAATGTTGGTCTTGCGCTTGGAATTGGTCGACGGGTGGGTTGACCGCTCAGGTTTGTGAGCGTGGTGATCAAAGGGGGTGGCACGCGCTGGTTGGCGTGCGCCGGTCCGTTGCAGTAAGTAAGATGGCGCCCGAACGATAGTGGCCGACGGGTAAAGTTGCGGACTTTCCCGTATAAATATTTCGGTCTCTATTAAAATAATAAAAAGGCATGGTGAAATTCGACCTAGGAAGTGTAAGAAATAAAAAAATAAAGAGTTAAAGAAAAAAGTTAGATTGCAGTTTTAGGTTGAAACACTGGTAAATTAATTAAAAATAGGTTAGAAGTTGAAATTAAGAGGTAAATAGTTTAGTATGAGAAATAGGTTTAAATGAGTTAAGAAAGTAAAGTAGGGGTAAATAGTAGTAAGTAAAAAGAAGGAAACACTTAGAGGAACGCGCGCAGAGGAAACACACGGACTACATCCAGCGACACTTTTATGTAAATAAAAGGATTTTATAGAAAAGGTTTAGAATTAGGAAATAGAAAGAAGGAGAGGATTAAAAACAAAAAGGAGATAAACAGAACAGAAGCCATGGCAACACAAAAGCAGCAGGAAAGAAGTGAAATAGAAAGCTAATGGCGATGTTAAAGAAAGAAAAAGAACAGGAAAAATTAGAAAGAAAACAGGAGAAAGAACAGGAAGAAGCTAAAAGAAAGCAGGAGAAAGAAGAGCGGAGATTAGAAAGGGAGACAGAAAGGAAGGAGGAAGAGATGAGGAGATATAAAGAGAGAGAACAAGCCGAATTAAGATGGCAAAATGAGGAAGCGAGGAGGATTAGGGAAGCAGAGGAAAAGGAGGGCAGGAGAAAAAACAAACAACTAGAGAAAGAAAAGGAAAAGAAAGAGCGAGAAGAAAAAGAAAAAAGGGATAGAGAAGAGATGAAACAATTCCAAGAAAAGATGGCGGAAAAGTTTAAAAGTCATAAGGACGACATAGCCCAGCACATGGTAAGCATGGACGCAAGAGTGTCGAATTATGAGAGCAAAGTCGACAAATTACAAGTAAGGATCGAAAAGGAGGAGGAGGAGCAACTGGAGCAGGACAAGAAAATCGTGGACCTGCAAACAGGCCTGAAGAAAGTGGAAACCAGCGTTAAAAGAGTCGCAGACAAAGTAAGGAGTGCAGGAGCACAAGCGACAAATGTTGGCTGGATAAAACCACGGGCCTGGGATTATCAGGAGCTTGCAGGAGTAAAAAGGATCGAGTATTATGGAAAAGACAATGAAGATCCGGTAGCGTTTATAAAGAGCATGGAGGAGCTTTTTGAGGAAGTAGACCCCATGTTAGAAGAAGAGACCAAACTGAAGATGGTGGTTAGGAATTTAAGAGGAACATCAGAAGCATGGTGGAAGACGGTACAACAGCCGGAGGACAAATATGAAAGCTTCAAGACCAAGTTCCTTGAAACGTACTGGGGATTTACGGCACAGGAAAGGATAAGGCGCCAACTAGATACCGGCAGGTATTATGAAATGGGACCATATAGTAGGTCGGAATACTTTGTAAGCATGATAAATAAAGCAAAGAACCTGGAACCGCCCATGCCGGAAGGATATTTAGTGAACAAAGTTATGACGCACTTCGGAAGAGAAGTCAGGATGGCAAGTCTGGGAAGCCTGAAGATTCACAGAGAATCAGTGGCAGATGCCATTGCTTTCCTAAATAGAGTAGAGTAGAGACAGAGAGTGGATTTAGAGGAGTAAATGGTAGAGAGGGACCACAAAGGTACCAGCAGAGGCCACCTCCAAACATAAGGCCGCCTTACCAAGGGAACACCACAAATGGAAATCCCAGGAAAGATAGGGAGCCTAGGCCACCGCCAAGACAGAATGTGGCACAAGGAACCCAAAAAACGAGGCGGGAGGGTCTCGTACGCAATAATGGAAAACAAACAAAATGGAGAAAAAACAAGGCAAAGACACGGAACCGAGACCCGGAAAAAAGAAATAGAAAAAAGGATAGATGGAATGAAGGAAAATAAGGGAGTTAGAAATGAGAGGGTAGCAAGCAAAAACGTGCTGGAAGGAGAAGGCAAAAGGGAACAGAATGGAAACAGGGCGATGGGTGGGGCAGAGCCCAAGGACGCTGTAGAACAGCTACCCAGTAACAGTGAAGAAAGAAAAGAGGATAAAAAGAAAGAAAGTAGGCAGCAGGAAGCTGCAAAACAAGGAGGCCCAAAGAGTTCCAGTGACCTAGTCAAGATCCCAGAAGGAAACGGGAATGCAAGATAACTCAACAACAGCCAAATATAGAAAGGAAGATAAAGCCAAAACAAGAAGGAGCAACAGCTCAACAGCCCTGTAGAGAGCCAGAAAAAAAGTTGGGAGGTCTGAATATGGAGATACGGGACGACTTGCTCGAGGAGGAAGGGTTGTTGCCCCGGCGATCCCAGAATTCTGAGGAATGCCCTGCACTCATCGGTACTATCTGGTAACAGGTAGTGCGAGTTGAGATCGACACAGGCGCGGATGTATCGGTTATACAGGGAAACCTGTATAACGAGATGAAGCGCAAAGGGAAAGAATTTTTGGAATTGCCAATAAGCAATACAGGCATTATTACGGCGGTGAAGACACCCCAAATAAGAGTCTGTAAACAGGCCTTTATTCCTCTGAGCTTAGGAGGACATGTAATAGAGAGTAGCTTCATGGTGGTGGAACGCTTAAGGGCGGAAATCGTCAAGGGTTGCGATCTGTTACATAGACTGCGAGCCCGTATCAACATGGAAAGACGCTTCATAACTTTCGAGGTCGAAGGGGAAATAGCAAGTCTTGACTTTGTAAGAAGTAAACAAGACCATCCAGACAGATCAATTGCTAACTTGGAAGCTCAAAAAGGAGAAGATGTAAGATCTAAACAAGACCATCCAAGAGAGCTCCAAGAGATAAGTAAGAGAGCAAAAATCGACAAGGTGGGATGGATTGGTACAAGCGAAGAAGAGGGGCTTGTACTGGCGCCAGCAAGAGATCATGCTGACGTCATTACCCCTATCGAGAACCCGGAGTTGCCGAGTTTCGGGGGGGGGGGGGGGATTGGGACATGGATCCCAATCTGAGGGAAATGTTGGAGCAGATGTGGCTAACGAGAAACAAGAAGCAGACCTAACACAGAGAGGTAGTAAACAGGGGAAAAAGGGAAAACCAGAAGGCCAGGAGGCAAGAGAAACAGAGCGAATAGAAAGCAAAGAGGGAGTAGCAACTCCAAGCAAAAGAAAAGAAGCCGATGGCAAAGCGAACAGAAATGTGCCGGAAGGGAGGAGCAAAGAAAGTCATACACAAGGAACAAGGGCGGAAAAAAGGGCAGAGCCCAAGAAAGCCGAAAGTAGGCACAAAAAGCGTAAAGGACAAGAGGAAGAAATAGGAGGAAAAGTACAAATAGAGCAAGGAGAAAGGAAACAACAGCAAACAGGAGGACAAGGAGGCCCAGAATGTTCCTACGACCATGCGGAAATCCCGGAAGGAAACAAGGATGCGAGCGAGCCAGAGGAAAAGAAAAATAAGCGAAATAGGAAGGAGAAAAGAAAAGTCAGGATAAGGCCAAAAGAAGCAGACCCAGATACAGGATGAGGAGAAGATTGGGAGTAGTAAATTGGAAGAGCAGGGTCAAAAAAAAGAAAAATAAAAAGAATAAAGATGACCAAACACTGAAACCACGTCGAAAATATAATATAGGAAACCTAATTACAGTACAGCAGCAGGACGAAAATAAATCAATACTCACAAAGACTCAGGAGGAAAGGCTGAAAAAATTAATAGAGGAGTACAAAGAAGTATTCAGCGAGACACCAGGACGGTCTAATAAATATAAACACAAGCTAAAAATATATGAAGACAAACCGTTCATAAAGAGGAGTTATCCGATCCCGATAAACTATAGGAAACAGGTCCAACAGGAAATCGACGTTATGCTGGCCAACGACATCATCGAGAGGTCAAGAACGCCATACGTCAATCCGATGGTAATGGTCCTCAAGCCAGACAAATCCATCAGACTATGCCTTGATGCTAGGAGATTAAATGACATCACTGTACCAGACTACAAAAGCGCACCAGCGATTGACGAGATTCTTAGGAAAGGAAGATGTAAGAGGTACATTTCCAAGATAGACCTTACGTCTAGTTTTTGGCAAATACCTCTTACACATGACTCCAAGAAGTATACGGGGTTCCTCTTCAACAACAAGGTGTAGAACTTCAAGGTAGTGCCTTTCGGACTACAGAACTCCTTAGCGGCATTGGTTAGGATGGTGGATTTGACGCTGGGATAAGAACTAGAGGAAAACATTCTGGCATACGTCGATGACCTGCTATGCTTGTCTGAGACGTTCGAGGAACACCTCGAACATTTACGAACGATCTTCACCAAATTCAGGGAAGGAAACTTGACAATTAATCCAAGAAAAACATTTTTCTGTCAGGAGGAGATGAAATTCCTAGGATATATCTTTACTCAGGAAGGAGTACGAACAGACCCAGAGAAGCTACAGGCCATACACGACTTCCCAGTGCCTAAAAATAAAAAGCAACTACAGTCTTTCCTAGGATTCGTGAATTACTATGCTCATTTTACGAGCAAGTATTCACAGGAAACCTCACCTCTTTTGAAGCTCCTGCGCAAGCAACAACCCTGGATTTAGAACTCAGACATGCAGGCGGCTTTTGATCGTGTCAAAGGGTTGTTTCTCGAGGCAGTAACGATTACACACCCAAGAGCAGAGCAGGATGTATTCCTACAAACGGATGCCAGCCACATAGCGATAGCAAGTCAACTCTATCAAAAGGACGATAATGGGGATTTGGCGGTTATTGGATTCGCTAGTAGGACACTCAAGAAAGCAGAATTGTCATACAGCGTGTGCGAGAAAGAACTGCTGGCCATTGTGCACGGCCTCAAGAAGTTTAGGCCAATTATATTAGGAGCGCCGTTGCACATCATCACAGATAAAAAGGCCTTGCAATTCTTAAACACCTGCAATTTCACCAACTCTCGCATCACCAGATGGACACTAGCGATCCAAGAATACCAACCCTCCGTCATACACTGCCCTGGCAAGGAGAACATACCTTGCGATACGGTCAGCCGCATGTACCAGGTACAAAGCGGGATCGGAAAATTAAAAAACAAGCAGGCAGTTATCAGGCTGAACGAATTGAAAAGCGAGAGACCCTTAAGGCAAATAATCCAATCATTGAACGAAGGACAAAGGGAACAGATAGATTTAAATAATATAAGAGAAAATATACAGAGGTACCCGAGATACGGGGTAATAGAAGGATATTTGTGCTTTAAAGTGAGAGGAAAAAATAAAATAGTGATTCCAGAAGGGAACATAGAGCCACTCATAAACGAAGTACACCAGGTGTACTTGCACGTTGGACGAAATAAGTTGGCTAGGATGCTAGGCCAAAGCTTCTACATAAAAAACATATACCAAAGGGTTATGGAAGTAATAAGAAGATGCAAGATATGCCAATACGCAAAACATACCAACAGGTATTCCCAAGCTATGACAAGGCCAGTAATAACACAACAACCAGGAGAAATGGTGGCCATAGATTTCTTAGGACCCCTACCTAGGAGTATAGGAGGGGCGAGACACGTACTAGTGATTCTCGACGTGTTCTCAAAGTTCCTAAAATTATACGCTGTGAAAAGCCCGAACTCCAAAACCTCCATTGACCGCCTGACTGAGTATTTTGGTACAGTAGGCAAACCGGTTAAAATCCTTACCGATTTCGGCGCGGCATTTACCTCCAAACAGTGGAAAGAGTGGATCGAGGCCGTTGGAGTGCGACACATTCTCATCCCTGTTCGGCATCCCCAGGTAAATTTAGCAGAGCGCATAAATCGAGATTTGGGAAGGATTTTGCGGACTTACTGTAGTAGTACACAATCCTCATGGCAAAAATACTTACGATACATAGAAAATAATCACAACCAAATGCCACATGAGATCACAGGCTACAACGCCGGCAATGGTCCACTGGGGAGTGGAAACAGACTATGTATGGCAAGGATATATCCCTGAGGATTGTAGAAATGCGGTTGTAGAGACTAGGAGGGAGATGCTGCAGAAAGTATTTCAGGGCATTAGGACAAAGGGAGATTACAGAGCGGCAAGGGCAAATCAAGCTTGTAGGGAGACCAACTTCCAAGTAAATGACCTGGTATTGATAACTAGGCATAATCGATCCAACGTACAACGAAACGAAACAAAGAAGCTGTTATTAATTTACGAAGGCCCTATTAAAATAACCATACGACTAGGGCGTAAGACTTATGAAGTGGCGAATATTATAACAAATAAAGTAAGAGGGAGATATGATATAAAGGATATAAAGTTATATATAGAATAAGGGAAATAAGGTATAAAAACTAAAACCTGATAGCTGACCTGACGCCAAAATAATAAATATAGAATGGTAATGTGCAACGTTTATATAACTCCAGAATGTAGTAGTAAAAACATGGATTTACGCAACAAAAAAATGCGATATCAACAGGATGCAAGCGCACAGCTGGGAAGGTCAACGAACGTGGGCGTAAGCATTTCCGCTACGGAGCCAGCTGGGGTAGGACTACCTCAACAGAGTGAGAGGGAAGTACTCCTAACAGCGCTAATCCATTAAGATAAGTTAATCTGTATGTAGTGACATGAATAGATAATAAGATCTAATCATTATATGTTAAATAGCATGTATTATGATAGGAATATTGCTTATGTAAATGTTTATATATATATAGGTATAAATAAAGCCATCTGAAAGAGGGAGTTTCAAGAGTATTTAAGTTAGATTTGAAAAGTTGAAATTTTTTAAGTAAAATGATAAGGAAGCAATAATTAAGCTATGCAAGGCAAAGTGTTTAGTGTCAGTGTGAGTGAAGAAAATATGCTACAAAATTAATTAGTGTGCTGTATAAGTAATTATCTAAAGGTTAAATATAATAATATATGTAGAAGTGTTTCAGTGACACAGAAGAAGAAAAGGACCAGAGTGAGGAACTGAGGGCAGTTAAAAATTAGAATAAGTAATGTAAGATAAGTATTTAGCTAGTACCCACTTATAGGAAATTTCAAAAAATAAAATTTTGTTGTTGTTTTAGGTATATTTCACGTACGATGGAAATAGAGAGAAGAGTTAAAAAATTTTATTTTGTCTCAATTTTAAGGGGGCATGTTGTGACGGGCAGACCTTGTCACAATTGCCACCAAGAGGGAAAATAGTCAAAAGTAAAGCCAGGTTAAATTGCTTTGTTATGACATTAAGCCAAGCCATTGAGATAAGGGGTTAAAAATATAAAGTAACTTATAGGGGGTCATTTACAAGGGGAAAATTGTCAAAATCGGCCTAAAATTACAAACGACATTTCCATAGATGCAGGACAAGAAATAAAGAACAATGACAAGAATAAGAAAAATTCATTAGAAGCAAGGGAAAAGAGTTATGCAGCCCGAAATGGAAACAAGTGAATTAATTTCTTTTAAGAAGTCATTTCCTTTCACACGGTATGGCAGCTATGACGACAGACGCGCGCATCTAGGTAGGCAAGTTGGCGAAATATCGATTTTTTATTGGTCTGATCGAACTGTGGGAACAGAAAAAGAAGGGCAAAAGCGTTACTTGGCAGGTAGAGACGGCGTGAGAAGGTTGGTCAAGGGAGTTCGCGTGAGTGATAGCCGCGAAGAAATGAACTTTTGTTTTAAGTGAATAACAACAATCATAAACGATGGCAGGCTAGACGGTTGTGTTTCGCTGAAATGTAGGAAGTGCTGTTTCATAAATGGGGCCCTTTCGGATTAAGATCTATCCGAAAGCGGTGCTCATAACTAAGACCTAAAGATGTTGCGTCGTAAGTTTTAAAGTGTTTTGGAAAAATAAATATAAAAATGTAACTTTATGTGTGGTACGGACGGGAAAATATGCAGTGTTTTAAATAGGGACAAAGTTTTCTAAGGGAAGAACAGTTTTAATTTTGAGATAGCAAAAGTAGAAAATTAACGATAAACTGTGTAAAAGCTTGTAGTGTTATAAAAATGGTGTTTAGAACAGTGTTTCATTTAACTAGCAAATCAAAATTTAACCATCAAGTGCTTAATATCCGCAAGATGACCAGACAAAAGAACTCCTCCCCGGGAAGTCTCACCCAAAGGATTAATTCTCAGCAAGTTAGGTTTTTTGTTTTAAGCCCAGGGATTTATCCACTGGCAGAATTTGGCGAGCAATGCACAGCGTTCGTAACTTCGGCTATGAACGGCTCGTACGAATTTCTTACCCTGCAGCGGGCGCGAATGTTGGTCATGCGCTTGGAATTGGTCGACGGGTGGGTTGACCGCTCAGGTTTGTGAGCGTGGTGATCAAAGGGGGTGGCACGCGCTGGTTGGCGTGCGCCGGTCCGTTGCAGTAAGTAAGATGGCGCCCGAACGATAGTGGCCGACGGGTAAAGTTGCAGACTTTCCCGTATAAATATTTCGGTCTCTATTAAAATAATAAAAAGGCATGGTGAAATTCGACCTAGGAAGTGTAAGAAATAAAAAAATAAAGAGTTAAAGAAAAAAGTTAGGTTGCAGTTTTAGGTTGAAACACTGGTAAATTAATTAAAAATAGGTTAGAAGTTGAAATTAAGAGGTAAATAGTTTAGTATGAGAAATAGGTTTAAAAGAGTTAGGAAAGTAAAGTAGGGGTAAATAGTAGTAAGTAAAAAGAAGGAAACACTTAGACGAACGCGCGCATAGGAAACACACGGACTACATCCAGCGACACTTTTATGTAAATAAAAGGATTTTATAGAAAAGGTTTAGAATTAGGAAATAGAAAGAAGGAGAGGATTAAAAACAAAAAGGAGATAAACAGAACAGAAGCCATGGCAACACAAAAGCAGCAGGAAAGAAGTGAAATAGAAAGCTAATGGCGATGTTAAAGAAAGAAAAAGAACAGGAAAAATTAGAAAGAAAACAGGAGAAAGAACAGGAAGAAGCTAAAAGAAAGCAGGAGAAAGAAGAGCGGAGATTAGAAAGGGAGACAGAAAGGAAGGAGGAAGAGATGAGGAGATATAAAGAGAGAGAACAAGCCGAATTAAGATGGCAAAATGAGGAAGCGAGGAAGATTAGGGAAGCAGAGGAAAAGGAGGGCAGGAGAAAAAACAAACAACTAGAGAAAGAAAAGGAAAAGAAAGAGCGAGAAGAAAAAGAAAAAAGGGATAGAGAAGAGATGAAACAATTCCAAGAAAAGATGGCGGAAAAGTTTAAAAGTCATAAGGACGACATAGCCCAGCACATGGTAAGCATGGACGCAAGAGTGTCGATTGTGTCCAACGAGCTGGTTGGCGTGCGCCGGTCCGTTGCAGTGTGTGTGTGTGTGAGGTAAAATAAGCATAAGAGTTATAGAAGTTAAAAAACTAACATTTTTATGTAATCAAAAATCATTCAGAAATGCAAATTTGAGTAGGAATCATGGAATTTAGAATCCCAAATGCTACAAAGAATCATTAGGTCCCTAGATATCACTTTCTAAATACTCAGCATTTCTGCTTATTTATGTGTGATTTTAAGTTTAAGCAACCAGGTGTTAACTCACATCTCTCCAAAGAAAAATACAATTAATGAAAGCACAATTTTTTACCTACAATATTCACAGACTATGAAATTTTCAAGTTCAGCAAAAATATAAGTGTTTGTGATATTACACAAACATTAGAGTAGTGACTGGTAAACAGTCTTTATGAAATTTTTTACAAAATTTAATAATAATTTTCCTGAAAATTTGTCATGTTTTAAAGATGGATTACATTGCATCAAAATCAGGACTCAACATATTAATACGGTAAAAAATCAAATATTGTACACGGTTTAATATTAATAACTTTGTAAGATAAAAAAAATTAAAGGTTAATTTTTTTAAAATAACAGTTTGTTACTTTCTTCATAAGCTTATTTATCAGCTAAAAATGGTTTTAGAATAAAGTACAATCTTCTTGCAAATTTCATTCATTCAATGCTTGAAGAGAAATCAGATCTTAGTTTACTCATTTTCTTGGATGGGAGTCAACATTCTGAAATATCACACATTTATAAAATAATTAAAGCTAATAATAAATTCTTACATTATGTGACTTCTTTGAAATAAATTTGGAGGTGATAATTAAGTACATAAATTTAGAAATAAAAACTACTTAAAATATCAGTTAGGATTTGACTGAGTATAATTTGGACGTCCAGCAAGTTCTAAAAGGTATCTATCAGGATGATCAACCCAATCGCTGGCTGACAATTTCACTTTTCTATCCTTTTCTATTTGCTTCACTTGCCATTTTCGGATGTCCAATTGAATCTCCCTGAAAATAGTTTCAACAATTAATTAATGATTAATATAATAATTGAAAACACATTTATATATTAAACAAGTGTTGTCCTATTTATCAATGCTACACAACATTATATACAGAGAATTATACATTCAACCATTTTAAACTAATTGTAATGGTAATTATTTATACTTTATATGTTAACACTCTATATCCTCAAAACAAATGGATTAATTTTTTTTACTTAGACAAAATGAATAAATAAATGTTTATATAATGAGATTTTAGTACATGTTTATTACTTTTTAAACTGTAGAGTAATAAGCAAAAATATATCACAGAGAAATTTTATTCCCTACTTAGTTTTCTTAGTTCTTTCAAAATAAAAATCATGGTTTTTACTAACTAATAATAAATAAGCATAAAGTTTTATTTTGCAGAAGCAAAACCCTTGTAATGAAATTGTATTTTGAATTTACTGTAGTGGAAACTATAGTAAGAAAATACATGTGAAGGTTAGGTTTGAAAATAATAAGTTGAAATTCACACAAATTGAAAATGCTAGAATTCAAAGAACCACCCTGGATATAGGATAGGAGTAGTCCAAAGGCTACTTGCAATTCAGAAAACGTGAAATAATATAAACAAAATAATTGCGTAACAACAAATAGCAAAGCTCATAAAATGCCATTTTATAATACTTTCCGCAGAGAATGTTCAAAATGAAAGTTAGAAGTGTTGATGTATGATAGTAGTGTAAATTCAGGCCTATATTTTGTAGAATATTGAAAGATTATGCGGATGTTTTTAGTTCTGAAATCAAGACACAAGATTCACATTTTTTACTAATTAACAACATAAGTTTATTAAGACCATTGATAGACATACATCCAGTTAAACTTATAAAAATAATTAAAACTAAATATACAATGTAGTAATTCATTTAAATAAAACTCATGCCACAAGGTAATTCACACATAAGCGAATACTAAAGAAAAAACTAATAAGTTCACTACCACTGCTGACATAAACTTAATAAATCATTGATGAAAGTGGTTTTAGCTACTTGGGTGGTTAAATTTTCATAAGAAATGCGATTGATTGCAAAATTACTGGATAGATCACTTCGGATAAATGATTCATATGGGGTTAATAACAGGTGTGTGCATGAGAATAAAACCAGACTGTAATGCAACTGTTGCAAGGAATCATGGAAGATATTCAGAATTTCATTGTTATTAGATAAAGCCCAGATGCATACTTCCAGTTTGGTCAAGTAGGTATACAAATCACAGAAAGTTCATACATCAAATGGTTTACGAAGGTTGTGTTAAGCAGATGATGTTAATTGAAGACAGCTAATCCTTTAGACACTGACGAATATGAATGGCACAGGGCATCATAGGCAATGGCTGGAAGAGGTTGGGGTCAATAGTTAAAAATAATGTTATATTCTATTATGATTCATTACTTGAATATTGCGAGAGAAACCTATTTATCAAAAGATTTGATGAAGTAATAAAATTGTTAAAATTATAATAGTTTTAACAGGGTGTCTAGTAAAATAGCTTGAAGAAATTCCCTGAGTTTTCCCTGACTTTTCCTCTTTTAGATGTCTATAGAAAGCCCAGTTTACATTGGGCCCATCCATTGATATCTAAAGGATCTTGGATAAATCCAGACTTTGAACACCTTTTAAGAACGAATTGAGTAACTCTTTTGCTTTTGTGTCTTAAGGAACTCAGAACCAAAATATCGAGCTTTCACTTCATCCGTCTCTGCATCCCAATACCTAACACTCAAATCCATTTGGGATCTTTGTGATATTTTGTTTAAACTTTCATCAAAGCCAATTACATAGTTAAAATTTGAATTTAATGATGTCAGTAACAGGTCTTTAAAATAATTTGATAAACCGAATACAACACTATTGGAAATTTTATCTTTCCGCAATCTCATGTTCTGTGCAATGGTGCTATCAGGGAACATCCTTGGAAAGAGGCACACACTACCTTCTGCGTAAAGAAGTGTTGCATTACTAAATCACGCACCATATAATCTCTGCTTCGGTCACTTCATCTTTTAGTTTATATTTATCCTAAGGAAGGAGGGGAGGTAATGACGACATCTGCATGACACGATTGCTCGCTACGGCAATGAAAACCGGAACCTTCCATGTTGAAATAAACAGTGTAAAAATAATCACCGTCAAATAAAACACATACTATCACGAGTCTAGACAAATAGCTGGCTACGAATGTATACACAGCGTTCTGTGTGGTCAGAAACAGACTGAGTTATCTGTTATCCCCACCCGTCCATTTGATAACAGAACCACTGCGCACCCCAAGGCCACGGTCCAGGCTAAAACTTCCCAGCTGTACCAACTCGACACATTTAATATTTATTGACATAAGTCGTGAAGTCATAGCAATGGGCTTATCAAATAAATAATGGGCATCTAAATAAAGAAGTGTTATTTTTCTGACCGCCCTGCCCCTAAACCAGCCCGCTGGCTTACAATACCAAATATTCGAGAGCAATGGCCACTAGTTTTGTTTCTAATCAAAATAAATATTTTTCCGATTTTTTAAAATTTCCCTGACGTTTCCCTGAATTATCCAGAATCTTAAAATTCCCTGACATTTCCAGGTTTTCCCGGTTTTCCCTGTCACTAGACACCCTGTTTAATGTTTGTATTTTAAATTATAAATTTGAATTTTGAAAAATTAATCAAATGGTTTAAAAACAATTTTTTTCAATGGCAAGGACTACAGACCAATATCTATTAAAACTACAAATGGGTTAAATTTCAAAATTTCTCAACACTGAAATTAACCTTGAGTTCACAAAGAAATAAAAACTGCTCCAATTTGGGATTGTCATAGGTAATGATTATATGCTGTAAAACTTTACTGCTTTTTTATTGTCATTATAGTCTTCAATTTCAAATAGCAATTTGATACATTCTACACTTAATTTTGAATGATTTAATGAATAAAATAATTAATAATTCATTCTTATTGAACTACTGACATAGGATTTTACATAAATTAGTACTGTAGTCAATAAATAGACCTAGGTCCAAAATTCTGTTTTAATAAAAACCAAGCTACGAACATGTCACATTTAGTTATATTTAAAAAGTACTTAACTAAGTGAATATGTAATGGCTTACTTGCATTCCTTTTACGAAGCTAACCCTCTACTGGCGGCATCGGTTAGGTTGAAAGCCTGTGCGGGATGGATTTACGACTGTGGAATGGGGTGGGTTATTTTGGTTGTCTGTCATGTAATAGAAAATGCTGTTGGCTTCAAAATGTGTGTGATCATTTAATATGTTTTCTTTATCTGTTGCGTAGTGTTTGTATATCTCGTATTTTTCTAAGGCTGTTAGTTTCTTACTTTGTTTTAATGTGTGTAGAACATTTCAATTAGTATGTATGTCTGTGTGTGTGTTGCGTGTTTTTTAGGTGTTTTGCGTAGCTGGATTTGGGGTTTGTTTGGGTAATGTGTTAGTAGAAGGTTAGGTTCGAAAAAGGAACAATCGTTTTGAAATGCTTCAGCATTTATTTAATATTTCTTCTTTTAAAGTTCTTCCACATTATCTTAATATTTGAAACTATTTTGAAATGAATTTGAAATTCTCCTGATAGGCTCTTATAAAGTTCCAATTGGTGACTCTATTCTTAACATAGTACATATTATTTCTGTTTATGTATTTTGGAAGAATATATTTTAGTATTACAGCCCAAATAGTATTAGAGTACAGAAATGTAATTCTAACATTAAATTTTTCAACCGTAAGTTTATTTTAAAAAAATATTTATTCACGCAATATTTTACAATTTTAGCTTTTTTTTATTAACAGTATATAATTACCTGTACCTTGTTTTTTAAATAAAATTATAATTGTTCCAATTAAAGTGAAAAGTCAATTATAATTTCTCCAGTTATAGTAGAAATGCATTAATTTGTCTATAATAGTTTTTTCCTGGCGTAAAACCAAGTGCGGTTATCATCGCCAAACAACAGCATATGTAATACTAAAATAGTTACTTAAAACAAAATTAAATTAAATAAAATAAATAAAACAAAACAAAATTTACAAAAAATAACAGTAACAATATAAAAATAGATATGCAACAATAAATATGTAACAATAAAGAAAAACATAACAATAAATAACAAAACAATATAAAAAAACAACGTAACAATAAATCTATAACAATATAAATAACATTTGATGTAGAAAATAAATATGATAACAATAATTAAATTATAGACACAAATTTACATGAATATATCTATACTACAATAAACAATTGAATATGTAAATTACAAATTTTGTAAAGTTCAAACATTAAATTTTAAATAGTATATTTAGGTGGCAAAGGAATGCGATGACACGATCTACGACCGTGATATCGTCCTTCAATACCATCTTTAAACTCCCTTGTAAATTTAACCTATCACGAACATGCTTCAAACCACCACAATCTACCAGTATATGTGACAGATTGTGACAGTATTTCCACAGAACTGATATAAAGGTGGGTCCTCATGACATCAGATAACCATGAGTTAGATAAGTGTGGCCAATGCGAAGGCGGGTAGCCACTACTTCCTCCCTACGTTTCAAACAAATAGAAGACCTCCATGGGGGACGGTATCCTTAATTTCTCTCAGCTTATTGTGATTTACACATTGCCCTTCATCATTCCCAGCAGCAGCCAATGAGCGTTTCACAAAACAAATATAATCAGATGCCATAACACTTAAGTAAATGGCACCATACTAGTGGCACTCTTTGCCACTTCATCCGCTTTTGTGTTTCTGGTAATTCCACAGTGAACGAAAACCCAACACCCCCTAATTGAAGATTGTGTACTGCACACAAAATATCTCCAAATAAAAGGTTCACGGAGAACACATCCTGAAGGGCCTGAAGTGCACTTTTCGAATCGGAATACAAAAGGTAATGAGAAAAAGTAGATTGGATGACGGTTAGAGCTTTAAAAATGGCAAACACTTCTGCTGTGAAAAACTACATGCTGAGGGTATTCCATAAGTAAAGGTACGCCCCAACACATAAAACGCACACCCAATGCCATTATCAAGTTTAGACCCATCAGTGAAAATAATTCCATTGTGTTGGTAGGATCTGGAAATTGTCATAAACCCCTGGTGGTAAACCACATTAGGAGTAGTGTGTTTGATAAAACTGGACAATGAGAAATCGAAATGTGGCGTTTTAATTATCCATGGAGGTAGATAGCACATTGTTCGTTCGAACATATCAGCATAACGTTCTTATGCCGAATGGCGCGGTTCTCGTACATCATAATTAGTAGCATATGAATTATGAAAGAGCATTTTGAATGCCGGATGATTAGGTTTGCTTCGAAGACCAGAAATGTACGATATTTGTAACATTTGACGTCATTTGGACAAGGAAGGTTCCCTCGCCTCCACAAGAAGCCTAAGGATTGGGCTAGTTTTAAACAAACCAGTAGCAAGTCTAAGTCAAGACTGGTGGACAGCATCAAAAATTTTCAGAACTGTAGGTCGAGCTGATGAATAGGCTCAACAGCCATAATCTATGCGCGATCTAACGACTGTACGATAAAATCAAAGCATACTAGTTCTGTCACCTCCTCAATTCGTAACACTAAGGACTCTTAACATATCCAATTTCTTGCTGCATCTCACCTTCAAATCATGAACATGTAGGATCCATAAAAGTCTTTTATTATATAAAAGACCTAAAAATCAGACATCATCCATGATTTGAAGCTGAATCCCATCAAGATAAAGGATAGGCTGGTGGTGTGGCCTATCTACGACTAAATGATACACAATAAGTCTTCAAAGAACAGAACTTAAAGCCTGTAGTTCTTGACCATTCTTCTAATCTATGTATAACTAACTGCAAAGATCTTTCCGCGGTTGCCATGTTACAAGCACTCACATATATACAGAAATCATCTACAAAGAGAGAACAGTGTACCGGAGATCGTATATTACATGTTATACTATTAATAGCAACGGCAATAGTTTATTATAGGCTGTAGTAGCAGAAAAGTTAAAAGATGATTTTACCAGTACATTAGCAATATCATCACTGTCTGTGGTCAATCTTACATTCCGTTGCTTCAACACAATGGCTGGCAACAAAATGGAAGTACCACAAACTGATGTTAGTTTCCTCCATACTGTGGAGGATGATGTTGTTCGTCTAATTGTACTAATGTATTGTGCCCAAGAATTAATCCTACTCAGCCTAAATATTCTCCGTGATTTTGCAGATCGATAGGTCAACAGCTGTCCATTCACTAGTAGATGCTGCCAAATGAGTAGGCGAACCGTCATTTAGCAGACATAAATCCAGTTCCGTTCTTACACTCTTCACAAGTTGACCTCGAGAATTGCTAGTCATAGATTCCCAAGACAAATGGTTGGTATTGAAATCTCCTACCAATAAGAACGGAGTCGGTAACTAGCTTATCAAGATTTTCAACACACATTGATTTTATACGAGACAGCTGTTTGAACGGCTACTACTTGTAAAGGGGTTATTAAGTTCATAGATACTGCATTGATACAGTCACGGGCAAGTATGGCTACTGAGATGGTCTGAATCACCGCTCAAATTAAGAAATTATAATTTCAAAAATTTAAATAACAAATTTTAATTAAATAATAAGGTTTTAATTTATTGTAAAATGAAACGTTGTAAAGAGTGAAGAAGCCAGTAAAATCTTAAATAGTTATTATTAAGGCAAATTAAATTAAAATAAAACTGTAATAACTAACTAAATTTGACAAACGGGAGTGCAGTGAAAAATTTCTAAGTGCCGAAAAATTCTAACTTGAGAATTAGGCCACGTAGAACTATCACTGACATTTTGAAATGACCAGCAAAATCCAAAATGAACAATAGTGAAAACTAAATTTAAAAACTTAAATAACAAAAAAGTAACAGCCATTTTAAAGTAATAGACATTTTTTAGTGTTCTAAAACAGATAACAAAATTATGCAGGTTAAATCGAATACGTTGTCCATTTCCGCCCGTACAAGAAAAAAGAATGGGGATAGCAACACGAGCTAAGAGCAGGTGGGGAAGGGTTACATAGTTGCAATAAATACAGGAACTTATGGACCTGTAAGGCAGTCTGTGAAAAATTTTAATACGAGGTGCTAACGGTCACTATGCCGGTCCGCGCATAGGACAACCACCATAGGCCAGATGGAAACAAATAGCCATGTTTCTGCCATCTAATTCGATCCACGGACGAGGGCTTCAGACTCAGCCTCCAGGACGTGAAGATCAGAGGAGAATGGAGAAGGACTTCCAGCGACTTACCAGGGATGGCTACTTCCAGTGTCCAGTGACCCAGAATCAAGACGAGAGGACTCTAGGACCGGCAGGGAAATTCTTGGCAAGTTATTTTCTCTATTATATTAAATAACGTCAAATTTAGTAAGTTAAAAATTATCAATAAAAATTAAACAATGACTTCACTCTATGTTGAATTTTAAATAAATGTTAAGTTCAGTAAAATTAATTTGTATAATAAAAATGCTTCAATAATGAATAATAAATATTAAATTCACAAAGTGGTTTTGGCCATAAACCAATCAATTTGGTAGAAGTATACAAATTTTAAAATTATTTGTCATAAAATGTAAAATTTACCAATTCAATCTTGTAATCAGAGGATACAAATTTTTGTATTATGTTAAATTAGGAAATAATTTTTGTTCAAATATGTAAATGAATTATATATATATATATATATATATATATATATATATATATATATATATATATATAGGAATTTTTGGACTTGATAGGAGACTGACAGACTTACCTCAAGGCAATAGTCCAAAACTGCAATCTCTTGGAAATAAGCACATATAAAACACATATAAAACACTTAATACACTTTTATTTGAAATATTTCGATCAACATGATCTTCTTCAGTCAAGAAAGAGAAAAAGAAAAAGAAGAAAAAGAAAAAGAAAAAGAAAAAGTATATATATATATATATATATATATATATATATATATATATAATGTTGAAATTAAATATATGAAATATCAGAAAAATTTAAATGATTATTTGTGATTTCAGAGAGTGAAATGTATTTTAGTTGGAAATATTTTTATTTTAAAAACCAGTAATTATTTAATTAATGCATTATAAAAACTTATGGTATTTAAATTTATCCTGCGTTGAATAACCAATAAAACTTTTAGTTTTTTCCAACTAATAAATAATGACTATTAAATCAAAGTACAGTTTTAATTAAATTTCATTAATTAATAAATCTATATAAAATTCAGAACCTAATGTTTCTTCAAACGAGTTCTTTCCTGAGAACAATTTTATTGAGCTATTCTAAAAATTAGATGGTTTTTTGTATTGAAGCCCAGAGACGAAGTCTACTGGCAGATCATGCTTAAAGAACACAGGAGCCTTTAAAAAAAAGGTATCCTATACATGATCATATTTTGCACGTCCCCCTGCTGTGCCTGCAGATCTTCTAAGATGGTAAGATTCTTTGGAAATGTTGTGTGTTCATATTAATAATGTTTCTTTCCAGCCGACTACTTTACTGACAAGTATGACTATATAAAGACCCAACAAAAGATGTTAACCATTTTAGGGGGGTCATACAAACTCTAAGGTAGGAGTCAGCGGGAATTGACTTGCGTTTAGGCGTGGCATTTAACGGGTGAACACAAGACAAAATTTAAGAACGCTTGAGGCTACATGAGCCCGAGAGCGGAACGGAGATAAGCAGGTGCAAATAAAAATAATAAAAAGTTTTAGAATCTTAACACCGTACACTAAAGTGAGGGGAGATAATAGGAGAGAGGGGGGGGACGTTGCACTACCTAACCTCTTGCTCGATCTTCTGTAATAAAGTCGGCTTGAAAAACTTAATATTCCCTTACATGAAAGTTTTGCAATTCATGGAGATGTGTCTCTGGTAGGCAGACGAACATTGGATATACATCTAGCAAGAGTACTTTTAGATCTTCTATGTGACTCCTAACGCCATTTATGTTCTACTGTATCACTGATTTGCTAAGCAAAGACATTTATTAGCTTAGCAAAGGATTTATTTGACATCCATTGGTGCTCTCTGTTTCTTCTAGCCATATCCACCCGTTCAGGGATGGAATCTGAGGAAGTTTTGGGTTTAGGAGGGGTGGTTTTCACATTCCCTCCTTTGTTAACATTTTTTTAAATACCCGGTAACGACGTGGTCTGATATACAACAGCTCATGTTGCGTTTTTTCCAACGTTTTCAGCACAGAAGGTTTATTACCTGATGATTCAGGTTGTATCAAATTCAAGGTAGGATTATTTGTGACTAAGGACAACAAGCGAGAAACTTGTTCTGTTAGAACTTCAATTTTCTTTGACAGCTCGGTACAGTTTTTACAGGACGATTTGGAGGCTGTCAGAGTAGTGGCATAAGTTTTACCGTCAGTCTTTAGCTTAGTAGATCTATAATTTTTCTTTGTCTCTGAAAACGATATCTTTTCTTGAGCCATGATGCCTAGGATAGCTTTCTTTTCCTTAAAGTTAGGGCAGTTGTATGATCCCTCTGGGTGATCACCACCACAGTTGGCGCATTTTGAAGCATTAATGCAGTCTTTATCATCATGTCCTTCAACACTACATTTATCGCATACGATCTCCATCGAACCGGTAGAGCTGATATGCCCAAAACGCTGACACTTGAAGCAGCGCCTAGGATTAACCACATATGGTTTCACTGTGAGCCTTTGGTACCTTACACGTAAGTATTTGGGTATCTCCGGTTTTCCAAAGGTGACAATAAAAGAGGCTGTTGCTACTTTCTCACCTTTGTCCATTTTCATTATAGCCACAACATCCGTAACTGATTGAGCCGACAGTTCAGACTTAATTTCATCAATTGGGATGTACATTAAATCCCAACATATGATGACCCCCTTTGAGTAATTCAAGGATCTGTGGGGAGTCACAGTTACATTGACCATATCAAAAAAGGAGGTAATTTTTAAAAGCGAACAAGTTTGTCTCTCATTAGACGTTTGAACAAGTAATGTCCCATTTCTTAATTTTTTTACAGACGAAACTGGACCTCCTGCACAGGCAGTAATAGCCTTGTTGATAAGGAAAGGTGAAACTTTCAAAAGATCTTTCCTCTCTTCAGCACTAGAAAACGTTAAATACTTTAACGATGGTAATGCCGGTGTATTTTCCACCATCAACTTTTTACTCACATCTACATTACTAGGCTTGTCAGGTGAATCTTGACGTGACCTCTTTAAATTTGAAAAATTGAACGGATTAGTGGAATCCATAAATTGTATAAAGCCAGCCATCGTGTTGGGTGTTACGGGCGAGACTATAGGAACAGGTACACCCTTGGATCACATGAAGATCATTTCCAATCCCCAGAACTCTGAGGCCTATAGCTTTTCTCCTTAGCTCGACTGGATGGGCATCAGTCGAAAACTTGTAATACTGTGCACAGGTTCCAACACCTGTGCACCGTGGACACTCCTTGACCAAGGACCAAAGCGGCTGGTAGACCAGAAACCGTGCTTACGTCTTCGGCAGAGCAAGCTCACATCAGCGTCCCAGTCCTAACGCCCAACGGTTCTGACCAGTCAAAAATCCCTAAAAGAAGGTGCAAGTCTTGAAATGTTTAGAGATTGTGTTGGATATGTGGTGTATGTAGAAAGTGTATTAGTGTGTAATAGTGAAGTTAGTGGTGTATATGTTTGGCCTGAGGAGTGGCTATAATAGTAGAGTAACAAAACATATATATGTAAAGAATATAAGTCTAAACATAAATTATGAAAGGAAAACAAACATAATATATACAATTAAAAATACAAATGTGCCCAATGTGGCACTTTTTTGGTTTCAAACGAGGATGGTCATTTTGGAAGATGTATCCTGGGGCGGGAAAATAACTGCACATAATATCCCTTGTCTGAAATAACTAAAAGATCAAATCCCTGCACCAAAAGTGAGTAAACAACACCTCTCAAATAACATACAGCTCTAAAAAAAGGGGATGAAGTTAGAAAAACAGCTGAGAATTAGAATTAATTGATAGCTGTATAGCACTCTGAAGAGTTTAAGGTGAACTGCAGAAAGAAATCAGAAAAAGTAAACAGTGGTATGAACAAATTTTCAGCCAGTTGGATGTATGACTTAATAGAAGCACCAATATCTGTACAGCTTAAGTAACCAGCAGATAAGTTATATAGCAAAACCGGTTATTAATCTTGAAAAACTCAACCATGATCCTAAGGATGCTTTTGTCACAACTATGCTGTCAGTCATCCGCGTTTCGATACACCAAAGTAAACAACTAAAAACTGTTCAGTCTATTCTCAAACCAGGCAAATAAGCTGGACCTAATATCATCTTCCTTAAATTTTTGTAACAACAAAGCCCTAGGCAAAAGAGTTCCTGACTCATGACTACAGCTGAAATTAACTCAGTCTTAGAACTAACAGCCTCTAGGCAGTTGGTTTGAATGTTTTTCAAACAGTGTGTCATGGTTTGCAACACTGAAATACGTTTCATAAATAGTTAACTTTATTAAATTTTATTATTTTAAATTTTTAGTTTCAAAACAGTAATGGACTTTAGGATGCCCTAAAGTAAAAGTTCTGGGTTCAGTCTCATAACCCAGAACCGTTTACAATTCACAATTATTTTTTCATATTCCTTAACAGTTTTCTTAGACAAAAAAGTATTTAATGTTAATCAATCAGGTTTACATGGCAAAATGATCTGTAGTCAAATAAGTCAGTTCTGCTAGATATGATGAATTATAGAGTATGGCACAGTAATGACTTGCTATTGTATCTATTGCATTGGTTTTTTTTGTTTTGTTGAAAGGGTTAAAGTGCCTAATACATTCTTTGTGAACTAAGATTAAGCCCTTCTTGTATTTCAATCAAAACCAATAAACTAACCAGATTACCATAGGTGGTTATCCAACAAATCTTAATTACCTTGATGTTTTTCTTAGCGTTTGAAAGACTGTTACAGAGTCAAAACTGTATTGCTAACTTACTTTTATTGTTTAGTTCATCCCAGTTGTTCAAAATCTACTCAAAACTCTAACTTTATATCTTACCTTGACTGAGGAGTGCCACAACCCCAAACTTCTACACTCTGCAACTGATAAGGCACTCCTTGGAATTTTATTTCACTAAAACCCTCATTAATCTCAATCTTAGGTTTACGTGGATCTATTCCTCCTCGAATGCCTTTTGGGTAGCCTCGTATTGACAAATTAAGATATATTAACTTTGGACCACCTATAAAAAGAAATAATTATTAACAGTCCTCGTGAAAAAAAGGAAAATGTGAAAGTTTATTTTTAAAGAAGTCATTTATAACATTAAAGACTATAGTTAACTTCCAATAAGTTGTGAGCAGATAGTTTGAATTAAAAATTTATTCAAATGTTATTGTATAATATAAGAACAGGTTATAGGCATTTCAATAAAGACACAAATAGATTCCCTAAATACAGTAACCCCTTATTATTCGTTGGGGCTACGTTCCCTGAACTTACTGCAAATAGTAAAACTCCGATTACTGAAACCAACTGTATATGGAAAGGAGAGGGATACATTCCGCATAAAAAATTATATCATTAATTACAGCTATACTGTACGCTTATAATACAGTATAGTATATTTACATATTACATAATAACATACATAATGTTTATTGTTTACTTACCTTTTCCTTCAATCCGAAAATTCTATTCAATATGAGCACTCACACAGAGATACAGGTATTCTTCATTGTTAAGCACTACTCACACACAGATACAGGTATTCTTCATTGTTAAGCACTACTCACACACAGATAAAGGTATTCTTCATTGTTAAGCACTACTCACACACAGATACAGGTATTCTTCATTGTTAAGCACTACTCACACACAGATACAGGTATTCTTCATTGTTAAGCACTACTCACACACAGATACAGGTATTCTTCATTGTTAAGCACTACTCACACACAGATACAGGTATTCTTCATTGTTAAGCACTACTCACACACAGATACGGGTATTCTTCATTGTTAAGCACTACTCACACACAGATGCAGGTATTCTTCATTGTTAAGCACTACTCACACACAGATACAGGTATTCTTCATTGTTAAGCACTACTCACACACAGATACAGGTATTCTTCATTGTTAAGCACTACTCACACACAGATACAGGTATTCTTCATTGTTAAGCACTACTCACACACAGATACAGGTATTCTTCATTGTTAAGCACTACTCACACACAGATACAGGTATTCTTCATTGTTAAGCACTACTCACACACAGATACAGGTATTCTTCATTGTTAAGCACTACTCACACACAGATACGGGTATTCTTCATTGTTAAGCACTACTCACACACAGATACAGGTATTCTTCATTGTTAAGCAATACTCACACACAGATACAGGTATTCTTCATTGTTAAGCACTACTCACACACAGATACAGGTATTCGTCATTGTTAAGCACTACTCCCACACAGATACAGGTATTCTTCATTGTTAAGCACTACTCACACACAGATACAGGTATTCTTTATTGTTAAGCACTATCGATTAAATTTTTAAACACCTAATTTAACACAAATAATGTTTTAAACTCTTTCAATATGATTTGAAAAAACTTGTTTTACTTTGTGCACAAATTTTTTCTAGTTTTTTACACACTTCTTTATAATTATACTGATAGTGCTTCTTCCAGCTCTCGATTAAATTTTAATGCCTTTTATAGAGAGGTATCAGTTTGAGTAACAGCTTCTGGTAACTGTTTCCTTAATCATGGAATTTCCCCATAAGATTTTAATGTCACCTTCAGTAATACATTTTTTACGATTTCTTCATCTTCATTATTCGAGTTAGGGAGTTAGTTCTTCCCCCTCTTCTTTCGTCAAATCCTTGCTCCCGCTTTTCAAAGGATTGTCGAAATCTTCACTGTTAATGTTTTCAAATCCTTCACCCTTAATTCCATGTGCTATTGAGACAATATCAGTAACAACATTGTGACCATCTGTTGTGTCATCATCCTGGTCACATAGTCTTGCCACAGTTTCTTCCAACAAGCACGCACTGATGATGGTTTTAGTTCATCCACTAATTCTTTTACTTTAGAAATGCAATTCACAATATCATATTTTTCCAGCTTTGGCTCACTGTAAAGGTTTCGTTATTTTTTAAGGCATTAAATAATATGCCAAGATACTAGGCTTTAAAAATAGCGATGACACTCTGGTCTAGAAGTTGAATCAAGGCCATTATATTTGGCGGCAGGAACAACACTTCCACGTTAGGATGTAACGAATTTAGATGTGGTGGGAGCACAGGTGCATTGTCTATTATAAGGAGAACTTTAAAAGAAAGGGACTTCGATTTTTAACAAAAAACATTCTGCTTCCATGACAAAAAAAATGGAACCATTCTGTAAACAAGTCTCCGGTTACCCATGCCTTTTTGTTTTGCTTTCCATAACCACAGCAAATGATCCTTATCCTTGCCTTTCAGGGCTATAGGGTATAAGGATCTGTAAACTACCATTGGTTTCATCATGCAACCGCTAGGACTACAGCACAGTAAAACCTTTGCTGGCTTTAAACCCTGAAGCAGATTTCTCCTCCTTAGATAAGAAAGTTTGTGAAGGTTTTGTTTTCCAAAACGGTCTAGTCTCATCGGCATTTAAAACTTGATCGACTGTGTGAGTCTCTCTCCGAATAATTATTTTAAAATGCGTTGGAAATGAGTTGGTGGCTTTATGATCCGCCGATGCTGATTCACTGGCAATTTTCATGATGTGAAGAGAAAACAGTTTCTTAAACTAGTCAAACCAGCCTTTACTAGCTAAAAATGACCGACTGTCCGTATGTCCACCTTCGCTTTCAACAGAGTTTTTATACAAACACCTAGCTTATTCACCAATAAAAATCGAACTCAGGGGCACCCTCTTTTGTGATTGATCTTCTATCCACAGGCTCAGAGCTTTTTCCATTTTTTCAAAGTATAAAACTAAAACTAGAATTATTAATTCAAGTTAACACATTTAAAAACTTCTATTAATTTAAAGTGATTAATAATCTGATGAGTTAGGTTGATATTATTGTCAATGAAGAATATGTGAATACAGGTAGGAATAAGGTAGGGCTCACTGGTTTCAGATGTAGGAAAGTATTATGTAATGGTCTTAATGTTGAAATACTCTCTGTCTGTTAATGATGTCTGCCTGTTACACTGAGAACACATGGTATAAAAGAATTGAAGATTTGATCGCACAAATGGGCAGAATTGTTTAAGCATTTGAAGCAAATGTCTTTTCTATCGATGTCCAAGTAAGATGTCTTCTTTCTCCCAACTTAAAACTATTATGTTATTGAGATAGTATTTTAATGTGTGATATGTCTAAAATTTTGTTGTGTTGTTGAACTGTGTGGGGATCCATAAAGCATGACAAACCCATCTCAGAAAGAGTAATTATGCATCACCTCTATGCAGGTGAATATACTTTATGGGTATATCAAGTGTCATAGCCCATTTATATCAATCCAAGAAGAAATATAATAATTCTTGCTCAGTTTGTTACTCCAAAGTTAAAAAAAATCTTTTTTGTCAAAATAGGAGGGACTTGAACTCTTATTCCCAAACTTAATTCACATGTTGAAATAGTTACAGTTGTATCAAAATTCACTAAAACACATTTGTTTCAAAAACCTTTACAGAGCACAGTAGCGTAATCATGATCATTAAATAACAATAACCCTGGGTACAAATATTAAGGGATGTTTGTAACCTTCTAATGAAGCTAACTGTGTTAGCGAAATGTAATCAAGGTTGTTTAAATATTTATATCAAGGGTTATTGTTGTTTAATGACATTTGTTTAAGTTTAATACTATTTTCAAAGCCTCACATAATTATCTTCTTTAATGCTAGAAATTATTATCTAAAAAACATAAAAACTTACGTTGAACAACATGGTACAGTGGGTGCATCTGAATAATAATACTGTCTTCACCCCCCCAATACTGATGTGTTTCCCTCCACTCCTGTGTGGCACCAATACAAAATACCATTTCTTGGTCCCCTTTTATAAACATTAATGTAGGTCCCCGGTAACTTAAAACATGATGTAAAAATCTGAAATAAAAATATAACTTGTATAAATATAATATACTGCATGTTTATCTACTTATAGACACTAAATTTGTGTTTTGGTTTTTCACAATAACACAAAAAGGTGTGATTAATATTCATAATATTATTAATAATATAATAATATTCGAATATTAATAAAAAGGTGCAAACGAATATTCGGTCATTACATTTCCACAAATTTAGTAAGATCTTATGGTAATATGCTTGCAAAATTAGTCTTGATTTCTTGGTTTATAAAGTGCCCCTAAACAGGATTAGAGACGCTGGATTACAAATAGATCTCTTTGTATATCTCTATAAAACTGAAAATAAAAGTAATAAAATTAAAAATCGTGTTTAAACTTGGAAACAAAATAATAGATCTTATTACACATTTATTATATCTGAAAAATTATAAATATATAAAAAAAACAGATGTGATATTGAGGTTAACTAATGAATAATTTTAGAAAAAATGTACTTCAGAACCATATCATTTTTAAAATGAGGAGGAAATGTGCAGAGAATATTAATGTACAGATTGTGTAGATAGGTCTGGGAGAGAAATAATAATAGCAAGACGGGAGGAAGTAAATAAGACATGAATACCAAGAAAATATTTTGTAAAATATTTTCTTTTCAAGAACACAGAACGATAGATGAACTACAGGTATAACAGCAACTTGAAATGCTATGATAGGCATAGAAATGACTATAATAAATAACCATTTAGAAAATTATAATATGATTTCGATACAATTTTTTTTTTTTAACGATTTATACAATAAATAAAACTTATACAATTCCAGAATACATTTCCTGAAAGATTTATTAGAAAAGAGATAATTAGGGAAAATATTGTGAAAATACTTTTATGTGTTTAAGGCAAAAAGCACAACAGGTGATTAGGCTATTATTGCTTATGCAATAAATAAAACATGATTAATATTTGTATTTACCATACAAAATATATGTAGCAAAACATTATTTTTAAATACACATAAGATATTATGAACATTTTTTGTAACTTAAGTTTTGCAGACCTGATACTTAACAAATGAAGTATTTAAATGAGACTTTTAAAACATACCTGTTAGCACTTAAACCATGGTGGCTACTGTTATATAATGGTGTCCAGTGTGAAGGACAAGAGAAATCCAACTGAAATAGAATCATTTGAAACATGATTGAAGAGCTAGATTTCTGTATAATACATAACTTAAATGTCTAACAAACCAGATGTGAAACCATATCAAGTACTTATTCGGACCTATTCTTTAATTAGCATGTAATTAATTTTTTTAAATGTATTTCTAGATTATTTTTGAATGTTCATCTTTAGCATTGTGTCTCTCTGGCATCACTGTTATTATGTCTTGTAAATGTTTATTTTATGGAAAAATATCAGGGAGAACTTTTAAAAAATAAGCAAATTCATGTTACAATACACACCAAACTTTTGTCACTTTAAGTGATCAGTACAGGCCAGTTCAATTTGACTGGTTGGCTAACTGGTGCACCACCTGGATTAGTTGAATTTAACCTATCTTTGTTTAGCCTGAGCTTAGGTCTTTGAGGCAAAGGTTATATTTTCATATTTGCTTCTAACTGTGTATAAAAACTTAGTTTCAATGTAGATTTGGCAATGGGCTTTTCAGTGATTTATATAGAATATTAGGTTTTTAACATGTAATTAGAGCTTAAGTTTTTTATTTTGTAGTGACTGTGAATTAATACAATACAATGTATATTTGTAAGATACTGATAGATATGACTAACGAATGTTGTATTACCCACTTAAAGAAAGATTTACATGTTGAAAAAACAATATTTATTTACATTCTCTGAATGATTGCCATAAATACATCCATGCTTTACAAGATACACTCAATAAGAAATGGCAGACAAGATATCTTTGTAAAACTTTAGATTGCACCTAATTGAAGAGATCTTACCTTCCAAGACCGTGAATCAAGTGAAGGATGCACTGTCCCACTGAACGAAAAATTGTAAAAACTGAGGAAAATTGTAAAGAAAGGTTTTACAGAATGTAAAAATTGTACAGTTTGCCATATAGAACATATACATAAAAATGTAATGTGTTTTATTTGTCCCAGGAAATCAACACTTTGTGCTGTAAAATTGTTTGACAAATTCCATAGCTCAAAAATTATAATTAAAGAAGGGATTTACAAAGAAATACTTTAGTTTTTATGAATTTACTAATAAAACTATTTATTGAATGTGATATGAGAAACGGTTTTTTTATTGTAAGAAAAAAAAATGGTATTTATTATTGTTGAATGTATGTGATGTGGGGTATATCATACTAGTTAGATTCATTTGGCATATTATGAAATAGGGTTTAATTTGCGTAAATCGCAAAATATCACCTTATCTTGTTTTCTACACAACATCAGTAGATTTTGTATCTAATAATATATCTTACTTTGGTTACTTTCCATCCCCAAATAGGCAGTTTGTAATCTTGCTTCAATAATTGTCTGACTTGATCTGTTACCATTTCTGTATATTCTAAGGCCACTTGGTATTTTTTGTAATTTGAAGTTGGCCTGTAGTAGACCTTCCTCAGTTCTTCATCATTGCCTTTAAAAGCTAGGTTGCTTTTTGTGACACGACTTAGAAGTGAACATACTACTGGAGGTTTTGGTCTACGTTTAGATGCTGTTTTTTGCTATTTCATTTTAAAATATGTTGCAATGACCAGGAATCCACTGAACAGCAATATTTTATTTGTAAGTAATTAAAGTAGATGCAAAATAATGATCTGTAGGGTTATAGTGCTGATTTTGAGACCATAAAAATACAGATTTTCGTTAGTTCCAACAACAGGCAATACTATAGAGCTGCAGATATTGGCAGTAATTGTCCAGTGAAGAACTGGAGGATGAGGTGAACTAATATTGTTGTGATAGCTTTTTGTATCGAGTAGTGAATTTTGAACCAGCTTCAACTGTCCAGACATTTAGAT
Organism: Prosapia bicincta; assembly: GCA_036971475.1. NCBI lineage: Eukaryota > Metazoa > Arthropoda > Insecta > Hemiptera > Cercopidae > Prosapia > Prosapia bicincta. Next base: position 82,302,300 of record JBAIZL010000001.1, on the reverse strand, counting down.
CATTGGTATATGTAATACTATATTTCACTTCAATTGGCAATCATTTTCCAACATCATGCATCATATTTAAAATTGTGGGGCTAAAAACAGAACACTGTTTAACTACCATGGTTTTATCTCACAAATGTTTTGTTGATTACAATAGTCTTTACTGTCCTGCCATGAAAAAAACTCAAAATATTCTCCCTTTAAATTCCAATATTCATTGCTTAAAATATCAATAAAGCCAGCCGTATCTTGTCAAAGGTCGCTTTGAAGTCCACCAAAACAACAACTATAACCTTCTTGTTGTGAAAACCCACACAGATATCCTCTATTAACCTGAGGATTGCATCTACAGTCAGGTCAAAAATCAAACTGTTTTTGATCTAACACAGAGATGGCCAACTTTTCAACCCTAATATTTTCAGTGAAGATGAGGGCCGCACAACTCATCACATATACATCAATGTAGGCAATATGTATATCGTATGTCGCATATTAAATAATATTAATCAATCAAATTTATTCAACAATTTTCATATACATTTAATATCAAGCTAAATGTAAAAAGGACTTGAAAAAGTATAATATTAAATTTTTAGTTGTTATTTAACACTTTCAGCACATCTAGCGTTCCGGCACGCTCTGGGTTCCCTTATGAGGTACCGAGAGTGTGCCGATGCGCTCCTAGCTTATTTTCTTAGATACGGCGAGCTCACCGGCACGCTCACTCCCAGGCTAATTGAAACTTCTGTACTGTCGATATACGTTTGTATAAAGGTTTGATTTTTACGTCAATGCTTCAGAAGAGTTTGGAGAATATTGTGCCTGAGTTATTTTTAAATCCGACTATCCCAATTTAACTTTTGATGCTTCAACTGTAACAATGTTTCAGGGAGTTTTATGAACAGATTTAATTTGTTACAATAAAAATATTGAAAAGAACCCCAATACCACAAAAATAATCAAAAATAACAAATAAAACAAGTTACTTAAGATTAAACCCTTATGTACATTTCGATGACCATGTCATCATCATCAGAGGGTGATGACATGGTCATCGAAATGTACATAAGGGTTTAATCTTAAGTAACTTGTTTTATTTGTTATTTTTGATTATTTTTGTGGTATTGGGGTTCTTTTCAATATTTTTATTGTAATATATGGTACCACTGTGCTCTTGATATTGTGTATTATCATGGCTTCCCGGTCAACTGAGCAAAACCTTTTTAATAAGTTAAGTTTAAAAATAAGTTCATTACAAGTAGATATCGGTTTTTTAAAATATCCTCTGATGATGATGACATGGTCATCGAAATGTACATAAGGGTTTAATCTTAAGTAACTTGTTTTATTTGTTATTTTTGATTATTTTTGTGGTATTGGGGTTCTTTTCAATATTTTTATTGTAATATATGGTACCACTGTGCTCTTGATATTGTGTAGATTTAATTTGGTTTAACTTTTATATTTTATTGTTTTTTTTTAGTTTGAACCATTTAACGCGGCAAAATATCCGGTAAAAACAACGATCGTAAAAATTAACTAAGCTTTCTGAACTAACACAAGAATAAACGATAACTGTCCTATTAGAGTGAATGAACCAACTCGAAGTGCGAACAGACTAATGTAAATATGTGTCATTGCAAAATGTTTGGACCCCCGAAAACCTAATGTGTCAACATAAGATTGTAGTAAACAAATGTCAGCTTATCTCGGCTATAAATAGTCTCGGACGTGACATATGTATTATCTATGTCTCCGTTTACATTACGATCTCCGAAACACTTGGCACAATCAGAAATAAACATTTCGAGTTGAACGTTGAGTGCTTATTTTAAGTATGTAATATATTTTAGTAGTAGAGTCTTTAGTTTTGCATGCAAATTTTCTTTTTTCTCTGTCTTTTTTATTGTGTTTTTTTATTTGTCATACAGTAATTTATCATTTGTATTTCTTTTTTTAAATTGACTTGATAAATAAAACAATATTTTAGAGTCTAATACACTGTTCTGATGTCACCAATAAACATGTATATGTTAGAAATAAAATTATTGAGATGAAAATAACGGGCTCGATAATTAGATGCTACAACAAGCTATGCAACCCGCATGGCGTTCCACTGCCGTCAGAGCTGGAAGTTAACGAAAAATAGACAGTAGTTGGATGAGATCACCAATATCGCCGCCGTGTTGAAAGTGTTAATCATGTTTTTCACGTTTATCAGAACACAGTATTGGAAAAAAACTATAATTTATTTAAATTTAGAATCATTTATAAGTATTTACCTACATCGCCTAATTAGAACAATGTGGGTGGACACAAATGCAGATCTTGAAAATGGTTTTCTGTAAGGCTGTTACGGTGAGTTGACTTTATAAATCATTGTTGAAATGTGCACTTACAAAGAAAACATGAATATGCTTTCAAACATTGAAACTATTTTTTTTTTCTCCGAAGACATGTAGTTTGGGTTATTTCTCCTCAGGCACTTGACTCCAAAATGCAGTACCAGTTTCTGACCTTGTCTGAGAAATTGGGTCACTGCAAGTCACAGAGCTCTTACTGGGAGGTAAGAATCGTGTTCAACCTATACCTTATGCCAATCTATATTTTTATTAATCACTTAAACAATAGTTTATGACCATCCGAACTTTGAATTTAGTAAATTTGTTAAAACTTACTGAGACAGAACGTTTTCGATCGCTATGTTGCCGATCTTCATCAGTGTCTTCTGCTTAGAGATGTTGGGTCAAGCAGTGACGGTTTTAAAGGTAGGTTTTCGATAGTATCGAAGAGTATGTGTGATTTGTATTGTGTTTGTTCGTTTAATATGTTTGTACTTTGTGTTTTTGTGTGTCTGTAAATTTCATATTGTTTAGTGTGTTGAGATGTGGTCCTTTTTTGTTGATGTGTAGGATTTCTAGGTTATGGTAAAGGTCTGTGTATTTGTGTCCTGTATCTTTTATTTGGTTGTAAAATGTTGAGTTGGTGTTCTGTTTGTGTTCTTTGACTCTTTTTGTAAAGCTGCGACCTGTTTGTCTAATATAGAGTTTGTTACATTCGTCGCAGAATATATTTTTATGTTTTACACTTATTAATAAATCAATAATCTAATGTTTTTAACATTCATCTGGGGCCACATAAAACCAGGTTGCAGGCTAAAAGCGGCTTCTGAGCCGCTAGTTGGTCATCCCTGATCTAACATGTTATTTTTATATAATCTCAACCTATATTGTTTATAATTCTCTCAACAATTTTCCTAATTGGAGAGAAGTTGAACAATTTTCCTAAGTTGATTCCTCTACATAGCTGCGGTCATCTTAACTATGTACAATTTTAATGTCAAAGATTAAATGTGCCATCTAAAATTGTATGTAAAATTTTACATACCTACTTGATTTTCATAATGCATTTTATTCTACATTTTGGGTCTGGTACATTTTATTCTTGAATATATCTGTTCTGAGATGTATTTAGTAACCATCTGTAGCATATAATTCATAAAACAACATTTTTTGAATTGATATTTATGTGAAAAAAGATTAAGTTAAAAGTTTTATAGGCAGACATACGATTAACCTTTTGTTTGTTGTTCAAAACAAACTTTTAATTTGTTTCAATGGCCATTAAGTTTCAAACACAGTAGCTAGCTCTAATTTAAAATTTTGATAATAACTGCTTCCTTCAACCTCTACACTATTTAGATCTAGAGGTAAAATGATCCAAAAGCAGTTTTTTTTTTTCTAACGAGGACAGTGTACATTTGACAATGACCTTTTTTCCAGAATATATTCACTAGAAAGGTGAAATATAAATTGATTTTTTAAAGCTATTTCATCAACTAAAGTAAAATGGTATTTAATACAAAAAAACACAAAAGCTACCTGTACTAAAATTCAGAAGAAGTGTAACCACACACTCCTTCACTGCAAATTTTAAATAAACAGGTCTAGAAATGGCTCTTGTAGAGTTTTAAGCCAATTCAACTGACTCACATTATTGAGTATTCCCCAGAAGTTATTGAGTGCTATGGATTATGCAAATAAATTAATAATGGACTTTTGGAAATGTACGCTAGTAAATATATGTTTCTTAGCCTGTTAAAAGTGGCAGCAATGAATAACACCTGGCTTTGGGTTCAGCAATTATCTCAAGATACTTACATTAAGATGCAATACTGATATTATAGTAGTGCCATTAATTCTGCTGTAGAAATTTTTGATTGGGATGATTTTGTTCAGTTGATCTCATATTCTAAACACTGAAGTATGTTTCTAGGGATTGTTAATACAAGCCAATAACCTTACCACTTTGTCGGTAACTTTCAATATTTTTTAAAGCGTAATTTTAGTGGTTTAGAACATATTTGGTTCAACTGTTGGCACACTGCTTACTGCTGGTGGGTTAGTTTTATTTTTTTAAATACAAAAACTTTCTGCCATGAAATATTACCATCCCGCCTTTCCTCCAAAAGTTTTCGATGTGGCACTTGAGTAAAAGAGGTTGGAGACCCCTGATCTAATATAGACATAACCGGTCAAAGTGTTACAGGACTGAATGTGCAAGTTGAAAAGGGACAAAATCATTACTATCAAATATCAAGTTAAATAACTAATGAACAATAAATAAAGCAATAAAATACACACAAGACAAAACACAAAAATTAAGTGAAGAATTAGATAACATTACAAAAATAGCAATAGAAAATGGACACAACAAACAACTTATAAAAAATCTATACAAAAACCTTACTAAAAAAACCTCAACTCATAGCTACAACCAGAACACAAAAACAAAAAACTTACCAAAAATATAATTACACCAACAACAAAATAATAAAAGCAACAAAAGTATACAATAAAGAACACTACACACTAACATACAAACCAAGCAATAAAATAATAAAATACAACAAAAATCACCAAATAAATACAGAAAAACATAACCTATCTGGAATCTACAAAATTCCCTGTAATGACGGCAACACATTTTACATTGGAAAAACAACTACACTGATACTTCAAAGTTAGATTTTCAGATGATATAAGAGCATTCAAAAGCAATAATATAAACGCATCAAATGTAGCAGAACACCTAACATCACCCAACCATACAATAACAAGTTACAAAAATAACCTAACAAACACAATAAACTAATTAACCAACAGACAACATATACAGAAGACAAACTATTCAAAAATATCTTACATAGAATACAAAACGAAACACATGACGTCAACTACGAAGTACCAACATCATGGACCGAAAAATGACATCGGCGATATAATTCAATTCTGTGATTCAACAATGGTAAAGTGACCGAAAGGTACCTCATCACAAGGTAAAAATGAATTGCACTTAATGGTGGAATAATTGTTTGCGTTAACATATAATAACTTTATATATATATATATATATATATATAGATTTTTTGGACTAGGAGACTGACAGACTTACCTTGGTAAGAGTCCACACTGTAGTCTTGAAATAGAAACACATAAAAGCACTTAAACAATGATATATTTCAACCACACAGTGGTCTTTGTCAATCGAAGAGAAAACACAAAAAGAAATAAGAGAGAATGAAATAAAATAAATATAAGTTGTAATCACAGATTGTGTAGAGTAGAAATCAGATGACACAGATGCAGAGATTAAAGATATATATATATATATTGTTTCCATGAGCATATGAGTGATTATAGTTTATATAAGTCTGTCAGGGGAAAAGAGATAAGGCTATTAGGAAGAAAAAAAAATTTATTTTATTTTATTTCATTTCATTCTCTCTTATTTCTTTTTGTGTTTTCTCTTCGATTGACAAAGACCACTGTGTGGTTGAAATATATCATTGTTTAAGTGCTTTTATGTGTTTCTATTTCAAGACTACAGTGTGGACTCTTACCAAAATAAGTCTGTCAGTCTCCTAGTCCAAAAAATCTAAATAATCTTTACCAACCAAAACTAACCTATATATATATATATGAAGTTAATGTATTACTATTGTAAGTAATTTTATCCACCATTAAGTGCAATGATTTTATCATTGATTTAAAATCATTGCACTTAATGGTGGATAAAATTACTTACAATAGTAATACATTAACTTCATAAAGTCAGTGCAACGGAAAAACAATGGATAACGTAAAATATCAAGAATATATATATATATATATATATATATATATATATATATATATATATATATATATATAGAATATCAAATGTGTTTTCCTGTTAGAATATTTTTAAGATTAAATAATATACACTAATACAGGAATATTTAATTTATTGAATAATACATTCAAAGCTTTTCGTTGGTTGACATTACCAACATCCTCAGGAATTACAATACTAAGAATGATAAAAGAACTATTTAACAAATATGAAGCTACTAGATAAATCATTACACAGTTGCAAAAATCTATTACAATATTGCCAAACCTATTCCACTGCTGCCACAACATTATATACATTGAACATAGTATGGAATTTAGAACGTATTTGAATTTGTTCATCTATTAATTTGTTATCAATATTATGCTTGTAAATTTCAAATGCTTCACATACGTTCATTTTTAACCCTTTATTTACTTCTTTTATAATTTTCATATTATTTATAAATTATGTTATTATTATTTATCATAAATTAGAATGTGAATTTTGTAATAAAGTTTATATAGGACAAACAAAGAAAAAAATTAAAAGAAAGGTATAAAGAACATTTTAATGCTTTTTTAAAACCAAATATATATAAGTCTAATTTCGCAACCCATTGTATTAATAATAATCATATGTTTCCTAATATAAATAATATGAAAATTATAAAAGAAGTAAATAAAGGGTTAAAAATGAACGTATGTGAAGCATTTGAAATTTACAAGCATAATATTGATAACAAATTAATAGATGAACAAATTCAAATACGTTCTAAATTCCATACTATGTTCAATGTATATAATGTTGTGGCAGCAGTGGAATAGGTTTGGCAATATTGTAATAGATTTGGCAACTGTGTAATGCTTTATCTAGTAGCTTCATATTTGTTAAATAGTTCTTTTATCATTCTTAGTATTGTAATTCCTGAGGATGTTGGTAATGTCAACCAACGAAAAGCTTTGAATGTATTATTCAATAAATTAAATATTCCTGTATTAGTGTATATTATTTAATCTTAAATATATATATATATATATATATATATATATATATATATACACATATACAGATGCAATAGACCAGATAATCGGTAGGTACTCTTGGGGTCAAGTTCTGGCACCGTTCACCTCGTGCGAGCAGGCAGGGCCATCAGTGTACATTAGATACTACACTCAAGGGGTTTAACATTTCACTCATCCCCCGGTTTCTGTTTTGTAAGGGAGGTCTGTAACACTTTTTTTGGTAACAAACAGCACGAGCCAGTGCCCATCTATAATCAGCTGTTTGCTACAAACTTGCTTTTTCCAGTCCTTTTTAAAAATGAAGTACAAGGTTATTTGAGTTGGATAAGAAAACTTGAATTGGGAGTGTCATAAGGTACTAGGCAAAAGAAGCTAGTGCTAGCTGGTGACCGCGGGAATATCTCTGATCGATCAGACAACCCAAGGAAGCCAGAAAACACGGTAACATTTTTTACTAAAGACTATGACACAAAGGTAAATCTTTTACATTTATATATATAATACATATTGTAAGTATGCACATGGTCCACGGCCCTACGGCGTTTTGTAACATAGTACAACTAAGGTTGAACAAAATACAGGGGCTGACGAAAATATAGGGACAGATACAAAAAATTTAGATAAGATGCAGAGACAATTTTTTTCAATGTTTAATCTAATGAGATATATCCAAAAGCTATATTTGTGATAGCTGGGCAGTACTCAATACATAACCAAGATTTTGGCTTGTTCTCTCTCTAATACAATCCATACTTTTTAAAATATTCATTAGATATGGTAAATATATCCTCCGTAGCTACTGTAACAAACAAATTAAATTTTCATGCTACCTACATGCTTCAAAAATATAGTGTTGACATTTTTTTTATATCTAGTTACCAGAGTGAATTTATTCATTCTGAAGGATGTAGTCTTCACAGGGCGTGAAGGATGTAATCTATTTTGGTTGTAAATGGTGTAGCCTTCTCAGAGTGTGAAGGATGTAGCCATTACGAAATTTGAAGGACAGAGCTATTCAAGGTGTGTGAAGGTTGTAGCCTCTTAAAGTGTGGAGCGTGCCAAAGAATGTGAAGGTTGTACTCTACTTTGGTTGTGAACAGTGTAGCCTTCTCAGAGTGTGAAGGCTGTACTCAATTCAGTTTGTGAAGGGTGTATCCATCGCAGAATGTGAAGGATACAGCTTTTCGGGGTGTAGCCTTCTCAGAATGTGAAGGATACAGCTTTTCGGGGTGTAGCCTTCTCAGAGTGTGAAGGGTGTACTTTCTCAGGGTGTGAAGGGTATAGCTGTGAAGGTCGTAGCCTTCTCAGAGTGTGAAGGTTGTAGCTCTCTTAGAGTGTGAAGAGTATAGTCTTTCAAAGTGTGAAAATTGTAGACTTCTTAGAATGTCAAGGTTGTAGCCTTCTCAGGGTGTGAATGGTATAGCCTTCTCAGAGAGTGAAGGATATAATATTCTCAGGGTGTGAAGGATATAGCCTTCTCAGGGTGTGAAGGGTATAGCTTTCTCAGGGTGTAACCTCAATGCTTTTTAATCAAGATGGTTTTCGTTATGTAGTAAATGATCCAAATTTATTTGAACATTTTTTCAAACAAAAAGCAACAAAAAGATAAGTGATTGGTTACGATAAATGCATGCTTTGTGTAGACATAGACCGTCAAGACATGACCTTTCTTATCATGAAAGGGACATTAAAAGAATACTAAAAAAATAATTGTTAGATATGCCAATTTACAATGCATTTGTAGTTTTCAATAATTTTTTAAAACAAGCATTATATTGATTTTCAACTGAGTTTAATAAACACATTCTAATTTCAGTAACGTTACCGAGTATTATGACATCGTATAGGCAAAATCACATTTATTTCTTCATTGTTATGGGAGATATTTGAATTAAACTTAATTTGCATATACAAATATACTTAATATTTCATTTTAAAAAATCTATATGTAAAACTGAAAAATAATTTATTTTAACATTTTTAGAAAGGTTTATTAGTTATTGACCTTTTTAATAGAAAAAATATTTTTTGTTTATAGTTTTTAAATGAACTAAAGGTATAATTTAATGAACAAAAAAGCTTTAAATAAAATTACCCTAATTTATTTTGTCTACCTTCAACTGTGATTTTTCAAAACAATTTTTAACAAAACCATGTATTATTAAAATTTAATAAACCCTGAAGTCCAGGTGCAATTGAAACAACTAGTAGCTTAATGGCTTAAAAACAGGAGAGGTGACGATATAGTGTACTTTATGATTGTTTATTAGTACATATGTATAAACAAAAGTTAAACATAAACATCAGTAAAAAATTCCAAAAAGAATGAAAACTTATTACTGTATTCACAATTATTTAATTGAACAGGATATGTGCCCTAACAATAATATATATTATTGATGTTTTGGTTAAACCTGGTTCCGGATGCCGATAAACAGGGTTATACTGTATAAATCAAATGAAATGATACTTTTTCATTTTCACTTTTAGTGTGATTTTGTAATGGTCTATGCTTATACAGTTTGGTATATTAAAATGTAGTTGTCTAATTAATTTTAACATTTAGTGTAAATTTCTATTCTTCATAGCTTGACTGTTCATCTCTTTGAGGTATTGACTGTTTTATATCAAATACAGTGACACTAAATAAATTGAACCTTTAGTGTCATTTTTCTAATTGTCTACTCTTTTATGACTTGATTAGTCATATGTACATAAACACATCAAACGTAATATAACTCAATAACATAAATAAATAATAAAAAGTAACTTGTAACGATTAAAAATTGTCATTACGATTATTTATTGAAAATTATACGAGTAAATTCTAAAATATAACCAAAATACCTTAAACTAAAAAACAAACAAGACAATCAAGATATGACAAAAAAGTTATTTTAAAAGACAGAAAAAATGAACTTACAAGTTTTGTTAGGAAGCTTTTTGTAGAAAAACCATTCGTAGAGCTGGTAGGAGAATGGTGCGAGGGTTTGGTATATATTACAGGAAGAGAAGTAGATAAAACCCATACTTGAGAAAGAGGAAGTAGCATCTCAGGAACCTCCCAATCAATTGATATTTTATCCAGTATGGGTGTAGTCAGTTCAAGTCCCTAAAATAAAGTACTAAAAAATTAGAAAAGCAAAAAAAAACAGTTCTGCCATTTTTACACGAATTTAACAAACCCCAAATAACATTTACAATAAATTAAATTTAGCTGTTTTACAAGCACATATTTTAATTTTTGTCTCTATTTTATCAGTCAGTGGCTCATGAATAAACCTCACTTATGTGAATTTTAAACAAACATTAATTCACATAAATAATAAATAGAATTTCTAACGTTTTACAATATTTATTACTAATTATGATGCGGGTACTTCCAAACTACACATAAAATAGAAACTAAAAACATGCATGTAAGTTATCTAATAGGACAATTAGAGAAGAGGGTAAGGATTAATTAATTACTTTTTAGTGATAAACAATTATCAGTTATTTAATAAATATTGAAAACTTTATAAAAAATATGTTTTTATTCATTATTCCTTTCCATAGTGCCATAAAAGTTAAAACATTTTTCAAACAAGAAAACATTAAAAGTTACATGGCCAAGAGTGTATACAGCTTATATAAATCCACATTTCATTTTATAAAAGGAATATTTAATCGCTTATCTATTTAAAATAAATTCACTGAAGTTAAAACACAGGATATTTATAAACATTGTTGAACATAACTAATATTTGCTAACATTTGATACATTTTAAAAAATTTGAGGGGTAATATATTAACTAAGATATATATTTCTTTTCCAGGCGAAATAACTAAGATATACAAATTTCAAGTATTTAATGTACAAATCTTACAGGTTTAGAACTAAATAGAAAAAAGTATTACCTGGTCTTTTTCATCTACTTTTTCAGCAACACATCTATATGCAGTACTAAGAATGTGTACAATGTAACGATGTAACAATATTACAAATCGAGGACAGTGTTGTTGGATCCAATGTGCCAAATATGTAGTTGCCAAAACATCTTTTTTATGAAACTGCAACAAAAATGGCAACACAAGATAATTTACTTAAAAATTTTGAGAGATTTGAAATGTAGCATAGAAAATGATTGCAGTACAAAGTTTTGGTAGTAGGAGTATATCTGTACTTGCTCATGTAATCAGAATACCTAATTATATCAATATGGAAAGATATAGTTAATTCACTATTTTTGAAATGGCAAGCTAAAACTTAAAGAATATACCACAGTATATTGTTCAAAGGAATGTGTGTATATTTTTGTTTTAAATTTTGCTGATACTCACCAGACCAGGCCTCTATTTCTTTCACAGGGTGCGGCAGCATAACTTCCTTTTTTGAAAACTCAATAAAAACTATTGTATGCATCTGAAAATATTTGTTTATTTTTTATAATGTAGGTACATGTCTAAAGTTTTTATTTACATTGTTTTGAAGATCAAATCTGCTAGGTGACGTCCCCCATTCTCCATACATTGCGTAAACCGATTTCTGGAGTTTGACATGACTCTTGTTAGCGTAGCAGGTGTTATGTTGGCAATTTCTTCTTGGATGTTGGTCTTCAAATCTTGTAGGGTTCTTGGACGGTTCACATAAACACGGGATTTCAAAAAAACCCCATGTAACAATTGATTTGCGGTCTGGGACGGGAGCCAACGGGACTAAATTAAAGCGATTCCGAAATGCGCGCTGTGTTGCAATAACCGAACATCCGCTTGAAAAGTAGGCCTCAACGACAAAGGCACGCTCCTCACTATTCCAATACATGGTGGCAACTGAAACGTGTCGGGACAAAACTTTACTGTACTCCCTCTTGAACGAGACCACTAACGCTCCGTTATGACATCAACTAACTAAATGGAGAGCATTTAAAAAAAGGAAGTTATGCTGCCGCAACCTGTATAACTAAAATAAAGAGGTTTTTAAAATATAAATTTTTGTCAATATATTTTAACCTTTTGATTAGCAACACGTACATGCCCTAATTAATCCCCTGGGAACAACATATTTTTGAATTTTTCTTTTTTCTAATTTTTCTATAATTTTAAAAATTATTGTACTATTTTTAATGTTTGTTATGGAAATATTTAATATTTAAGAAAGTATAAATTTTGTGCACATAAGTAGAAGTCCACATTTTTAGTTTTGAATGGTCAGATATGGTAGTATTTTCACACACAAAATCATAAATATTCATTGGTTTCCGTAAAAATTTTGTTCACCAAATCTCAATCAAAAAATATTTTGAAAAAGTCTAATTATTTAGATTCTGGTGGAAAACTAAATTTGTTAGAAACGCTTGATTGATTTGTTTCAAAAACCTGCAAGAATCTGTGAACTCATGAAACAAACCATAGACTGCGCATACAGAAGAATGGTGACTATGAACTCAGCATTTATTGTCCAGATAATATTAAATATTGAACCTAGAGGGCAGTACAATAGATAGAAAACAAAATCGTAAATATATGGCAATGCTAATCAGAGAGAAATGATAGATCATTCATATACTGGTCAAAGGGTTAAGACAAGAGAGAAGCCAACCATCTGTTTAAAAAAAAAAACGTAAAAATTTGTGAAATAATAAAGACAGATTGCCATAAATGGCACACTTAAAACGAGAAGTTCACTGAAGAAATTTGTCAATGTGAAATATTTTTATCAATGTAAAAGATTGTTGTATTTTATTTTGTTGGATGGAGAAAATTTGTAGCAATGTTTGCTCATGCTTTAAAAAAAACAATATACAGTTTTTGTTATATCAAAATTAAACCTATATTCCTAAATTCTAAATTAAGGTATGGTTTTGAGTGCATGAAAGCAGTAATGGACCCCAAAAAATATTTGGGAGACTGGTGGTTGCAGGGAGAAGAGGTTCGGCCTGCCCAGAAAATATGAAAACTACAGTGTCAACTCTAAAGATCATCTGTCTAAGTGAAATAGTTATAGGCTTACTCTGTTACATTACACAATCATTAATTAGCCTCAGGCCAAGCGGTCAAACTCATAGATAGAAAATGGCATTTTATTTTACATTTATAGCTTTAAAATTTTCACTTTTCTATACTTTGGTGGGGGGGGGGGGTTCTTAAAGCCCTGCCTGCCTGAAAAATTTACAAAATAACAGGAGATCTTTAAAACACTAGTTACTAACAAAATTAAAATCTTCCGGTCCAGGAAGAATCTTTTAAAAGCATTATACTTTATAAAAAATTAAAGTAAATACAGTACTAAATTTACTAACCTACATTGACTTAAAAAAATGTTTTGTTGCAGCTGTATATAACTTTCTCTAACATGTTCATTATTTTTGATACCGAATGTTTATGTATTCAACTGAACTATTATCAGAATTTAAATTAACGAAATGAAAAATTAATCAACATACTGAGTGCAGTGGGCGTGCATAAACGCCCTTGCTCTACTGGTGCCTGTAGTGATAGGCATTTATGTACACCCCATGTCCACTCTCAATTCATTGGTTCAGTGTGAGGTTAGCCATTGCCGGGACACATTCTATCGCTTATCGGTTATTGTGCCAATCTTTGTGAACATTTCGGTGCGTTTCATTTTTGTTCCACCGTTGCTGTCGAATTGGGGACTGTGTTATCATATTAGTGTTACTTGTAGTGTGTTATAGATGCGTTTAATATATTTTGTACAATGAATATGGATATTAAAGATGAATTATTGGAGAATGTCTACTCTGGCAACAAAAATGGCACTGAGGATAGGTCTGACAGCTCCAACAATGACGACAAAAGGGTCTTTAACATGGCCACAATATCGGTGTTTTCCCGGAGAATTGCCAAAATATTTTAAGCCCATTTTTAAATAATGTGTACTTATTTTTTGTTCCCCTATCATATCTAAGTACGAAAATACGTTTCTTATCATAATAAATATATAAATAACATAGTTTTTTTATAGCGTAAATGACACCTAAATAACATTCGTTGGGCCAGTTGGGCCAACATTGTTTTCAAGGTATTTATATTTTCTTATCTCTGCAACACACTTAATATTTTTTGTTTTGTGTGTAAACAATAAACAACAAAACCACATTTTCATGTTCCGTTTACCCACATAAATAAGCTGACTGGCGAGTAAAGTGTTTTAGCTCTTATCACAAAGAGATATAAACGTGTCACTTGTAATTGATTTGAGTTTATAATTATTTTGTGTATAAAACAGAAGTGTAAACATATTATCTGTCTGATAAGTAATGCTTCAGATCGGATAAATACTACAAAAGATTTCATAAAAAGCAAGTTTTGAAACTTAGTAATTTACTTTTTAAGGAATTTACGTTAAAATTTAGTTTTTAGTAAGGATGAGTTTATCTAAGCTGAGTATTTAAATGGTGAGGGTGGGGTTGTGTATAGTATTTATTTTGGTATTTTTTTAGAAAATATTATAAACACTGTGTGTAAACTTATTTTTATCATTGAAAAACATTGTAAATGGCAGCAGATTGGTTGTAGGTACCTAATTTTTTTTGTGGTACTTTTTCTATAACTAAAACTAAGTGTTGTGTCTGGAAAACAGGTTTGTCAGTATCCAGCAACAATTGGGAGAGAAACCCAACAGTTAAGACAGTCGATAACCATCACCTGAGATACAAGAAACGACACCACCGGCGAAGTACGTACATGAAATGTACCGGAAATGACATCACCAAAACTGACGAAAATGAATGCTTAGCCAACTTCATATTGGGTCCAACAACAAGATTTTCAATGCAAGTAATCAATAATAATTTTTTAGTAATTTTGATGCGGAACTATAAAAAATTGCTGCACTCAACGTGTTAATCAATTTGTTTAAAAGCAATAAAGCATTAAGAAACCCAGTAGAAATAAAAAACAGTGCTGTATAAAATAATGTTTTTTTTAAAGAAAAATATACATTCAGGATGAAAGAAGGTCAATATTACAAAATAAATTAAAGTTCGGATAGTGATAAACTAATGTAATAGTGATTAATTAGGTTTTATTGAACATAACGTATTATAAAATTCAAGAATAAAATGAGGATCAATAATATTTGGTTTATATGTTGAAAGCTAGAAACTTTTAATCAGTAGGTCTGATCAAATGTTGTTTTTCTTATTAGAGAAGAAAAATATTTTCAGCTTTGTTGATGTTATAGCATTTTTCTTATGATGAATTATAGTCATTTGAAGCCTTAAGTAATACTAAATGGAAATATATGCATAAGTAGTATTACAAAAATCTATTTGTAACAATTATTCAATGAAATGTAAAATTATGCACTCGCATAAATATGTCATTGATGGTGTACTTACTATAATAGTCAGCTGCAACTAGGCCTGAAAGTGGTGTAATAATTCACTTCGATGTAATTATTTGATGCCCAAAATAATATTGAATGGAAATATATGCATAAGTAATATTACAAAAATCTATTTGTAACAATTATTCAATGAAATGTAAAATTATGCACACGCGTAAATGTGTCAAGGATGGTGTACTTACTTAATAGTCAGCTGTAACTAGGTTCAATGAGGCGTAATAGTCCACGTTGATGTAATTATTTTTTTAAAAAAATAAATTGTTCCAAGCATCATATTTTCAAGCACTAAATATAGTCATAAAAGTAGCACACAAAATATACAGCCCTAAATGTAAATTATAGAAACATGCCATATAGCACTATTCAAAATTGTTTCATTTGTTTAGGCCAAGTTTATTTATACAAACTGCTTTATATGGCCACTTGAAAAACACTTTAACCTATTGTTTATAGTCAGTGTCAAAGCAAATGTTTGGTTGTAATCCTGGGTTATTTGGGAAAGTACTGCAGTGAAAATTTGTCTTTCCTATCCCTTAATATTTTTCTGTTATAGCATACTGCACAGTCTTTGATTCCATTTTTCCGTAATGGGTTCTAATAGAATGGTATAATCTATTAATTTTTATTGGAATACTACTTTCAATTGAAGCAGGCCTACTCCGTTGTTTGCAAAAGTTTCGAACATCAGCGGCAAGCATCGAAAAAGTGCTTGTGGTAGTTGAGTTGGTGAATTGGAGGAGGCAAGTTGTCTAAATTATACGGTATAAGACTTTTCAATACTGATACCTCCAAAAATAATAAAAACAAAACACTAAATAAATACAGAGAACACGAATGAGGTTATATTCACAACAACAGCAATCAGTCAACTAGCCCAGCTGTCTGTGCTGTCTGTGCTTTACTGTGCAGCACAGTTGTTTATTTACATAAAATATGATAAACACAGCCAATCAGCATTAAAAGTTAAACCTTGCTTCCTAATAACACAGAAAATGAACATTGTACACATTATCATTATGTAAAACGTTCTAAAGTACGTATTAATTTTTTACAAATATATCACACTGAGTCCGACAGTGGGGTGGAACAGGATTTTTTGTAATGGAATCAGTATGCCTATGGAGTGCAAAAGGTTAAGCATGCAATTTTTAAGTTCACCACTAGGTTGTAAGCATTTTAATAAAGTTGAGACATGCTTATATACAAATACATAGACTGCAACTATATTTGTAATAATTCCATTGTACTTAAACTGCATTATTATTATTATTATTAAAAATTTTAAAAAACAACATTATCTAGTAGTACTATAGCAGAGGAATAAGTTTATTCTGATACATTCTCACATTGTGAATGTAATACAAATAGATTTTCATTCCAAAATACAGTAAACTCCCGATTATCCGTGGGCGGATTAACTGATTTGCGGATTATCCGGGGTCTGCCATTGTTTTACAAATATCCAATTTTTATTCCAATTAGATTCATGTGTGTAAATTTCCAAACTGTGAATTACGACAGAAATATATATAATGCTTAATAGAAGTTAAGATGAAGGGAATAGATATGTAAATATGTACATACTAATTTTTACATTGAAAGGGAAGCATCCCAACGCGGGCCAGCTAAATAAAAGGGGCGAGCAAACTACTGTATATAAGAGACAATGACAAAATGCTTGGACGCCCGAAAACCTAATGTGTATCATAAGATTGTAAACAAATGTCAGCTAATCTCGACTATAAATAGTCTAGGACGTGACATATGCATTATCCATGTCTGTCATATACATTATCGATCTTTATGGCTTTGTAACACACGTGACACAAGCAGACACTGTGCGACAAAATGGTTCTCAAGAAACTTAGATCACACATTAAAGCTAAATCAATGCTCACAAAAAAACAGACGAAAGTGACAGATTTTTTTTGTTAAAAAGTGAAAGTATTTTCTGTAAAGGAAATTACATATGTACATACATACTTACTTTTGACATACACTTATGTACGTATTGTAAATAGTTAGACATATAAATGTACATGTTATAATCCGTCAAATACATCAACATTTTAAATTATTTTCTGTATTTATTTTGTCCTCTGAAGATTATTTGTGAATTGTATTAACCGGGATCATTATTTGTGTAACTTATGGTATAATAACCGATTATCGATCGTTTTGCGTATTCTTTGTTCATAGCGGATTATCTGGGGAATTCTTTATCCGGCGTTGCCGGGCCACCCTATTACACAGATAATCGGGAGTTTACTATAATGTATAAATAATACAACCTCAGTTCCAATGTCTACAAAAATACTCGTGTCTTATAGCAACAGGAAACAATCAATTAAAATAGTGAATGTTTTATGCTGTAAAAAAACAATTTGGTAATAAAACATTATTTGAAATTTCTCCAAAGAATCGCATTGAGTGACCTTAGGTCAGAATCCATTATTAGGATCAAGTTAATGGTACTAACAAATATATGATATATTGTTTGCAACAACCTCCCATATATGATATACAAAAGTTTACAGAATAAGCATAACTACATATTGTTTTGTATTATATTATACTGATATTAAAATAAGTATATGCCTATTCTGTTCTGATATTGCATTACAAATCACTGCATATTAAATATGCATTTAAAATATTTGCAAATGATACACATTTTCTTACCAAGTAAAAACTTTTTCTTGAATAAGTTTTATAATGACCAATTATTAGACAAAACCTAAGCCCCAAAAATAGTTTTTTTAATACATTTTAACTTTTAATACATTAATTTTTTGACTTATCTTTGAAATCCTTCTTAGGAGACACATAATATCTAATATTATAAAATCAAAACACTATGTACACATTCATAAAACCATACAATAACACAACAATAAATTAATATGAAACCAAAAGTCAATATTTCAATGCAAAACAAGTCAACTTGAATATTAAGAATACTTTTTTTCATCCTTTGTCCATTTCAAGAACAATCACTTTACTTTACTTTATCCAATGCCCGCTCTTGGCTGTTGAACCATTCGGCGTCGAGCCTCCCAGTAACAACCGGTTCTGGACAGCTGGTCGTCCAGTTCAGGACAGGTTGAAATGTGGTCCCCATTCATAGTACCATTGAGACAGAGCGGACACGTATCGGACTCCGCTTGGCCAAAACGGTAGAGGTGGGCCTGGAGATAGTTGTCTCCTGTCAGAAGTCGAAAGTCAGCCACGGCAGTTGCTCTATCGCTTGTGGGCACCAAAGGACCGCGACTGCTAAGTGATGCCCACTGTTTCTCCCTGCTGGCTTCCACATGCTCTTGTTTAATGGAGCGTTTAAGGATTGCATCAATAAGGTGTTTGGCAGAGATGAGGCTGGTTTCTGTGTATGGTTGTTGCATCTGCGTTCCATTTTTTGCAAGGTCGTCTGCTCTTTCGTTACCTGTGATGCCGACGTGACTTGAGATCCACTGAAGGCTAATTGACCATTCATTTTGCAAAAGATGTGAGATTGCTTCTCGACAGTGGAATATGTTCGAACAGTCTCTTGAAGAGTTGTCGGCTATTGCAATTATGGCGGCTTGGGAGTCTATAAAGAAAACAGCTCATTGGTGGTTCGTTGCTGGGTGATGCGCAGCAAGAGCCTCTGCGGCCAGTCGCACTGCTGTTACCTCCCCATCAAAATTACTTGCGTTTGCCCCAACGCCCTGGCTGATTTCAAATAGCTGATTTCAAATAGCTTGGAGAAAGCTCCGGCGCCAGCTCCAGTAGGATTGAGTTTAGATCCATCAGTGTAGATGTGCAGCCAGTCTGGTTCAGGATATAAAGTGCGGATTGTCTCAAGGGCAGAAATCTTTAGTTCTTTTGGGAGTGCAAGATGCTTGGGGGTTTTAAAGTTTAGTAACAACAAACTTTTGAGAGGCATGGCAATAGCCGGCTTGTTGAAAGTTTTGAGCGGGGTTGGGTTTGATTCACCAATGTTATATCTTCTTCTAAGTTCTTCAGCGTGTTGTAGTGGGCTTAGCTGGGTTTTTAGTCTCTGTGCAGCCTTTCTATAGTTAGTCCAGTATCGGTGATTTACTCTTCGTGAGCATTCCCAAAATTTAAGGGTTAGTTTTTAGCGCCTTTTTTGCAATGGTTCTATGCAGGTTTGCATTTCCATCGCACAAATGGGCGTTGTCAAGAACAATCACACTTCTTTTGGGCGTTGTATATAAACACTTCTTTTGATAACTGTAAATTTACAACAATACTGACATGGAACTGATGAAAGACAACACGATCTACAAACAAACAGGTAATAAGTTTAGAAACAATGACCTGCCATAGATCACTTTAGACCATTCCTTTTATTCCCAGACTTTGTGTGCAAGGTTGATTTCAAGATTTTCCTGTAAACATCAAGCAGGAAAGAGAGAGTTTAATATTAAAAAAGTAATGTACTTAATACATTATTTTTGTAGCTTGAGCTGTGAAATATGCACACTTTAACTGAGAAAACATTTTAAATGATAATGTATTATGTGCAAGCTTTTATATCGGTATTTATAGGAAAGTTTAAAAACCCAAGAAATAGAACCTATAAATGGAAAGATGTTAATTATTTTCACTGAATAAAAAAGTTTACTTTTTTAAAGTTAAAGAAGTGTCTTATAACTGTATTATTCCTCCCCTCTATTACCCTGGAAAAACGAGTTTCTAAAGTATTTACATTTTACTGCAAAATATGTTCTTGACAGCCTTCGATGAGGGTATACTTAGAATAGAATCAAGACATTATATACTTACAGCACAATCCACCACTGCTTTTACCCTGGAAAAACGAGTTTCTAAAGTATTTACATTTTACTGCAAAATATGTTCTTGACAGCCTTCGATGAGGGTATACTTAGAATAGAATCAAGACATTATATACTTACAGCACAATCCACCACTGCTTTTACCCTGGAAAAACGAGTTTCTAAAGTATTTACATTTTACTGCAAAATATGTTCTTGACAGCCTTCGATGAGGGTATACTTAGAATAGAATCAAGACATTATATACTTACAGCACAATCCACCACTGCTTTTACCCTGGAAAAACGAGTTTCTAAAGTATTTACATTTTACTGCAAAATATGTTCTTGACAGCCTTCGATGAGGGTATACTTAGAATAGAATCAAGACATTATATACTTACAGCACAATCCACCACTGCTTTTACCCTGGAAAAACGAGTTTCTAAAGTATTTACATTTTACTGCAAAATATGTTCTTGACAGCCTTCGATGAGGGTATACTTAGAATAGAATCAAGACATTATATACTTACAGCACAATCCACCACTGCTTTTACCCTGGAAAAACGAGTTTCTAAAGTATTTACATTTTACTGCAAAATACCTCTTGACATCCTTCGATGAGGGTATACTTAGAATAGAATCAAGACATTATATACTTACAGCACAATCCACCACTGCTTTTACCCTGGAAAAACGAGTTTCTAAAGTATTTACATTTTACTGCAAAATATGTTCTTGACAGCCTTCGATGAGGGTATACTTAGAATAGAATCAAGACATTATATACTTACAGCACAATCCACCACTGCTTTTACCCTGGAAAAACGAGTTTCTAAAGTATTTACATTTTACTGCAAAATATGTTCTTGACAGCCTTCGATGAGGGTATACTTAGAATAGAATCAAGACATTATATACTTACAGCACAATCCACCACTGCTTTTACCCTGGAAAAACGAGTTTCTAAAGTATTTAAATTTTACTGCAAAATATGTTCTTGACAGCCTTCGATGAGGGTATACTTAGAATAGAATCAAGACATTATATACTTACAGCACAATCCACCACTGCTTTTACCCTGGAAAAACGAGTTTCTAAAGTATTTACATTTTACTGCAAAATACCTCTTGACATCCTTCGATGAGGGTATACTTAGAATAGAATCAAGACATTATATACTTACAGCACAATCCACCACTGCTTTTACCCTGGAAAAACGAGTTTCTAAAGTATTTACATTTTACTGCAAAATACCTCTTGACATCCTTCGATGAGGGTATACTTAGAATAGAATCAAGACATTATATACTTACAGCACAATCCACCACTGCTTTTACCCTGGAAAAACGAGTTTCTAAAGTATTTACATTTTACTGCAAAATACCTCTTGACATCCTTCGATGAGGGTATACTTAGAATAGAATCAAGACATTATATACTTACAGCACAATCCACCACTGCTTTTACCCTGGAAAAACGAGTTTCTAAAGTATTTACATTTTACTGCAAAATACCTCTTGACATCCTTCGATGAGGGTATACTTAGAATAGAATCAACACATTATATACTTACAGCACAATCCACCACTGCTTTTAGGGTCTTGGAAATCTGTGGACAACTCTGAGGCCCTTCTGGATAGTAATCCATTGCAATTTTAAACACTGCCATCAATATTTCTCTAAACTGAATTTGATTTATGGAATCTGCTCCGTCTGCGTACATCTGATAAAAAGCATTATACTCCTCTAAATTAATAAAAAACTTCTCATGTATCTATCTGTTACTGAAGAATAGTTTGATTAATTAAATTTCGTATATTAAAAACAGTTCAATTTTGGTGTCTCTTTTAAAAATAAATGAATAACTGGTAACATCCAACAATATTGATTAAATAGGTTAATATTTATTTATTGTTATAGTAATAGGTTTTAGTCTTGGAAAAGACCACAAGGGAAATGTAATTAATGTTGATGTAAACCTTAAAGCAGCTATTTACTCCCACATACAAGACTTCAGATTAATTTTATTAATGCAATTTATTAACTTTACAAAAATCGATTAATAAATTTTTTAAACATTTATTTTTACTTTATGGATTTGTTGGTAAAGTCCACTGTTTCAAATCTTAGTAAATGTGAATTAACTACTTTTTGAAATTAGAACTAAAACATTTTTAAAGTCTATAGTAAATTTTATGAAGTATTTCTACATTAGTGAATTGAAGTATCACAATTTTACTGTAATACATCTTATCATTTTTGTGTGTGTTAATTTGTATTGTATTATTACAAAAAAATTATAATATATTTTGTATCCATATTGCATTAGTCAATTTCATGCTGAACACAAAGGTTTTTGATTCACTCTGATATTTTTATAATTTACAGAGTAATAAGACTTTCTGTAAACTGCTTTTTCTAAAAATTTGTCTATAATTGTTTAAATGACTAAGAAAAAATAAGATTTATCACAACAGTTTATAAAAAAATATTAAATTTAAAATGTTGAGTGATAGGGTACCATTGGCAATAATATGACAGATAGTTTGGTAAAACCAGGAACCAAAATTTACCAACATTCTAACACTAAAATACATCCACATAAGTTTAAACTATATTATAAACATAAAAATAGACAAATTATTTTGTAAATTTGTTTATTGTTAATTAAGTGAATTTTATTTTTTAAAATTATTTTTATTTGGAAAGGGCAAATCAAAATATAACAGGAGACATATTTATAACAGTACAACATACTACAGAATAATCTGAACATAATTACATAATCTAGGAATATCTGATTAAATATAACATTATTATAATCAAGCAGTTTCGGATATGACTCATTTGTTTCGATTGTATAATACTATTTTACAATCACTAAAAATGTTTTCATATAGATTTATGTTAACATTAGAGTTTACATAACTTTTCTTCTTCTAAATGAACTGTGTATAGTTTGTAAATAGATATTTTATTTTATTAAAAAAAACTTAATTTTTAAGGGTCAAAAGATATTTTTTTTAATATATAAAATAGCATGTCCTACCTCATTATGTAATCAGCTGTCCCAATAATTCTCAAGCCCAAGCAAAGATATTTTTCTAATATTCAAGTCAACTAAGGATTATTCTATTTCAAATGTTTATTACATTTTTCAATTTTAACTTCTGACCACTAATTCAATTTAAATGAATTTTTTCCTTATTCTCATAAAATTTGTTCTAATTTTTTTTACAGTATTTCTTTAAAACTTGAAATCGTTTTCAGTCTTCTTTTAAGGATAAATCTGTGGTTACTATATGAGACTTTTTCTCACACTTAACAAACTTATTGTAAGTCTTTAACCTTATGTTCTACTGAGATTTTTTAAAACCAAGCTCAGTTTTTTTAAATTTTTGTAAACAATGTCATAATTTAAGCAGGTTGATATCATGATTAATTTAGTTGTAATAGCAATTTATTCATGACCCTGTTTCAAACATAACAGTGTCTCTATAACGGCACTTTGTCACTTTCATTCCTGCTGAATTTCATGAATTATATTGCATAAGAAAAATATTTTTCCATAGGTGTTATATTTATTCTCAGCTGTGAAACCATCATGCATTTGAGTTACACCAACAAACCTAATCACTTCTATTATTCTGATTGTTTTTCATTTGCGCTGTTTTATTTATCATCGTTGTTTATGTTTTCAAGTTATTGTAAACACTTTTCAACAATGAGTCAAGTAAGAAGGCTTGTTGGATTAGCAAACTGTTATTTTTATTACACACAGTGTGTAGATCAACCTGATAATAGATACAAGAACTTATATTGAACGTTTGTAATACAAGATATACAGACACAGTGATTTCATAAAAGAAGAGAGTCAGTTTTCTATACTATATGATATTTAATATACATTATTAGAAATATTAAATATTATCACTCGTGAGAAATTTAACAAGTTTCATTAAATAAATAATTTATTTTGATATAGTTGATCTTGCAAAATTAATTTGCATTAATTTATAACCAACAAATATTTTTGTTTATAATTTTAAATGCTAAACTGTTGGAAGTATAACTGTTAGAGGAAATTTTATGCTTAACCAGTTATGTAACTTTTAATCTAGCAACTAATGGTATGTTAGTCTATAGGCCACCCCTAAATTATGTTATGCCATAAGGGGGGAGGGGGTTACGTCTATCATTACGGAAGGAGGGGGTATTCAGTAGTGTTACGTAACTTGAAATTTCAGTTTTGACTTCATTAAAATCTCTTTTAATTTAATAAATAAACAGGCCCCATTTTAACTTTTGAGTAAGTAAAATGTACTTAATATTAATAATGAACTCAGAAGAAATCTATTTACAAAAAACAGGTTACTATGTATATAGAGTACTCTATTAAACTACCTATTTATGAGCATTATTGGAGAAATAATATGAGGGATCGTAACTTCAAACACGGTATCGCCACAGTACACAGTTCAACGATCAGGTGGCGTGTACAGACATGTGCCCTGGTCTACGTGAATCAGCTAAAGCGCCAGTCGTTACTTATTAATATTAGTTTTATATGAAACAATTTTTTTAAAAATTCGAAAACAACATCTTTTCATTCCAAACCAGTGAACTCAGAAGTACACCGAAACTTCGTCACACTCGGTCATGACTCATAATGAGAGATACAAAATTTATATTGCCCTGTACTGAGAAGTACCGAATTTGATGAACTACTGAATTCCCTAGGCCAAATATAACATAATTTTTGAAATTTGTAAACGATGTGCGGAGTTTGATCTATTTTAAAATTAGGCTTATAATGTATACATATCTTTTTCTGAAACTTGCAGCACCAGTGTGTTTATCGCTGCATTCATGACTACTCCGTTGGAAAGATGACTTTAGACAATGTTACAAATGAGTTGATCACTTTACGTTTAAATTCATTCAAGTCACATTTTTATAAAACAATATCTTCAATTAATGTTTAAAATAATATATTCTTGACTTTACACATCGGCGTAACATAAAGTTTATTTTGATTTTATAATTTCTGTTTGTTCCAGTGCAAGTTAGGTCACATATTTTTAAAAAAATTGTTTCTTATTCCCGTTCTATGTATTTAACAAAATTCTTTTATTTTGTTATTGTATTCTTACTATAATATTTATTGACACATTTGATGTACTTATTTATTGGCCTACAAATTCGGAATTCAAAATAATTAACTCAGTCAAGAAGGACAAGAATACGTTGCATAATTGTGGAGGGAGGAGGGGTGTTAGAAATCATTCATTTTAGCGTTACACAATTTAGGGATGGCCCCTAAATTTTTGTATTATGATTAGTTTTTTCAACTATTTGTCTCAGTATAGCACAATGAATAACTGAATGCTTGTATATGATTAAAGGTGAACCATTTTCACCTTTTAAATTCATGATTTTAGGGTTTCTCTTTGTTTATTTCTTTGATATTAAATTTATAGCTCAACTGTTTTGGCATAGTATTGATATCAGCAATAAATGTGATTTTACAAGAAAAATATTAACCCTACACCTGACTAGTGTTTACTACTTATGGTAGTAATTAAATTATATGATAGAAAATATTCAGCTTATATGTTAAAATACAAATGTGTGTGTGTGTGTGTGTGTGTGTGTGTGTGTGCGTGCAAGTGTGTGTGTGTGTGTGTGTGTGTGTGTGTGTGTGTGTGTGTGTGTGTGTGTGTGTGTGTGTGTGTGTGTGTGTGAGAGAGAGAGAGAGAGAGAGAGAGAGAGAGAGAGAGAGTGTGTGTGTGTGTGTATGATAAGGAATCAAATACAAGGTTTCATTTAATTATTTTCTCACTCAGTTGAGCTTTGTAGCTACTGAAAATTTGATTATGATCTAAAAAGCCTATTTTTATATAAGAAATGAAGTACATTATTTATATAGCAGAATCTTGAAATTCCCTGTTCTGATATGTTGAGCCTATTTCTATTTTTGTGTTTATTATCTATTTGAAAGAAAATAATGAGTCGGGTTTCCAACAAATGTTTAGCCATACAGTATGCAAAAGAAATTAGTCGCACTTCTAAGAAATGTTTATATCAATCGGGTGTGCTAGAGAAATGAACCAGGCTTCCAAGAAATGTTTATAGCCAAACAGTATACAAAGGAAATAAGCAGGGCTTCCAAGAAATATTTATATAAAGTTCTATAAACTTATTTAGTGCATTTTTAATTATAGTATTAGGGTTCATTAAAACTCTTATTTTTTCTAATGCACAGGAAAGTATTTCCGTGTAATCTGAGTTTTTGATAATTCAAGGGGGTCTCGGTCCTATTTACCTCGAATTATCGAGACTCTACTGTACTTACTTATTTATAAAATAATTTGTACCTCTATTTTTAAATTACTACCTAATTATATTAAAACCTAAATAGTGTGTTAATATATATTATGATAATGATCTGATTCAATCCCCTTGAGCTGCAGTTTACCAAACGTTCTAAAAAGTGTTATTAAATCAACAACACTATATACCAATGATTACAGTAATATTTATAACAATAGAGATTCTATATGACTAAACAATCTGTAACAATGCTTACCGTAACATACATAAGGATTGACTGTTCATCAATAATAATGCCCAATAATTTTTCAGCTTGACTACAAAATACAGCTTGTGGGATTACAGTGCTACTATTGTTTGATGTTCTTAAAAAACTGTTGAACAAATGGGTAGCCATGTCTGGATACTTTGGGAACAGGTAACGCTGAAACGGATAAAAGCAATTAAAAAAATTCCAACAGTAGTTTACAAATTACTGAGATAGATACTAACACAAATTTATATATTTTATAATCTGATTGCTGAATTTCAATGGAATTCTGTTCTTCACACATGACATTGCATACACACACAATTTGGTTATCGTTGCCAGAACAAAAGCCTTGATGGTGCAATCCAGATTGTCTATAGAAGCAAAGTTGCTTTCGAGATATATGGAAACAAGTACAATAGAATCCTTCTTAATAAGTCTGATCGGGAACACGGCCTGGCAAGTTAGGCATTTGGCCGATTGATGCGAGATTTCTGTGGAAAAATAGAACCAATCAAAAACGTCCTTCACATTTTATCAGGAGTCAGAAATTAAAATTATAGTAATGTATCTGCTGTACTATAACCCTTTTTTGAAAAATATGTTATCTTTTTTTTGTTTACCTTGAGAGATTTTTTGAAAGCTAAATCTCTCCATTTTTGTAAGTTCTTATTTCATTATCAGTAGTGATAATTCTTTTTCCAATAGAGCTTTCAAACTCATTAAAGAGAATATTTACAGTCTCTTGAAGTCAAGTCTTTTCAGCAATTTTAACATAAGTCAAACAAGACCCTTACTTGTTTCTATTTATCTAGCTCACTTATTTTTATTGTCGAAGATCTTTACTGGCCAAAGCAAAAAAAAGCCGAATGAATAACTCACCTTACTTTTCCTTCTCTCATGTTCCAGAAATAAAAACCCATAAAATTCAAATAACATAGCTCCAACAAATAAACTGTAGATATGGTAGGATACATTAATTGTTTACTAGAAATATGAAATTTGTGCTACTATTCTACCTGTCACAAGTTCTTTATTATACTGTGTATTTTTAGAAAGTAGAAAGAATAAGCAATAATTTATGATTTATTTTAGCATTCTAGAGGCACTCGAATGGTTATAAATCAGGAACAATGGTTTCAGAGGTATTAAAGCCAGTGGTTTTTTAATCACCCTATTTCCTTTTCGTTATCTATTTAGAGGTAATTTTTTAAATAGTTAACAATTTTTTGAGTATTGTGGACTAATTTTAACTAAATAAATACAACCCACTAGCCACAATACAAAAATCTTAGTACAATTTAGTAATATACAATCTTAATGCTAATACAATTTTAATAAAATAAATATTTTTGTATTGTGGTTAGTGGATTTTATTTATTTAGTTTGAAACAGTTATTGATATTTAGAGTTTCCTTGGGAAATAAGTATTAAAAAAGATTGCTTTCATTATTATTAATATATTTTTCCCAATAACTGGTAAATAAAAGTTAACAATTTTTGCAATGGTTTAGAACAATGGTTCCAGAATTTTTTTTAAAGCATAGCTCATTTGATGTAAATATATTTTCTGGTGACACCTTTAAAGTAAATTTGCCATCATTTGATGGCAGTAAAGTTTCAGTAAGAACTTGGAGCAACTGGGGGATAATTATTAATTTTAATAAATAAAACCTATTCACCATGAATTTTTAATAAAGTTTAGTTTTCCCAAGAATTAAACACAAAATTTCAAGATTGTATTAAAATTTTGTTATGATAAATTCCAATAAATCAGTCAAATATAACAGGTTCACTTAATACATTAAACTCAAGAAATGCTCATTCTTGGTTTTTATAATTTGGTTTGTTATACTCTCATTAAATGTGTTGGGGAGAAATATAACTATGCCTAAGTGTTTGCTGTGATAATACTTATGTACATGTACAATCAGATGGCAGGTTGACTGCTTTCCTTGGCCCATCGTATTTAAGAAAGGTAATATGGCCTTCACTAGCCTTTAACCGCCCATTACTACAGATTTTTACAAGCTGTACATTACTGCCAGAGTTGAACAACCTGGGAAAAACTGCTAAATCTTTCTGTTCAGATTTTATCTATCATGAATAAGGCCTTGTTTTCTTTTCGTTGAGATAGTGTTACAAAAATATCTATGCACGAAAATTTTGTTTATTCATGAAAATTTGTTATTTGCCAAACCCAATCTCTAACACTTTAACTGCAATATCAATGACCAGATCTGTGTAAGTAAAATAATAATAAACCGTTAAAAACAATTTATTAATTATTTTGAAAAAAACTGTTCAACATCTCTGTTCAACAAATAGGATACATGATGCAAGTAAATTAAGAATAAGATGAAAATGAGAAAAAAATTCATAATTCTAGCCTTACTATAAAAACTGAGAGTGATATTCCATTTTGAATTCCATCTTCTTCCAAACTCTTTTGAGTCAGCAACTGAAACACAGTGATTAAAAGTGATTTTAATTACAGTTGACTAATTCAAGTTAAATGATTCAATATAAACACAAAATTTTAAAAAATTCTTATTTCTTATTTATATTTTGATAGCAAATCATTAAAGGATAATAATACTGCAAGTCAAAAAACAAAACTTGAGGCATTTCTCTGGTCTTATTTTTATTATATCAGTAGTCACTGCAAATTTGTAAAATTCATATAAACATTTTTTTAAACTGAAGATTTCACTAAAAACTTGAAGCTATATTAGTAGGTTACACTTGCTTATTTATAGTAGTACTTAACTCCATTATTACGGTCTGAGTTGGTTACATCTAAAACGGAGAAATACTGATTGTAACAATGCCTTTAAGAATGTTAACAAAACAAATCTATCAAGAAATAATGATTGTAACAATGCCATTAAGAAAGTCAACTAAACAAATCTATCAATAAATACTGATTGTAACAATGCCATTAAGAATGTTAACAAAACAAATCTATCAAGAAATACTGATTGTAAAAATACCATTAAGAGAGTTAACTAAATAAATCTGTTGAGAAATGCTGATTGTAACAATGCCTTTAAGAATGTTAACAAAACAAATCTATCAAGAAATACTGATTGTAAAAATACCATTAAGAGAGTTAACTAAACAAATCTGTTGAGAAATGCTGATTGTAACAATGCCTTTAAGAATGTTAACAAAACAAATCTATCAAGAAATAATGATTGTAACAATGCCATTAAGAAAGTCAACTAAACAAATCTATCAATAAATACTGATTGTAACAATGCCATTAAGAATGTTAACAAAACAAATCTATCAAGAAATACTGATTGTAAAAATACCATTAAGAGAGTTACCTAAATAAATCTGTTGAGAAATGCTGATTGTAACAATGCCTTTAAGAATGTTAACAAAACAAATCTATCAAGAAATAATGATTGTAACAATGCCATTAAGAAAGTCAACTAAACAAATCTATCAATAAATACTGATTGTAACAATGCCATTAAGAATGTTAACAAAACAAATCTATCAAGAAATACTGATTGTAAAAATACCATTAAGAGAGTTAACTAAACAAATCTGTTGAGAAATGCTGATTGTAACAATGCCTTTAAGAATGTTAACAAAACAAATCTATCAAGAAATAATGATTGTAACAATGCCATTAAGAAAGTCAACTAAACAAATCTATCAATAAATACTGATTGTAACAATGCCATTAAGAATGTTAACAAAACAAATCTATCAAGAAATACTGATTGTAAAAATACCATTAAGAGAGTTACCTAAATAAATCTGTTGAGAAATGCTGATTGTAACAATGCCTTTAAGAATGTTAACAAAACAAATCTATCAAGAAATAATGATTGTAACAATGCCATTAAGAAAGTCAACTAAACAAATCTATCAATAAATACTGATTGTAACAATGCCATTAAGAATGTTAACTAAACAAATCTATCAAGAAATACTGATTGTAACAATGCCATTAATAATGTTTACGAAACAAAATTCTGTAAGAAATGCTAATAGTATGATGTTTCAAGGCAATCAGTAAATTCAAAGGATAAGAAAAGGATTGTAAATAATAAAATAGTATTTTGGTGGAGATATAAAATCCCTTAGTCAGGGATTTAAGAAGTATACATTGCATATGCAGAACTCCATTTTGACTATTGTTGATAGGGATGTAACTGTTATTGTATTGCCTATATAGAGGGAATGTAAAGGATAGATAATACAAAGTTAGGACCACAGAAGAGATCTACTATTTTATAATAATCCACTGTTTTGGGACATAGGGAAGAATTATTGCTCATGTGGGAAGCTCAGTTTCTTTTTTTTCCAGGCGAAAAACCTATTAAGGTTATCATTGCCTAACTAAAGTTAAATTTTTAAAATAAATGTTACATAAATAAAACTAATCAAAATAAAACAAAATAAAATAAAATAAATGTTTAAAACTAACTGTAACTATCCTCTTTGCTCCTTACCGGAATTTAATAAAGGTGTATACATGGCCGTTAAAAATTGTAAGAGCACTCCCATGTTTAATATAAAAGATATCACACAATAATTTTATTACAAACATTCAATTTGTTTTGAAAAAAATAAAAATAAAATTATGGGATGGAACAGATAATAATATATAATTTTTTAAAGTATTTACGGCCAGTATTAATTAATGAAAATAATATACAGAGTATATTCTTTCAGTATACATTTTAAATTTTCTTGTCTTTTATATACATCATAATTAAAATATATAAACCAATAATTGTATCTGTATTGCATCAAAAAAATTATAAAAACTAACAAACAACAAGAAAGTGTTTTTATAAAACTATTTGTTCATATGTTGTATCCTGGTTGCAATAAGGAAAACAACAAAGAATGTGGAATAGGCACTCCTTATCTATATTCATTAACACTATTTTCAAATAAAATTGTTTTAGCTCTTTAAGATATTTATCAACCTGTTATTGGTTACATCTATATTTAGTTACAAGCTGTAACAGGTTTTTCTAGTGTGATTTAATGTGTAGGTATTGTTATTATAGTTTGTAAATAGCTGTATCATATTTTATGATTCAAATGTTTTCTGACAATGCAAATTTACATAAACACAAAACTATAGACATTTTGTAAGTTTATTACAAACTGCAGTAGGAAACAACTTTGAAATTAAACAGTATTTCACAAGCTAGATTTAAAACAGTTAATTTTCAGTTGAAAAATAAATTAGATGAAATTATTTTTGCATTATTTCTAAGTTTTATCAGAGTATAGCTCCATCCGGTAAGGCATTTATGACGTTAGCAAACTCATTCCAGTTACAAAATCTAGAACCCAAAAACTATACAAAAGTTAAATTATTCCGTTTACTGACAAAAATGAAATTGCTGTGAGCTATAGAGATAGTAAACAAAGTTTTCCTGTAACTAAATATAATGTCAGATGTGGTTAAACCATTAATATTGTAGTAATCTAAGTTTAAATAAGCGTACTCTTCAGAAAGACACTTAAAAAAATGACAGAGATCGATTTAAGTGATATAATAAATTGTTACAAATATTTACAACTACCGCATCATGAAAGTAACTCTTATTTGTAATATTTTCTAGTACAGCAGTAAGCTATATTCTTTAAACTATGTTGGAAATAATGTCATAAAGTTGTATTCTATTAGCAAATCATTTTGAACAATGCATTTTCAAAATAAACAAATGATTCTCAAGTCAACCCATGCTAAGCTTTAAGAGTGAGAACTATAATTTCAACATTTAAATTTTATACTAATACATAAAATAGCCTGGTATGAAATATAGGCGAGGATAAAGAAATCGTGTATGCTGGTTCGCATATTTGAAGTAGATGTACTATCTATTGAAGTAATTAAGATGTCTACTTGTTAAACCTACCTCTTAAGAAGAAGGATAAAAAGGAGGTAGGTAAAATAAAGGTAGGGCTAAAGAAGAGACAAACTTCCTTTGTAATGAGAAAAGAGGGAAATTATTGCCTCATAAGTATATTTGTTTTAACACAAAGTTAAACAAAGTAAGTTCAAAGCAACAAACAATATTTGTATTGATATTCACTTTTATTCAATTCAAAGTAATTAAAAAATTAAGAAATATAATAAAATTGTAAGAAATAAACAACAGTGATGTATCAAAGATAGAGATATTTAGTAGCCATCTTCAATTTACTACAAAACCTATCAACATTTTTTTTAATGTACATACTTTCATCTTGTACTAAGCCAAATGCAAAAGAAGATATTAGTTTTAGCAGACCTTTTCAAGGATTTAGTCTGAAGAAGATTACTGTTTACTCCAATCATAGGTCGTATTATAAACTAATTTTTTAATTCTTAAATTAATCGAAGGTAATTAAGTCAAAATGCCAATTTATTAATTATATTTATTTACAGGGCCTCCAAAATTTTATTATATGAGTGATAAGGTTCTTTTACACATTTATCTTAATGGAAAGGCTTAACAAACTAAAAAAGCATTTTCTTATCTTATCTTCACATTTCGTGAGGTGACTTGTTAACATCAGTTTCAGCACATTGAGGTTTGCTATTCACTTCTTTGCTGGACCTATATTTCTTAAATATACTGGTGAATTTCTTGTTCAAATTCCAATATTTTCTTGCTGACAAAGCAGTTTTGTTATTTCATTAATTTTTCAGTTTAAGATTACATTTTAATTTCTTTGTCAATATGCCTTTCAGAGGAATAGTTGTGACAACATTTGCTTGAGGATAGAATAACAAACATCCTATGAAGTGACCCAGCTACACTTCCAAAAGCTGGGTCATCAAAAAAACAAGTAAGGGTCTTGCAAAATGTACATAGATAGGAAGTCAGTGATCAAATAAATGCAAAACATGTGTTGCTATGAATTAAAAAAACGTTTATAATTAATATTTTGTAACAATGAAAAATCTATACCTTGTATTCACATTTATTACTTACTTATCCACTAATGAAAATGTTAAAAACATGGATATTACTTTGTTTTATGATGACCAACCACTACAATTTTATCAATTCCATGACACAGTGTGGACATATTGTTTCTGACCGGTATCTTTATTACATTTATAGCATTCTTATAACCCATATAATTTTATTTCTTGAGATTTTTATGATTCCTTTAATGTTGTACCTACTAACATTCCCAATAAAAGTTTCATATTTGAACGTTGTAAATCCAAAAGTTATAATTTTTTAAAAAGTGTAGCTGCATAGTACAAACTACAATGTATTGAGTATAAACTTAAATCTACACTCAAAGTAATACTCAAAATAATACCCTCAAATAAGTAATAGCAAAGAAAAAAATTCAAATTGTTTTAATGAAAGGTATATTTTATTTAAGTACAAAAAATAAATATATATATATATATATATATATATATATATATATATATATATATATATATGTATATATTGTAATCCTTGGATGAATTTCTTTTTCTTGTTTTATATATATATATATATATAAAACAAGAAAAAGAAATTCATCCAAGGATTACAAAATATATATATATATATATATATATATATATATATATATATATATATATAATATGTTTTCTTGTTTAATAATTTAAAACAACATGTGTTATTCAAATACAAGAATATTTATTAATTTATATTCAAAGCTTTTCGTTGGTAAACAGTACCAACATTATCAGGAATGAAAATTACAATAATGTAAGCTATAGGTATAAATATATATATATATATATATATATATATATATATATATATATATATATATATATATAATCTTAATAAAAACAAATTAAATTTTTTTAAAGAATTAATATAAGATTGGATGAACAATATTTTTAGGTAAACCCTCAGGGGTATAAACAAACAAACAATGGTTTGCCAACTCTTGAACACTCATCTTATAATTGGCCCTGTAAAAAGCTTGGATTTGGTAGATCCAACCTAAAAATTGACATTATTTGGCTTTGTGACTTATTAATAGTCAATGCGAATGCCAAGCGAATTGGATATTGCAATTGAATGGGATGGGTAAGTCAAAAGGAATCATTGGGAACTTCAAGAACACTGCCCATGGTTTTTTTTATAACCAATAGTGTACCATCGCAAAGCTTTGGTGTATTCAAACTTCACAGCAAAATGATTTCGTGCAAAAATTGTCTGGTAGTCAGAAGCATTATGTATTTTCGTGCAATTGAATTTTTCCGTTGCCACTGTTGAGCAGTTGTGAGAACTTCAATGCCAATTGATCATTTTGAAGTTGAAACGCATATTTATGGTAACGTATAATTTACTGAGACTTTGCTATAGCACTGACAATTTTAATTCAAATGTTAACACCTTTACCGAAACACCGGTCTCACAGGCACTAAGCAAAATTTATTTATATAATTGTGGCTACCCTGGGTGAGTGGCAGTGCTGACTTTTACAATAGCTACCTCACTCATCCTCCCCTATCACATGGTCAATGGTCGTTTAATTTGGTTTGAGCATTTGACCTTGACATGTCGTCTGTCAAAATCCTACCGGCCTGTGAGACTGTGTGTTTCTGTTGCCATATTTCGCATAGTGATCTGAGGTACCTGGTGTTTCGGTTACCACATAAAGGGGTATAGGAGACTGGTGTTTCTGCTGATGTATTCTTTATTATATTTCCTTTTAATATTTAATGTTAGTAAAGTATAGTGTTTAGGGTGGAAAACCAAATGTTTTCCTACTAGTTAAAGTGGTAAAATGGTTCGCCAGAATGTTCGTGCAAAGGATCCTGACTCTAGCGACACAATTCGTGGACTGTTAAACGAAGACACAAGTGATGCTATTGACGATCCAAGTAGTAGTGAAGTAGACGACTCGGACGCAGATCCCCATTATGTATTGTCTGGACAGGAATGTAGTGATAGTGATCCTGGTAACTTGGATGATGATGACGACCTTCTTTTATGAAAAGGGCATGAAAATGTTTTACTAGATACTGGGTATGACAACTTGCTTGAGTATTTCATAGAAAGAAGGAAAAAATGGAACATGGTACTCCCAATGCTTGGGAAAGTAAGCCTACTACAAATTTAGTCAGAACCCCAACACACAATATTATTCGTACTATCTTACCAGGAATAAGAGGCCGTGCAAGGCGATTAGGTGACAACCCTTTAAAATTCGATGTATGGAAGCTTTTGTTTGAAGACGAAATTATGTCGATAATAGTAGAGAATACTAACGTAAAGCTCCAAAAATGAACAGTCAGAACTCAGTGATAAAACAAACAAAAGTAATTACAGGGATACTTGCATTGAAGAGGTAAACGCTCTTATAGGTATGTTTATTTTATTATCGGTGTTACGATTTAGTGATGAAAAGATTCAGTCACTGTTTACCAAAGACTTTTGCACTCGCCCTATATTTCCTGTTGCAATGTTTGAAAAGCGTTATGAAATCCTTACGTCTTGCCTGAGATGTGATGATTGCAACACAAGGGGGGAAAGAAGAAAAGATGACAAGGCTGCACCAATTTCAAAGTTTTTTGTAAATTTATATTTATTTCATCATTTTATAAGTTTATATTAGTTATACATGTATTTTACTTTGTGAAAAGTCAATGTCATTTTTATAATAAACCATTTATAGAGATATCGGTCTCTTATTGCACCTTAAATTCTCAATGTAAACGGACTGGGTAAAATAGCGTTCTCTGAGATCTGGTGTTTCTGTTAGTGTTATAAAAATGATGTTTCGGTATAAGTGTTAATTGTTATTGAATGCAAGTGCATACATCTTAAAAAAATCATGTAAAATACTTACTTCAATACTGCACCTTACAAAATTACACAATGAATGTTTTTTAATTACACTTTAAAACGTTATAATAATCTTAATAAGTGCTCAATTCAATAACAAAAGACGTTTTCAAATCAATAGAATTTTATCACTAATTGTGCTTTAAATAAAGTAATATTATAACTCGAAGTAACAGCTGCTGTTAGAACTAATTAGTTCCATCAATATTATATTATTAATTCTTAGATTTCAATGTAAGTGACTGAATGCTGGGGCAAAAAAGTAGTAGCATTTTCTGAATTCTAAAATACTACCGCAGCACTGCCTACTGAATCAAAATGTGAATCTAAACCATTCTCGAAAACAACGAATAATAATCCACACGAAATTTCATAAAAATCAGTCCAGACGATTAGGAGGAGTTCAGTGACATACACACAGACAAATAAATATGAGACACTGATAAAGATCGGCACATAGCGATCGAAAACGTTCTGTCTCAGTAAGTTTTAACAAATTTACTAAATATAGAGTTCGGATAGTCATAAGCTATTGTTTAAGTGATATATATATATATATATATATATATATATATATATATATATATATATATATATATATATATATATATATATATATAGAGAGAGAGAGAGAGAGAGAGAGAGAGAGAGAGAGAGATTTTTTGGACTAGGAGACTGAGAGACTTACCTTGGTAAGAGTCCACTCTGTAGTCTTGAAATAGAAACACATAAAAGCACTTAAACAATGATATATTTCAACCACACAGTGGTCTTTGTCAATCGAAGAGAAAACACAAAAAGAAATATGAGAGAATGAAATAAAATAATTGTAATCACAGATTGTGTAGAGTAGAAATCAGATGTCACAGATGCACAGGTTAAAGATATATATATTGTTTCCATGAGCATATGAGTGATTATAGTTTATATAAGTCTGTCAGGGGAAAAGAGATAGGCTATTTGGAAAAAAAAAAAAAAATTAAATATCTATAAATTATAATCTATAATTATAAACAATGCAAAAGTATTAAAAATGTTGCACTTTATGTATGTCATTACACGAAATATGAAACAAGTTATAGATTTGGGGAATATGTGGAATTATTATTGTCATTACGAGAAATATGAATGATTTATTCAAGTATTGTATTGCAAATGGTAATAAAAATGTTACTGCTAGTATCTTCTGCAAACTTGCTCAACAAAAAAAAACTTACAAACATCTACCTCTTTACATTTCAGTAGAATAGAATATGGCATGTGCTCCACACATTGACATTATTTGGGAACTCTTAGTGTTTCATAAGAAATCTATGTATAACAAATGGTGCTAAACAAAAACAACAGTTAATTCTTGCCTCCTCCCTATG
This sequence comes from Prosapia bicincta, assembly GCA_036971475.1. NCBI lineage: Eukaryota > Metazoa > Arthropoda > Insecta > Hemiptera > Cercopidae > Prosapia > Prosapia bicincta. Next base: position 82,264,249 of record JBAIZL010000001.1, on the reverse strand, counting down.
ATTCAAATTAATAAAAAATATGTATGGTAATTAATGTGTAACTAAGTCCATACTTTTGAACTTACTTGCTGACACATTTCAAAACAACCTTTTCCTATATGAAGCTGGCCCTCAAAAGTATTCACTTAGTCAATGATTACCATACTTATAGTTTAATCAGTGAATTCTAGATGATTACAACAAGCAACTTCAATGTTCATCGTATCGGTCTATAGGAATGTCTGATGTTAATGTGGGGCATTCGGTCTCTGAGTTAGTCAAGGTCCA
>JBAIZL010000001.1:82041482-82258982 GCA_036971475.1 Prosapia bicincta | reverse complement strand
AGAATAACTCACAGATATTTAGCGCTCTCAACGTAGCTTATTTTGGTATTACCAATTTCCATCATCTCCAGCGATTTAGTTTTATATCGCCTAGTGAAGATGAATGCCACAGATTTCTCTCCTTGAATGCATAGTGCATTCTCCCTGCACCAAGCTTCTGTTACCTTGAGTGCCTCTTGAAGCAGGTCTTTGAGGACCTCTTCAAATGGTCCCCTAACAAGGATAGCTATGTCATCCGTATATCCTACCACCTTGACACCCATTCCACTGAGCATCCTTAGTAGGCTGTCCACAACAAGGCTCCACAGCAAAGGGGATAACACTCCACCCTGTGGGCAGCCGTCCGAGACCATCCCATTTATCGTGCACCCCATCCAGGATGCAGTACTTATCCAGTTTTCCAAGGAACTCCAATTTATAATTCCATCAGAAATCCCGTGATCCATAGCTGCTCTCTTGATGGCCAGTCTAGAGGTACTGCTAAAAGCCCCCTCCACATCAAGAAAAGCCCCAATACATATCCCCTTGTTGTTGATCTGACCCTCAATAAAGTCCACGACCACCAACAGCGCAGTCTCCACTGACCTACCGGTTCGGTAGGCGTGTTGGTCCTGATGAAGCGGATACTGCTTTAAAGGTCCCTCCTTCAAATAGTGGTCCACCAGCCTTTCCAATGTCTTTAACAAGAAAGATGTAAGGCTGATAGGTCTGAAGTTCTTTACCTCTGTGTAACCTTTCCTCCCCGGTTCAGGAATAAAAATAACTTTCGTTTTGAGCCACTGCCCGGGAGTGTAACCCAAGGCAACACAGCCTCTGAGTAATCCTGTCAGTGGCCCTATTATTTCCTCCAACCAATTTTGTAGTAGTGCTGGAGTAATATTATCTAATCCAGGCGCTTTAAAAGGCTCAAAAGACAGAATCGCCTCTCTCACCTTTTGCGCTGAGATCACCTGCCCAGCAATATTCCAGTCCGCCCTTAACCCAGTATGTCGGAGGTTTTGAGCACCGTCCCCTACCGGTCTAATATCCGGAAAACTGTTTCTCATAAGCAGACGCAGAGTTTCCTCCGGGGTGTCAGTAAAGCTACCATCAGTCTTCTTGACAAACTTAAGCTTTCCCCTCGGTCCACCTGCTAACACCTTAAACAGTCTAGCAGTGTCACTCAGTGTGCTTGTCTCTGAGCACCACTTTTCCCAAGAAGCACGTTTAACCTCTTTAATAAGATTTTTATAGAAACCCTGGCTGTCTTTATATGCCTGTCAGGTCTCTGCCATTTCTTTGCCCTATTAAAGAGCCTTCTAGTCTCTTTCCGTCTTGCCTCTAACTTGCTGTTGCACTTAAGCTTACAGCGCCCAGTGTTTATCCGCGAGAGAGATCAATTTTCCTCAAACGACGTGGAAATTGCAGTCCTGATGTAGGCCCCAGTATTTTCCAGTTCATTTGATGTACCATATTTACCACGAAAGTCTGACATCCGCCTCCTCACCGAGGATAATGGATGGCATAGTCAGGCTACTTAAAATCATGATGAGTCTTGCATAATTTACATATTACTGTAGGTACATTTCCATTTCTTATAACGATGTCTTTCGGTTAACACGGTTTTCGGCCGAATTTGGCTAACCAGAATCCACTGTGGCTTTATGTATGTCTATGTATGTGTGTGTGTGTGTGTGTGTGTGTGTGTGTGTGTATATATATACACACATATATAGGAATTTTGGACTAGATAGGAGACTGACAGGCTTACCTAGTGGTAAGAGTCCAAAACTGCAATCTCTTGAAAATATACACACATAAAAACACATTGAACTATTGAAATATTTCGATCACACAATGATCTTTATCAATCAAAAAAGAAAAAACTCACTCAATTCTCTTTTCTGATTGATAAAGATCATTGTGTAATCAAAATATTTTAATAGCTCAATGTGTTTTATGTGTGTATATTTTCAAGAGATTGCAGTTTTGGACTATTGCCACTAGGTCAGTCTGACAGTATCTTATCTAGTATAAAAATTCCTAAACAAGATTTAAGCTCTACTAGAACTTACCTATATATATAAAGTGATATGTATGTATATATATATATATATATATATATATATATATATATATATATATATATATATATATATATATATTAAAAATTGTGATGTGTTTTCTTGTAATATAGTTAATAAATTTAAAATATTTAAAAAACAAGATTACTTTTAATGAATGTATTTATTAAAAGCTTTTCGCCGATAAAATAGTACCAGCATCTTCAGGAAAATAATTATCTAATAAAATATTTTTACAAAATTAAATCATATCGAATTTAATTTTGTAAAAATATTTTATTAGATAATTATTTTCCTGAAGATGCTGGTACTATTTTATTGGCGAATAGCTTTGAATAAATATATTCATTAAAAGCATTCTTGTTTTTGAAATATTTTTATTTTATATATATATATATATATATATATATATATATATATATATATATATATATATATATATATATATATATATATATATATATATATATATATATAGGAATTTTTGTACTAGATAGGAGACTAACAGACTTACCTAGTGGCAATAGTCAAAAACTGCATCTCATGGAAATAAATAAATAGACATATATAAAAACTTATAACACTATTGGAATATTTCGATCACACAATGATCTCTATCAATCAAAAAAGATAAGACTGAAGTGCTCTTGTTTGTTTGATAAAGATCATTGTGTGATCGAAATATTTCAATAGTGTAATAAGTTTTTATATGTGTCTATTTATTTCCAAGAGATTTCAGTTTTGGATTATTGCCACTAGGTAAGTCTGTCAGTCTCCTATCTAGTCCAAAATTCCTAAATAGACTTTAAGCTCTAACAGAACTAATTTAATAAATAAATAAATATTATAACATAAAGTATGAGGCTTTAGATTAAATTCAGTTAGTTGCTAAAATAATCATCTGTAGAATTAAGCAAGGAAAGACACAAATAGTTTTTCTTGTGCGGACAAAGCAGGTACCATGTCATTAACCCTTTCTAGGAAAGCTATAAGTTGAGTCCGGCAACCATAGACAATAGAGAAGGTTCCAAAGTGGTTAAGACAGGAAAATACAGTGGCCGAGATAGCCTGGGAAAATAACCGTGTACCGTTAGGTTAAGCTAATTGTAGAACTGTGGGAAACTTACAAAGAATGTTTGTAGTAGTGGGAAAGATTAGATTTTTAAATACAAACTAAAGGATCGGTGAAGTTAGAAAAAGTTTGAGGAGAGGAGTCTTTGAGGAGGACAGGTTGGTGGGGACAAAGATGGAAGTGTTGTAAAGGAAGAATTTTGTTAAATTAAGTAGAGAGTTTTTTTTATAAGTAAAATTTAAAAGTGCGACGTACAAGTTTTTTTTAGAAATATAAAGTAAGTTTTTTTTGTGTGTCAAATGTAAGTGCGGAAGGTAATAACCAAGGCCAGGATTCCAGGGACTCTTCAGAACAATAAGTATTATTTGAATATAAGTGTAGCCAACAGACATCTATCTTTTAGTTCAGAATAAATTTTAATTTCATCAAAATTTATAAAAATTATTCTAGTTTCACCATTTCAAATTTATAAGCAAAGTTCCCGTAATAGCGACCCGAGAGCAAGAATAAAATTTTAATACTGTTTTTTTTGTTATGTTATTTTATTAGAAATCTAAAGCCTCAGAAGTCCACCTTTTATCATTGTAATATTAGTTAAGATATCAATCCTGTCACTGCAAAATACTAATATAAATTTGGAATAATGTGTAGAGTTAATTGAAGAGAATAAATGCAAGTGATGTTTAAAAATTGATAAGATTGTTAATTCTTTATAAACCTGAAGGTGTGACATTAATAGGTAAGGTAAATAAATAACATTTAAATATAAATTTAATTATAACAAAAGTTAAGTTATAATTTGGCGCCCAACTAGTTAGCAAAGTTAAATAGAAATGGTAAATATAAATCATAAATTAATAAACAAACTTATTAATCTGTTGGCTTAAGTAAAAGTGTTAATTAAAAAAAATTTAATAAAAAACTGTGAACATTATTAAGACTATAGTGAACATTATTAGGGAAGAGACTTTAAATCATGAATAAAGTAGATGAAAAAAATTTGGGTGTGGGGACAGAGACAAATATAGGGACTAGCGTTAACACCGGAATAGATATGCTACAGTTAATGCAATTCTTAAGTACGAAAATGGATCAAACTACACAAGATTTAAAGAAAACTTTAAATGAAACTAAAAAAACTTTAAATGAAACTAAAAAAACTTTAAATGAAACTAAACAAACTTTAAATGAAACTAAATAAACATTACATAATAAATTAGATGAAACTAACAGAAAATTAAATAAAATAATTAATAAAGATAACGGAATCAATGAAGAAGTTAAGGAAATTAATGATAGATCAGTTGAGAACAATGAAGACGTTAATGAAGAAATTAATGATGTATTAGTTAAGGATAAAGAAGAATGCAATGAAGTAAGCTTAGAATTAAACAATAAAATTGATACAACACAAACTAAATTAGCGGACGTGGAAATAATATATGAAGATCAACAACAAAAAGAAGCAAAAGATTTAAACACATTCAAAATTAACATGGGACAATGTATTACAAACAACCTTGAGTTAAAAAAGTTAGACTACCACCTTAAACAAAACAAAAATCATTTAAAGTCTGTAGAAATTCGAAAGGGACCTATCAACATGATAGATAACGGCAAACCAAATTTATTGTATGTTCAAGGGATATCAGATGAGGTAATAATCAAGAAATTCGCACGACCATTTGACCTAAATGTTGCAGCAACTTTAATCACTAGAGGGATAAAAAATAAAAGTGCATTTGTCAACCTAATGATAGAATTTCACTTTCAACAAAAGGAACACTTTCCGTTAACATCACACAATAGCCCAGACAAATTAAGTCAAAGATACGGAATTAGACAACGGGATGAAATTAATCGTTTTGTGAAGGAACCAAACCAGCCAAGTGTAATTAATGAAAAACCATCAGAGCCAGGTCAATTTTGCCGTAGAAACAAAAATACCTCATTTGAGCAAGGAAAACACCTGCAAGACTCAAGGACAATGATCTCGGAAGGACAATGCAACCCTTATATTGACCTTATGTTGTAAATAACCACACTCATATAATACTTCTTGATTTATAAAAAATAATAATAATAATAATATTTGTGCTACGAAAAAACAACAACACTCAAATGTTTTACCGAATTTAAATTTAATAAACTGCGCAAAGGGGAAATTTAATTAGGAAATGATAAAATTATTATTTAGTTGAACAAGTAAAATGAATTGCTAAAAAAAAAAATTTCACATTTAATTTTAAAGAAAGATTGTTAATTTGTATGATATGATTTGTAATTATGGAATATTTGATAAGAGAAATGATCTACACAATTTTTCTATTATAAATGGGAAAATAATTATATTTGTTTAGTGTAACTAATTAAAATTGAGGTTAATTGAGAAGGTATACCAGTATTATAATTATAAACCATTTAGGAACGTATGCATATTAGTTTTTAACTTCTTAATAAACTTGTAAGGCTTTCAATTAAATTTACTTCATCTGCCAGCTATTTTGTAATTGTTTTAAGTAAGACACTGTCAACTAAAACATTGCACAAAACTGAGTAAATTTAATCTATAATTATAGCAGTATATTTGCAACACTTTGTTTTGTTTAGTATTAATAACATTAAACAATTGAATTATTTATTCAGTTTAATAATTAATTATGCAGCATATTTTAATGACATGTTTTGAAATTGTAAGATAATTATAATTAACTATTAGTGGTTTTAATATGTATTTTTATCTTAAATGCAATTGCTTATTTGTTTATTTAAAATGAATTTTAACCCTGTAACAAAATGCTTGTCTTAGAAAAAAGAAATTAATATTCTCCTTTTTGGTTGTAAACATTATTAAGTTGGTTACATTTCTATAAATATTTTAAGATTTGGTGAAGAATTTAAAAACAAATTGATCGTTGATGTCATAATATTCAAATATTGTAAACAGCAAATTCTTAGAAATTATGAAGGGCCCTAGGGAAAAAAAATGTCTTGGTAGTAGCAGTTACCAACTTACTTGAATAATTAATGGTAAACTTTAAGGTAAATTTAACTGTAGAATGTTAAAAAGGTATCACAAACCCATATTAAATAATTAAATAATTGTATAAAGAACTTTTAGATATTCATGCATAAATAATTAATTATTAGGATCGTAGGATGAACAATGGCATTGTAAACTTTCCATTTAATTTTAAAGAAAGAGTATTAATTTGTATGACGTGAATTTATAATTATGTACTAATTATAAGTGAAATTATTTAGGAGATAAGAGGTTTAACTATAGTAAAATTAAATGAATTAGAAATTTAAGATTGGTGAAGAATTTAAAACAAATTGTTCTTTGACGTCATAGCATTCAAATATTGTAAAATTTAAATTTAAAAAATCAAAGAAAATTAACTGTAAATTCTGGGGACTCTATAACATAAAGTACGAGGCTTTAGATTAAATTCAGTTAGTTGCTAAGATAATCATCTGTAGAATTAAGCAAGGAAAGACACAAATAGTTTTTCTTGTGCGGACAAAGCAGGTACCATGTCATTATCCCTTTCTAGGAAAGCTATAAATTGAGTCTGGCAACCATAGACAATAGAGAAGGGTCCAAAGTGGTTAAGACAGTGGCCGAAAATCCAGTGGCGGAGATAGCCTGGGAAAATAACCGTGTACCGTTAGGTTAAGCTAATTGTAGAACTGTGGGAAACTTACAAAGAATGTTTGTGGTAGTGGGAAAGATTAGATTTTTAAATACAAACTAAAGGATCGGTGAAGTTAGAAAAAGTTTGAGGAGAGGAGTCTTTGAGGAAGACAGGTTGGTGGGGACAAAGATGGAAGTGTTGTAAAGGAAGAATTTTGTTAAATTAAGTAGAGAGTTTTTTTTATAAGTAAAATTTAAAAGTGCGATGTACAAGTTTTTTTTAGAAATATAAAGTAAGTTTTTTTTGTGTGTCAAATGTAAGTGCGGAAGGTAATAACCAAGGCCAGGATTCCAGGGACTCTTCAGAACAATAAGTATTATTTGAATATAAGTGTAGCCAACAGACATCTATCTTTTAGTTCAGAATAAATTTTAATTTCATCAAAATTTATAAAAATTATTCTAGTTTCACCATTTCAAATTTATAAGCAAAGTTCCCGTAATAGCGACCCGAGAGCAAGAATAAAATTTTAATACTGTTTTTTTTGTTATGTTATTTTATTAGAAATCTAAAGCCTCAGAAGTCCAACTTTTATCATTGTAATATTAGTTAAGATATCAATCCTGTCACTGCAAAATATTAATATAAATTTGGAATAATGTGTAGAGTTAATTGAAGAGAATAAATGCAAGTGATGTTTAAAAATTGATAAGATTGTTAATTCTTTATAAACCTGAAGGTGTGACATTAATAGGTAAGGTAAATAAATAACATTTAAATATAAATTTAATTATAACAAAAGTTAAGTTATAATATATATATATATATATATATATATATATATATATATATATATATTAAATATGGTGATATGTTTTCTTGTAATATAGTTAATAAATTTAAAATATTTTAAAAACAAGAATACTTTTAATGAATATATTTATTCAAAGCTTTTCGCCAATAAATAGTACCAGCATCTTCAGGAAAATAATTATCTAATAAAATATTTTTACAAAATTAAATCATATGTGCTACAAACGACCATATGTTTATAAGTATTGCACTTTATGTAATTTTTTTTATAACATCAATGACCTTATAAATAATTTGGTGCCTTGATCTCCCTTGAATTTGTTCATCAATTAATTTGTCTTTAACTTTATGCTTATAAATTTCCAATGTTTCAAATATATTCATTTTAATCCTTTATTTAATTCCTTTATTAATTTTTCATATTTTCTATTTCCGGAAACTCGTGTCCATTATTAATAGAATGCATAGCTAAATTTGATTTGTATATGTTTGGTTTGATATAAGCGTTTAAATGTTCTTTGTATCTTTCTTTTAATTTCTTTTTTGTTTGTCCTACATATAATTTATTACAAGTTTGACATTTTATATTATATACTCCATTTCTTTTGTGCATATTATTTTGATTTTTGTTATTGTTTATTAAATTTTTAATTTTATTATCAGTTTTATATGTAATTTGTAAATTTGTTTCTTTAAATAATCTTGTAATTTCATTTATTTCGTTACCAGTGAATGTAACAGTTGTCCAAATATTTTCTCTCTTATTAGGTACAAAGTTATTTTTGAGTTTCTGTTTTCTTATTATGTTATTATTTAATTTATCTATAGTTTTTCTTTTATATCCATTTTCTAAACCAATTTGATATATTATATTTTTCTCTTTTATTTGATCATTTAAGTTCATTGGTCTTTTGTGCATTCTATGTAGTAAATTATAAAGGGCTGCCATTTTTTGGTTGTATGGATGATTTGAATAATTAGGTATTATTTGATTTGTCTGCGTTGGTTTTCTATATATATTATATTCAAATGATTCATTATTTCTAGTAATTGTAATATCTAAATAATTTAGTTTATTTTTTGATTCAAATGCATGAGTAAATTTTATATTTTCGTGTATATTATTTATACATTTTAATATTTTGTCAATATTTAAACCATTATTATTTGATATGTATAATCCATCATCTACATATCTAAACCAGCGTCCATTTTGATCATATGTTTTAATAATCTTATCTATTTCAATGTCTATTTATCGGAAATATTTTTACAAAATAATATTACAATAATACTTACAAGCAATATTATATTAATCATTCACGTCACAGATGGTACAGAAAAATTCCTATTTAATATTACGTTTGTATTTTAGTTCTATTTTATCTGAAACCCTAAATAGTATAAAAACTTTATTTCCTTTAGTTAACTCTTACCTTCATTCTATTACCTAAGTTTATATGATTCATAATTTTGTTTATAGCAACCAGATATGGTTAGTCATTATTGTTTTTATGCTATGTAATCAACTGTACGTTATTATGAATATGCAGACAAAAAAACGACTAAATCAACTAAACTAATCTTTATCCACAGACAGTGAAAAGTTAAATATTAATACATATTAAATATTTTGAATACATGTAGTTATCACATTAATTTAACTTACTTTATGTTCTTTGGATTGCAGAGTTTATATGATTGTGTTTTTAGCAACTACTCTTTCACTAACTACTTAAACTACTAGGAATTCCAAAAAAAGCTGGCTTTAAATACCCACAGTTACTAAATTATAAAAAATATTAATTTAATATTATTTAATACTATAAAGTACTCTCATGAGATGAATTTTACTCACTGAAAACACATTCATCTTTAAAAATGTTTGCATATGAATTTTTAATATATTTAGAATTACGTAATATACAACTTGATATATATTAAAGACTTACAAAACCCAGTCTTGTTCAAACTTCTTCAAAATTTTATTTTTTGATACAATAATTTACTCTACAATTTAGAATTGTACGGCTATGTTTAATGTTGTCATTAAATTCTTTGAACATATTATATGACTAAACACTTTTAAATGTTTTAAAAACTTACTTACATACAGTAGCACTTACTTTGTTTGTTGAGGACGGCCGTTTCGGGAGATGTGTCCCATTGTCAACTCAGACAGTAACTGATCTCAAGGTTTACGTAGGTTAGGGTGGGGTGGGATATTATGGTGGTGTGGGTGTATTTTGTATGTATTAGGAGTTATGATGTCAAAAAGTGCGTGTGAGTTGTAATGTAATTGTGTATTGAGTATGTGTGTAGGGTGTAGTTTGAAGTGTCTGTATATTTCGTATTGTTCGGTTGTGTAACGTTGGTTATTTCTGTGTTGTTTATGAAGAATTTGTAGGTTAGATGTTATATCTATGTAGTCATGTTTTGTGGGGTTGAGATGATCGGCGAAGTTTGATTGGTAGTTATTGTTTTTTAGTGCTTTTATATGTTCTTGGTAACGTGTGTAGAAGGACCTCCCTGCCTGGCCTATGTAAAAACTGGGGCACGAACTGCAAGTTAGTTTGTAAACTCCAGTGGTGTTGTAAATGTCATTGATTTTGTTGTTGGGTTTAAATTGTTTATTGAGAGTGTTGTGTGTGGAGTAAGCTATTTTGTAGTTGTATTTTCTTAGAGTGTTGGTTAGATTGTGGGTTTTGGATGATCTGTATGGTATTGTTAAGTATTTTATGGGATTGTCCTGTTGTGTGTTCGTATTTGGGTTATTAGGTTTATTATTTAGGCAGTAGTATAATTTGTCAATCATTGTTGGGTTGTATCCGTTAGTTTGTGCTATATATTTTATGGTGTTTAATTCCTGGTAGTGTTCTTCTTTGTCTAACGGTGTTTTAAGCAGGCGATATATCATGGTATTGTAAGCACTAAGTTGAGAGAGTTTTGTTGTTCTGTTTCGATGGTGTATGTAGTTTTGGGTGTATGGAGTTAAGGTGTTTTAGAAATATGTGTGCTCTACAAGTGTTACCTTTATATAGTGTTATGACGTACCTGTACCAGTAAATTATGTTATCTGAATATTTATTGTTGTGTAAAATGTGGTTTTGTTCAATATGGTGTATGAATATTTCTGCTAAGATGCTAGCTATGGGGGAGCCCATAGGTAGTCCATCTTTTTGGTTGTAGAATGTGTTATTGTAGGTGAAGTAATTTTGAGATGTGATTAATCTTGTGAGGTAGATGATTTCATCAATGTGTGTATGTGGTGTATTTGTGTCTATAAGCATGTTCTTGAGGATGTTGATGGTTTCTGGAATGGGGATGTTGGTATATAGATTTTATATATCAAAAGAGACTATAAAGTGGAATGGTGTGGGATATTTACATTTTTTATTTTGTCTATTAGATTTAGGCTATTTTTTATGCTACAATGATTATTAAATTTTATATGGTTTCGGATAGTTTTATCAAGGAATTTGGCTAGATGATGAGAAGGGGCGCTTGTGTGGTTGATTAGTGGATGTATTGGGATATCTGTTTTGTGAAGTTTGGACAGGGCGTTTAGTCTAGGAGCTATTGGCTTTATTTGTTTTAGGTGCTTTTTGGTGTAGTGTGGGATTATAAGTTTTGTTTTATTGATTGCTTCTTTGATTTGAGCGTTGTATTTTGTTGTTGTGTCTTCATTTAGTGTAATGATGTTGTTATTTTGGATGAAGCTGTGTACTTTTTTGTTGAGGTCGCTATTGTTAATAATTACCGTTATGTTGCCTTTGTCAACTTTGGTAATGGTTAAATTTTATTTTTTTATTTTGTTTTTGATGGATTTGGCTACTTTTAATTCTTGGGTGTTGGTTTTGGGGGGGGGTTTAATTTGGAATATTTTTTGTTTTATTTGGTGTCTGATTACATCTTGTTGTTCTACAGGTGTGTTATTCTGATCTTGAAAATACAATCCAACATAACACACCTGTAGAAAAACAAGATGTAATCAGACACCAAATAAAACAAAAAATAACCCAAATTAAACACCCCAAAACAAACACCCAAGTATTAAAAGTAGCCAAATCCATCAAAAACAAAATAAAAAAACCGAGGTGGCTCTCTAAAAAATAAGTATTGGGATTGGACTGTTGTTTGAAATTTTTGTTTAGTATCTGTCAGTAAATATTTGAAGTATTACCGTACCACAATATATATATTACCACTACAGAACACCAAGGGTAGTGTAGTGCAGTTTCTATACATTGGTAAAAACTCCTAATATTGGATTAGAAGTAATATGGGCATTGACCAGTCACTCACCTGATGAAAACTGTTCAGGACATTTTGTAGGAAAGACAAGGGACAGAGAATGAAAACTGGACTACTTAATGTTATGTTAAACTTATGTAGATTAAATCAAACAAATGTAAGTAAATCTAATAGTTCTGAAGAACCTGTATAATCTTTATTTTTGAAATCAAGTGTTGTTAATTTAGATCATGTAATTAATGATATCCTAACTGGTCCTAATCAGTTCAAGATAACATAGGTTCTTCAAGTTTTAGGTGTTCAGTCACACTGTAAAATCAGAAAACCTTATATTTTTAACTCAATTATGTTGATTTAGCATTCACAATACTTTTTTTGTTTATTCTGATATTTACTTGAATTGAATATTAAATTCAAATTTTTAAATTTACTGATATCACTTGGCAAAAACCACTACAGATATTTTTCAGCGGGATCGTTTTGCACTACATCAGTGCATTGTTCATTACTGTGAGTCATGAACATGACTGTTGCTCAGTATGTGCATTACTGCGAATGTGTGGTATAATGGTGTTCTGTAGTGTGCCATTTTTCATAGAGTAGTTAATTATATGTTCACGTGTATTACTTGATTGTCTGTTTTGTCGTTTAGAATGTGTTAAGGATGGCTTTTGGGATGTTTGTATATTTCATAGTTTTCTGTCGTGTTTAGTTTGTTGCTTCTTTGGATGAAATGAAAAAGTTTTAGATTAGTATAAAATTTTACCCAGTGATATTAGTAAAAATAATTTTTAATAAAAACTTTTTTTAAATAAAACAGAACCAACTTAAAAAAAGAACTTGAATATATAAATTTTACTTACTAAAAAGTAAAAAAATAATTTTAGAGTAATGAAAATTTTGAATTAATCACTTAAACAATAGTTTAAGTCATTTAGTTTATAGTCATAAACTATTGTTTAAGTGATTAATAAGATGCACCGAATGTAATGGACTATAAAATTCAAGAAAATTTTGAAATCAGCACCGAATTTCATACTTGGACTCATATTTAACACACTGAATATGACAAATAAACGGATTTTACATGATGTTGGAGCTACTTGGCAAAAAGATTAATAAATTATGATATAGACACAGGATATTCAATCATTTCTTCCATATACTTATTTTATAGATATAAGAAATTTATTAAATTTATGATACAAAAGGTTTAACAAAATATTATTTCTTATATTTATAAGCATCTACAGTAATCACATTCCATGTAAATCATAAAAAACCGTTCTGTTTTTTTAAATTTTTATTTTTTCATTTTTAAATGTATGATCTTTAATTTCTATTTACATTATAATCGAATTTTGTTTCATGCCGTTGATTATGTTGGATAAATTGCCACTATTTATCCATACAAATTTCTGATGTGTACAGGTATATGCCTATATTGCTTGATCATTGTTCAAAAAATGTACATGCCTTTGAAGAATATGAAAAACATATCAGTTTGTCAGACGGATATATTGAGTAATTTATGTTTGAAATTCTCTTGAGGATTTTTCCTAAAGTCTTACATATTATTTCTTATCTTGCAATTATTCCTTTTCACTTGCATTTAAAAACATGTTAATAATCATGTAATGCAATATTTCAGGCAAAAATATATTAATGCTGTCTAATAATTATCAGGAAAAACATTTTGTACTCATAAAATAATAAAGTGAAAATTGATAGATAAGTTTTATATTTAACGAATTTATCTCTTGGTATTTAGTGAAGTAATGAAGTTTTCACCTGAGGATTATTGAATATCTTGATGATACATAAACTAAATCGTATTTTCAGTGTACTTATTTTGGCTTATATCATTCTATCTATACCAATTTATATATCAATATGGGTAGATCATTGAAAAAGCCGCTTTCATGAGGAAAATTCATTCATTAGTATCCGATGATGCTCCTTCTAAATAGCTTTAAAGCAAAAAATTTAAAAAACTATTCGTTCTATACTTTTTTTGTTATTTTTATATGTGGTAGAATACTACATGGATTAAATGCTATGATTGTTTTTTGCTCATTAATTATCTTATAATTCATAATCCTCATTAAAAAAATTATAAAAAATTTTCACTCCAAAAAAATGTGTTTCTAAAATTTAAAATAGCGTATTATTGTCTTCACATCAGACGAATTGGGATGTAACTAAAATGTCTCCAAATCAAATGGGATGTAACTAAAATGGGATCACCGGGAAGGTTTTCTCTTTCATTTGCAAGCAAAATCACTTTGATCGGTTAAATACTTCCAATGTTATCACGGAAAAACAGAAGAAATAAATCATACGGATCGAATACAGAACCTCCTCCTTTTTTAAAATTGGTTAAAAAAACCTCAAGATGTACAACCACAAAAACTACAAGTTTTAAATCTTTTGTTCTTTGATAGTCTTATTTAAATTTTAATGTATTTTATTTGCTTGCACTGTGTTCCACTCCAATCTAGAGGTCATTAGCATTGTAGATACATATATGTGTTGTGTTTTTAAACATAGGTTGTGTCTTTGACTTAGTTAAATATATTATTACGATACTTAGATACCAAAACAGTACTTTAACATAAAATGATAATTTTTAAACTTTTTTCTGTTTTTTTATGAAAATATAGCTATTGAGAAACAAATTTCTTTATACTTTATTGCAATTGAACCCATGTTTTCTTGTTTATAAGTCAAGAATCTTAACCACTCAAAAATTACTGAGCATGATAGTTTTTAAAGAAACATAAAAAAATATGTATAAACTAAACAATAGGTCTTTTATCAATATACTTAGCAAAAAACACTACTTACTGATACTTTTCAGCAGACGTATTTCGCACTTAGTCAGTGCATTGTTTCATAACTTACACCATTGAACAATGCACTAACAAAGTACCTAATGTGTCTTCCGAGAAGTATCAGTAAGTAGTAGATATTAAGTAAATTGGCAAGTAAATTGATAACTAAGAGTTATTAAAACTTCAAATTGTACAACCCAAACACTGCAAATTTTTACAATAACTGTAATTTTTTCTTTGGTAATGTTTCAAAAAGCAATAATGTTATAGAAGTTCAATTTTATTAAACATATTCAGAATTGTCCTCAATCTGTACATCTGAATGAAAAATTTGCAATCGCCAATTTTTTTCTTTAGTTTTGTAATACATTACGTTCGGTGAATCTTAATTAATCACTTCCTCGCAATTTAGTCCTCGTTGTCGACACAAAGTTGGCATTGCAGTTAATCCGAAAGGTCTAAGCAGAACAAATTTTTTTGGGTCACAATGTGACTTGTACATGCTCTAGCTGTGAAAGTAGCAATTGGATGAGGTATATTTTTGTATGTGTCATCCTTAGGTGGCTTTGGTTGTATTTGGTACAAATTTTGAGCTGTGTTCCTTAACTGCCCAATTGTGTAGTTTCGTCAGAAATATCTTCCTTCTGAGCTCCTAAATTCCAGTAAGAAGAATCTATTTTGATCAGAAGGAAACACTGAACAGGCTTCCCTGGCAATTTTTCCGCTATTTCATTACCAATGACACCACAATGTGATGGTACCCACAACAACGTTATAGTTTAACTTCTGAGTGAAGATATAGAAACTGTTTCCTGATTTCACCAATTCTGAAGAAGTATGCACTCATCTTGGATCTGGATAAAGTTTCCAAGGCCAATTAAGAGTCACTGAAAATGCAAATATAATTGGTCTTCAGTGAAAAGCAGCTTGCCAATGCTGCATTGATTGTTAGCAGTTCAGCATCCATGCTGGATTGAGCATTTGCAGGTACGTAATACGATTGAGCCAAGTGATCACCATTTCTTTGGTTAAAATATCCCGCACCTGACTTCTTGTTATCCTTATCCAAAGACCCATCTGTAAAATCTTTATATGACTATAGTACTCATCATCAATCATTTCTGCCATGACTGCTCTCAAATGTTTGGCATGATCGTTTTTAGTTACTTTCTGAGGAAGTTCCAATACTACTTGGATGCCTAGGTGATTCCTCATAGAACAGTGATATTTATCCTGGTTGGTTATGCGGAATCATTCTAGAGAGATTGTTCTTTTGGTAGGTGAGAGAAGTTTTAATGTTACACCTACGAGCATTCTTGTCCTTCTGTTTTTATAAAAATCAATTCAGATATATCTCTTTTTTATAATTAGATCACTTATGGAAATTTTGTATATTGTTCCAATCAAAATATTATGTTTTAATATCAATAAAATATGTAAATAAAACATTATATTTTTTTGGATTTTTTAAGGAGTTGTTTTTTATTTTCATGAGTTGAAATCCATATTGACTGTCCGTCAACTTTGATTAGGATATTAGTTGACTCTATCTTCATGTGAACTACTAGTTTTTAACTAAGAACACTTGTAAATATGTTACACTTGGCTATAGGGCAGCCGCTTCAAGAGATGGAAATACGACCGTTTCTGAAGAAATTGTCTCAGTTGATGATGGGACACATCTCCCGAAACGACCGTCCTCAACAATTATAAAAGTAAGAGCTACTATAGGTGTTTTATTAGAAGTTGTAGAATCAATTCAACCCACTATGTCTTTACTATTGTCATTTTCTATCTATTAGTTATTAACGTTTTGAAATATGGTTAAACTATTCAATTTAAAAAAAAAGCGAATGTGTTTGATTTGAACTTTGTTTGGATAATATATTTAAAATTATATGTAAACCTTCCAAGTATGGAAGCAAAAATAATTTTTTATAATCCACTAATTACTGATATTGTTAGTGTTAATACTGTTAACTTGTAAATCTTGTAAGTTATTATTATTTTTCCCCAATTAAGAAATAATCCCAGGCTGATAAGTTCAACAGCAATTTTAATTAGTTTGTTTATAAATGATACAAGGCAGAAATATCTATGAAAAGTAAGGTGTAGTTGTGTGGAATATTTGTGAAAGTTTAATTTCCTTTACTATTTCAAAACCTCTCCATGAATAGTTCCATACTCCCAAAACTAACACACCCCAACAAAATGGAACAAAACAACTCCTTTAATTTCTTAGACCTTACAATTACATGCACAGATCAAACAAATATATAAATTTAACATACACCGAAAACCCAACAACACTAATACTACCATTCACAATTCTACAAACCACCCTCTAAACTCAAACTAGTTGCTAACAACACAATGATATATCTTCTATTAGAATGGCCATTAGACAAAAAGAACACCACCAAAAACTAAACACCGTAAAACATATATCACAAACCAATGGTTACAACATAACAATAATTGATAAACTGTACAATCAATCGTCTGAAAAATAAACTTAATAACCCAACCCCAAATATCCAACACAATAAACCTATAAACTAGTTAACACTACCATATAGGTCACCAAAAACTCATATAAACTAGCCAACACACTTCATAAATATAATTACAAATAGCCTACTCCACACACAATACCCTCAACAAACAATTTACACCCAACATCATAAACAAAGACATTTACAACTCTGCCAGTTGTACAACTCTGAACAGAAAGATTGTTTTATACATTCTACCAAGAACGCTGAGAAAATGCAACTCAAGTTTGCTTGCGTTGCCGTCACCAGTTGCCTTCTGTATGTCCGCAGCCCAAGTCCTACTATAAGAAAATGTAATATATGTTCAAGTGTTTTTAGTGAATAGTTACAGAATGATCAGACAGGCGTTAATGATTTTGCTCAACACTCAATTTCAATCAGTAAATAATAGACTACTAATAATGTACTAACATTATTGAAATTTTTCCATAAAGACAGTTAATAACAACTAAAAGTACTATTTCTAATTTCATTAAACTACCAGTATAATCACAGGTCAAGAATTGTTAACTATTCAAAGATACCTTCTAAATTAATGAAGTGTGTCTGTGAAGATGAATTGGAGGAAGTAAATGCACTGGCTCTGCAAATGAGGAATAAAACAAACAAACTCTTTTTTGTTACTATAAGTAATTATTGCGTAACTAAGTGAATACTTTTCTAAAGTATAGTTTTTATCAGTAAATGCAAGATGTTTACAAGTGACCTTTTTGTTGTTGTTTAGATAGAAAAATTTAGGGAAGTCTAAATAATATAGGGATTTAGTTATCTATGACATTTAGCAAATCTTAGGCTATGTCCAAATTGGAGAGTATTGGACAAGCGAGCATTCAGAGATGCTCGGTTCCATCGTATGTTAATCGCGCTATCTAAATGCGTGTCCTCATACAGGTAGCCCAATTCTAGAACCAGATATTGTCGAACGCTCACAACACATGATAGCACGACCACCTCAGTTGTCGTTCTCCAAGCTGAAATGAATTCTCATGCTGAAAGCATTCTAATGAAGTATATAAAAGCCGATCTAAATTCGGGCAATTTCATTATCTGTATCACGAGCTATGAAGACATATTTTATCAATACCCAAGAATGTCAGCTACAATATTCGACTACATCTGCAAGGAAATTGAACAAATGTGCAACCACAAAGTCATCGATTTCAATATGTCAATAAGCATAAAAGAAAGACTGTTGGTAGCAATATGGTAAGGTTAATAATATTCATACTCAATCATAATAAAGTAGCTTGTATTGTAAAATAAATTGTTTGATAACTCTACTTACAAATATTTTGTTATAATATAGGATAGTTATGATAGTAGTATAAATAATTTTGATTATGATTGTCACCACTGTGATGATACTATATCCTGAACCAGGTCGGAGGAGAATTGCGCAGAAGTAGAACATGTTCTGGTTTAGTAATCAGTATAACGGGGACGGGAAAAGTTGCTGGGCTAGAAGTATAACTAGATGAAGAAGATATTTCATCTGCGATGAAGTTTTGAATCTTTTTCCTCAATCTCAGTTTGTGTAATGGGTTCAAACCTTTGAAGTAGGGAGCCAACAATTTTAGGGAAACAGGTGTCCTCATCATCATCCGTTTCACAATGTTTTTATTTGAAGGCAATAATTTTCTCCTTTTCAACTTGAAGCATTCTTTTTTGAAACTCTGAAGGTGCTCTTTTCTCTTCCTTGTTGCTGGTCTATTCAATGACAAAGTTCAAATAGAATGGAAATGTAGCCATTTACCGGAATAGTTCAAGCTAGATGGAGTGCCTTTGTCTCCGAAGTGTGGCTTGCGCATTTTCTTTATTTCTTTCTGAAATACGTTTCTGAGCCCCTTCCATCTACTTTTTACTGCCTCTTCTGGAAAAAAAAGTAAATAGGTTTTGGCCGAGGTTTTATTTTTTTCAACTATTTGTAATTGCAAATATTGGTAATAAAATTATTTACATGAGATCTTACATTATTTACTTCATACCATATAATTGTTAATGTTTTATGTATAATCAATCTAAACTATTTTATTTGATTTATTTCAGGTTTTTCTCTACAGGCCTCCCATTTTGACAGCTTCCATTCGTTTTATATTTACGTTTTGACAAATAAGTTTCATATTTCTAAATGCGCAGTTGTCACAATTGCCACGAAGTTTTCACTGTTTGGAAGACCCTGAACGAAAAGCACATGAAATTTCCAACTTCAAAGCTATAGCTCAAGACTATGCGTAGAAGGGAAAATTCCCACAATGCTGTGGATGTTTGGATGGAAAACACATTCGTTTGAAAAAAACCACCATGTTCTTGAAGTAAGTATTTTAACTACAAAATATTTTTTTCTATTCCGCTCATGGGCGTTTGTGATTTGAAGTATAAATTTCGAATTATTGACGTTGGTGCTTATGGAAAAGATAATAATGGCAGCTTTCTCAATTATTTAAAGTTTTATCAAGAAATCAGCAATGACAATTGCCATTTACCAGACAAAAAAACCATTATCCAACTCCAATATTACTGTCCATATGTGTTCTTGGGAGACGAAGCTTTTCCTCTAACTTCCTATTGACACCGTATCCCTGAAGGCAGTGACAGAGACACAACTCCAGAACACTTTTAAATGCAAAATTATCTTCCATACGAGTGGCAGAGGAATGCACCTTCTGCATTGCTTCTTCGAAATTCAGAATATTACTAAAAGCTGTTGAAACATCTGTTCACAATGCAGTAACAATCTTGAAGACAGTTTGCATTTTGTGTAAGGTTATTGTAGGCAGGGATGGCCCGGTGACATTCCAACGGTCAACATGGAAAACACAGAAACATCTAGAGAAAACAATTGGCCAGTCATATCAGCAATGAACACCAGAGAACTATTTACTATTTATTTTTTATAATAACGACAATTGGAATGTACCTAGTTGACTTTTATTGCATGATTAACTGTAAATAAATGAGATATATGTAATTACTTACTTGGTTTATCAAACATCTTTGCAATACTCTCCCACACATATTCAGTTTTCAATTAATTTTTATAACTCTCACTTTGCTTATCCCATAAAAATTGGTTCATACAGACTTTGTTTATCAATTTCTCCTCAAAATCCTTAGCTAATTCGAAAATAAGATATTGATAGCGTGAATATATACAAACTGGTTTGTTTTCGAGCGATGAAGCGTTGTGTACCACTTCATCGGTGGCAGACTACAAACAAACTGCCCACTCTCCTCCCCATGCACATGTTTGATGTACAAACGATGTACACGACGAGATGTTAAAACAAACAAGTGTGCTTGATCTCCCTCATTGTGCAAACGCTTTCCAGGTTTAAAGGTTATTGATTTTTAAGGCAGGTGTTTAATAATGTGGTCAGCCTATATGGCTTTATTCATTCAATATATTTTTATTATGTGTTCTGATGTAATACAAGTTGCAATGTCCATCATGCAAGAAAATGCTAACCTCACATAAATAATTTACACCCAAAACTCCACTTCAATGCAAAAATCAGACCAATCCAAACTTTTCTTTGGCCCCCAAACTGATCACAAAAGTTTTACAGAAAAACAAACATTCCAAATCTACAGAAAACCAACAATAACAGCCACACATATATTTCTTATCAAACTACCAATTCCCATGTAAAAATGAGACATTCAAAACTATGGTACATAAATTAAAGAAGTACCTAAGTGTAACAATAACACAATCAAAGAGATGGTATAGACAGTTGATGGTATAGAACAACTACAGTTTTATTAGATGTTTTTTTATACATACTTACTGCTATAAATTTTTTTACTTTATATATTATTCTATTTGTGTGCAGCACTTCTTTTAGAGACTTTTAAATGCAAATCTAACACTTAGGGCAAATCTATTAACTGACATAAACTAGTGAATTAACTTGCCGTCGGCGATGTCGCTAATTGCTGATAACAAGGCATTGAATCAAATAGAACCTATTAGCCGAGGGCAACTAGGAAAACATCAGAATAACTGGAGACAGACGGTTGCTAATTCTGGCAACAGTCTGGAAAACAATTTGCATCTCTGTATTGTTTTAGGGCTTTAATGAAACGGCACTATATTTTACTTTATTACTATATAGCTAAAAGTATCTGGTTGGGATGATGTTTACTCCATTACACTGTGATTGTACAAAAGGTTTTTGTATTGATCATACTTTCATACTAAAAAACTAAAATTAGTTTAATTATATTTATAATGAACTAGCCTAGTTTTAATACATTTAATAACATAATTTGATTCATCATTTTCTGATCATAATTACTTAAGGCTTCCTCTCCTATGGGCTGCATGACCTTGACGTGGTGGAGAGGCTTAATCCGGGCGTGGGGGACAGGTGGAGCGGAGCTGTACGTATGTGGCTCCCTATAAACGAGAAGTCAAGGCATTTGTGTGAGTGCATGAAGGCGGCTCAAAAAAAGGGGCCAGTCCTAGCACCTGAAGGGTTGTTATCTGCCCGGCTCTCGCCCTGCCCTTCCCTTGCGGGCGGCAACCAAGAAGCACCCCTCATCCAGGTTGGTGGTCTGGATGGGCACTTACCCCGATCTGAAGGTGTTATGCGATCCGTGCCGATGTAGATTCGTGGCCCTCAGGGTAAGGAGGGTCTTTAACGGAGCCTCAGGGGCACCTGGCGCCACCCCTGAGTACTTAAGTCGCCTTACCGCCGTAAGCGGGGCTCTGCGGCGGCGGACCTTTATTTCCCTAGCTGCTCGTGGGAACACACATGGCAGAGAAAAAAAATAAATTTAACTGGTCAGGGCTTAGAACCTACCGACAAATCTGTTCCTATGGAGGTGGCTTCGGCCCCCGTAGAGACAGATGGAAATCCAGCTGCGAAGGCAACAGGAAGAATGAGTGGTGCACAAAGGAGGAAATCACTCTGGCTTTCCTACCATGAGGAAGCAAAGAAGGCGGAGGCGGAGGGCAGAGAACCACCGCCACCCCCTTTGAGGAAACACCGATCCGGGCAGCGGAAGGGTTTGACGGAGGCTGGGGCTAGAACCCGCCCTGTCATCCCGGAAGCCAGTGGATCAGGTAGGACTTTAGTACGACAAAAGAGAGAGAGGAAAAGGAAGGAAAGGAGTACTTCTAATCCTACTCCAGAGTCGGAGGTCAAAAGGTCTAGGCCTGCTTGGTCGGGAGGGCCGTCTTTCTCGGCGATCTCCGCCAACCTTCCGAGGGTTCTTGTGACCTTTAAGGATAGTGTAGGCGTGAGGATGGAGATGGCGGCGTTCGACCACCTTAAAGGCACCGTCATGGACCGGATTCTGGACACTCCTAGTGGAGGTTTTGTTCCGCGGTTCAGAGACACTCACCTAAGGGATGGAGTCGCAGCATTTATTTGTGCTGAGGAGGAATCGGCAAAATGGCTGAGAGAAGTGGTACCGTCAGTTAAGCTCGAGGACGGGACTCAGGCAAGGCTAGTACTGCCTGATGAACTGATCAAAAGGGTGAAAGTGACGGTGCTAGTACCACCACCAAAAAGGGAGGCCACTCAGCTGGTCAAGTTCATCGGGATGCAAAACCCAGAAATTGACACTTCGAAGTGGAAGATCCCACAGTGCATTGAGCGGGGACCTGCAAGCCTCCTCTGCCTAGGATTGGCTGAGGCATCGGCCAGATTATTAAAGGCAAGAGATGGGAAAGCCTTCCTGGGGACTGCAGAGGTCACTTTTAAGTGGAACTCTAAGGACCTGGAAGAAAAGGGCGAGAGAGGGAATCAGGAGAAGGCGTAGGGGTCAGTTGGAGATGGCTGACCCTCGAGCAATGATCCTGCAAATCAACTTGCATCACAGTAAAAGCGCCTCGGTGGTCCTAACCAGGTGCTTAAATGTGAGGCACACATTACCAGCGCTTGCGCTGGTGCAAGAACCGTGGCTGGTCAGGAACCGTATAAGGGGTCTGACTGCAGCTGGGCGCACCTACGCAATTGGGGAACATGAGGGGCACAGAGCATGTGTGATAGTCAGAGGACTAGAAGCCACGCTGATTCAAGAATTCTCAACTAAAGACCTTGCGGTGGTTAGAATTCGAGGCAAGGGCGAGGTAAGTGGGAGCAGGGAGTTCATCGTGGTCTCCACTTACTGCGCCCACAATAGAGAATCGCCCCCTGCAGAATTACGTAAGTTAGTTCGGTACTGCAGGGAGAGGAAGATAGGAATCTTAGTGGGCTGTGATGCCAATGCTCATAATGAGGTGTGGGGCAGCACAGACACAAATGAGCGAGGTGAGGAGCTCCTAGCCTTCTTGATTGAAGAAAACCTTGTGGTTTTAAACACAGGTGCCGAGCCAACATTTGTCACTTCAAACAGAAGGGAGGTTCTAGATATCACCTTCTGTAATAGACAAATGGTAAGGTGGGTGCATGACTGGCAGGTTTCGGATGAGCCCTCCATGTCTGATCACCGGATCATCACTGCTACAATGAGGGGAGTGGTTCCGCATGTGGTGTGGTTTAGGAACCCGAGTAGGACAAACTGGGAAGGTTTTAAGTCCTCGGTGAGGAGGCGGATGTCTGACTTCCGTGGTAAATATGGTTCATCAAACGAACTGGAAAATACTGAGGCCTACATCAGGACTGCAATTTCCACGTCGTTTGAGGAAAATTGCCCTCTCTCGCGGATAAACACTGGGCGTGGTAAGCTTAAGTGGAACAGCGAGTTAGAGGCAAGACGGAAAGAGACTTGAAGGCTCTTTAATAGGGCAAAGAAGAAGAAAACGGCGGAGACCTGGCAGACATATAAAGACAGCCAGGGTCTCTATAAAAATCTTATTAAAGAGGTTAAACGTGCTTCTTGGGAAAAGTGGTGCTCAGAGACAAGCACACTGAGTGACACTGCTAGACTGTTTAAGGTGTTAGCAGGTGGACCGAGGGGAGAGCTTAAGTTTGTCAAGAAGACTGATGGTAGCTTTACTGACACCCCGGAGGAAACACTGCGTCTGCTTATGAGGAACAGTTTTCCCGATATTAGACCGGTGGGGGACGGTGCTCAAAACCTCCGACATACTGGGCTAAGGGCAGACTGGAATATTGCTGGGCAGGTGATCTCAGCGCAAAAGGTGAGAGAGGCGATTCTGTCTTTTGAGCCTTTTAAAGCACCTGGATTAGATAACATTACTCCAGCACTACTACAAAATTGCTTGGAGGAAATAATAGGGCCACTGACAGGATTACTCAGAGGCTGTGTTGCCTTGGGTTACACGCCTGGGCAGTGGCTCAAAACGAAGGTTATCTTTATCCCCAAACCGGGGAGGAAAGGTTACACAGAGGTAAAGGACTTCAGACCTATCAGCCTCACATCTTTCTTGTTACAGACATTGGAAAGGCTGGTGGACTACTATTTGAAGGAGGGACCTTTGAAGCAGTATCCGCTTCATCAGGACCAACACGCCTACCGAACCGGTAGGTCAGTGGAGATTGCGCTGTTGTCGGTTGTGAACTTTATTGAGGGTCAGATCAACAACAAGGGAATATGTATTGGGGCTTTTCTTGATGTGGAGGGGGCTTTTAATAGTACCTCTAGACTGGCCATCAAGAGAGCAGCTATGGATCATGGGATTTCTGATGGAATTATAAATTGGATTATGAGTTCCTTGGAAAACTGGATAAGCACTGCATCCTGGATGGGGTGCACGATAAATGGGATGGTCTCGGAGGGCTGTCCGCAGGGTGGAGTGTTATCCCCTTTGCTGTGGAGCCTTGTCGTGGACTGCCTACTAAGGACACTCAGTGGAATGGGTGTCAAGGTGGTAGGATATGCGGATGACATAGCTATCCTTGTTAGGGGACCATTTGAAGAGGTCCTCAAAGACCTGCTTCAAGAGGCACTCAAGGTAACAGAAGCATGGTGCAGGGAGAATGCACTATGCATTCAAGGAGAGAAATCTGTGGCACTCATCTTCACTAGGCGATATAAAACTAAATCGCTGGAGATGATGGAAGTTGGTAATACTAAAATAAGCTACGTTGAGAGTGCTAAATATCTGGGAGTTATTCTGGATAGGAAGCTACTCTGGCGTGAGCATT
Source organism: Prosapia bicincta (assembly GCA_036971475.1). Taxonomy (NCBI): domain Eukaryota; kingdom Metazoa; phylum Arthropoda; class Insecta; order Hemiptera; family Cercopidae; genus Prosapia; species Prosapia bicincta. The sequence goes on along the minus strand of JBAIZL010000001.1, from coordinate 82,233,693 downwards.
TGGAGGATAAGTGCAAAAAAGCCATAGCTACGTTCTGGCAATGCAGAGGAGCAATAGGCACGAGATGGGGTTTGGGTCCATGTCAAATGAACTGGATTTATTCCGCCATTGTGGTGCCGAGGTTGGTCTTTGCCTCTATCGTCTGGTGGGACAGGGCACAGAAAGAAACAAGTAAAAGAATGGGGCTCTTCCTTAGAGGCATAACTGCTACAAGGAGAAGCACACCATGTGCGGCCATGAGGGTTATGTTGGGTGACCCATCCTTGAGTCTTCAAATTAGGATGGAGGCAATGAAAACTGCATACCGGCTAAGCTGTAATGGGCAGTGGAAGACAAGTAGCAAACTTCATAAACAGCTATTTGGGGATTCACTGAAGGAGCTCTGGATAGAACCTCAGGATAAGATACTGTCTCTTAAAAGGGAAAAAGGAAACTACAAAATCCATATTCCTGCAAGAGAGGCATGGGCGGAGTATAGACCCAGACATGGTGAAATCTGGTTCACCGATGGGTCCAAGATGAAGGAAGGAGTGGGAGCAGGATTTAGTGGACCGAGACACCAAGACAGATTTTGTCATCGCCTGGAGGACTACAACTCTGTCTTCCAGGGGGAGGTGCTCGCGATCAAACTATGTGCTGAGGAAATAATAGGGTCTGGCAGGAGGGGCAAGACCATCTGGATTTGCTCGGACAGTCAGGCAGCTCTGAAGGCTTTAGGTAAGGCTAGTACCAGCTCTAGGTTGGTGGCTGAGACTATGGCTTCTTTAGCAGAGCTGAGTAAGCATAATTCACTCAACCTAACCTGGATTCCAGGACATTCTGGCTGGATAGGGAATGAAAGAGCTGACGCCTTAGCAAAACAAGGGTGTATAACCCAAGGACCGTTGCTGAGGACAGTGGGCATGCCGCCTCGGGAGGGGCGCAAGAGGATCATGGTACATATAGACAGGTTGTGCAGGGAAGAATGGAATGTAACCTTGGGGTGTAACAAATCCAAGGTACTGTGGGGTTACTCAGGAGATGTGTGGTGCAAAGAACTACTCTCCTTAAGTAGACATCAACTCAGAGCTACTGTAGAGCTGGTTACAGGCCATGGGAATCTGAGGGGGTTCCAATACAAAATTGGAAAATCTAGGTCCCCTGTATGCAAGAGATGCGATGAGGACCAAGAGGAAAGCCCAATCCACGTACTCTGTGAGTGTCCTGCTTTGGGAGCTGCAAGGAGAAAGTTGGTTTGGCTGGCAGGTATGTACACCAGAGGATATCAGAAGATCTAGCATCAGGTGGGTACTTGATTTCTGCAAAGAGGTAGGTATCCACTAAGCTAGTCCTGTGGTAGGGGTGGGAAGAGAGTACAAAGGCTACAGCTAAGTGCTCTACACCGATAAGGTCCCTCCGAGTTTTAGTAATAATAATAATAATAATAATAATAATAATACTTAAGGCTTTGTAGTAAGAAAAAAGTATACAAATGATTAACAATTTATATTTACTTACACTTTACAAAAATGTTTTAGCTTGCCTATAGTAGCACTTACTTTGCTTGTTGAGGACGGCCGTTTCGGGAGATGTGTCCCTTTGTCAACTCAGACCGTAACTGATCTCAAGGTTTACGTAGGTTAGGGTGGGGGTGGGATATTTTGGTGTATTTTGTGTGTATTAGGAGTTATGATGTCAAAAAGTGCGTGTGAGTTGTAATGTAATTGTGTATTGAGTATGTGTGTAGGGTGTAGTTTGAAGTGCCTATATATTTCGTATTGTTCGGTTGTGTAGCGTTGGTTATTTCTGTGTTGTTTATGAAGAATTTGTAGGTTAGATGTTATGTCTGTGTAGTCGTGTTTTGTGGAGTTGAGATGATCGGCGAAGTTTGATTGGTAGTTATTGTTTTTTAGTACTTTTATATGTTCTTGGTAACGTGTGTAGAATGACCTCCCTGTCTGGCCTATGTAAAAACTGGGGCATGAACTGCAAGTTAGTTTGTAAACTCCAGTGGTGTTGTAAATGTCGTTGATTTTGCTGTTGGGTTTAAATTGTTTGTTGAGAGTGTTGTGTGTGGAGTAAGCTATTTTGTAGTTGTATTTTCGTAATGTGTTGGTTAGATTGTGAGTTTTGGATGATCTGTAAGGTATTGATAAGTATTTTATGGGATTGTCATCTTGTGTGTTTGTATTTGGGTTAATATGTTTATTTTTTAGGCGGTTGTATAATTTGTCTATCATTGTTGGGTTGTATCCGTTTGTTTGTGCTATATATTTTATGGTGTTTAACTTCTGGTAGTGTTCATCTTTGTCTAGTGGTGTTTTAAGGAGGTGATATATCATGGTATTGTAAGCAGCTAGTTTGTGTTGGTGTGGGTGGTTTGAGGAACTGTGTATGGTCGTATTGGTGCTGGTGGGTTTTCGGTATATGTTTAATTTATGTGTTTGTTTGTCTGTCCGTTTAATTGTGAGGTCTAAGAAGTTAAGGGAGTTTTGTTGTTCTGCTTCGATGGTGTATGTTAGTTTAGGGTGTATGGAATTTAGGTGTTTTAGAAATATGTGTGCTCTGCGTGTGTTGCCTTTATATAATGTTATGATGTCATCGACGTATTTGTACCAGTAAATTATGTTATCTGAGTATTTGTTGTTGTGTAAAATGTGGTTTTGTTCGATATGGTGTATGAATATTTCTGCTAAGATGCTTGCTATGGGGGAGCCCATAGGTAGTCCATCTTTCTGGTTGTAGTATGTGTTATTGTAGGTGAAGTAATTTTGAGAAGTGATTAATCTTATGAGGTGGATGATTTCGTCAATGTGTGTTTGTGGTGTATTTGTGTCTATTAGCATGTTTTTGAGGATGTCGATGGTTTCTGGAATGGGGATGTTTGTATATAGATTTGATATATCAAAAGAGACTAAGGTGGAATTGTGTGGAATATTTACTTTTTTAATTTTGTCTATTAGATTTAGGCTATTTTTTATGCTACAATGATTATTAAATTTTATATGATTTCGGATAGTTTTGTCGAGGGACACATCTGAGTTGACAAAGGGACACATCTCCCGAAACGGCCGTCCTCAACAAGCAAAGTAAGTGCTACTATAGGCAAGTTAAAACATTTTTGTAAAGTGTAAGTGATTACTAGTAGCTCACACGAAGATGGAATCAACAAATGTGAATTTATATTTGGTACTTTTTCAGACAAAATATTCTCAAGTAATAACTTTCCATTTAACAAGTTATTACAACAACATCAACATCATTTACATAAAAAAATATACTGATAAAAACTGAAGTATAAAAATTTTGTCAATGCCTACTTTGCTCTCGAGGATATTTAAAACTCATGTTAATGCACATACATACAGCATTTTCCATATATAACGTAATCAACTGCCAAAGGTTGTTTTAACAATTAAAAATTTGATGTTTTATTTCTTTTAAAACCAAACCTATCTTGACTAGATATTTTGTAGGTATGTTGTTCAATAGCTATATTTTACTGTAGTGTAGAATGGTGTATGTTTTATTATGAAACTTCGAGTTTATAGTTTGATAAGTGTTGTATGTTTAGGTTATATACAGGTTTTTTTAGAATTTAAGCACTATTTATGTTTACCAATGCTTGAAACCATTTGTTTTGTACTTAGAATGTACTATCGAGTAACATACGTAAAAACAAAAAATGGTCGGGACCTATATTTGGTTATGCATTTCCCAAATTTTAACTACTAAAAGGTTTAAGTACTACTTAAATTGGTTTAAGGCATAAAATCGCTTTTTTGTAATGTAATTTTAGTAATATATGTCAAAATGTAAAATATCCAAGTTAAAGCAGTTTTTGCCAAATATTACTAGGACAACAACCAACAAGTCAACACAAAGGAAAATTTTACACTTTCCGTAATAGTTGACTAAGATTGGTCCAAACCTTCATTTAATAAATATTAACATATCTCAATCAAAAATATATTATAAACAAGAATCAAGTGATTTTAAATGTTGAAGCCATGTATATTAGTAAATATTTATTGTCATAGATATATCATATTATCTCATTTTATAACACACTTCATTATCAGGCAACTATTCAGTAATTACGACACTATTGTATACTTTATTAATATAAGAAAATTAAAAATGATCAAACTATCGTGTTTTATAAGAAAAAAAAAATAATAAATTGTTTAAACAGAACCTAAAGATTTGCTAAATTGAAACAGTTCAGAACTAAATTTTAGCTAGGAAACTTAGACTATGTTACGCATATACAAAAATTATAGGAATAATTTCATGTGTTGTGCTCTGTTCTTGAAAAAAAATATTTTCCCCTTGGTATTCTGCAATTATCATGAATTCATATGGTTATGATTGATTTGTTTATAAAAGCGAGGAATACTTGACAAAGAGTGGACCCTCTTCAATTATTGTTGTTTCCCCATATGTTAGTAAAAAATACATTATGAACCAAATTAAGTGACTAAGTGTTCCAGACAATAAAATGTGGTTAAATTTTGAAAAAAATATGAATATACACTTAATTTACGTGCACACTGAACAATAAACTATTCAAACTGACTCTTCTGTTTATTAATTAGAATACTATTTTATACTGTATTGCTATACATATTTTACAATCTAGCAACAAAGTATATGGTTAGAATAGACAAAATTATTAAGGAAATATTTATATATTTTGTGAAAAAGTGTCAATTTAAACTTAAAAATATAATGACTACTATGTATCGTATACAATGTCATAACTATGTTGGTAAATTATTATGTATTTTACAAGTATGAAATCTATTTACTTAAGAGGAATCAAATACTATGTTTGTTTTAATCTAAAGATTTTTCTAACTTTCTAAATCGAATAATTTGTTAAATGATGTTGTGACAAGTAACTGAAGTTTGATACAAGAAAACATATTTTCCCAAATGTATTCTTAAATTTTAAAACTATAATGTTTTAATACAGATATTAAACACAAAGAATGACAATCCTATCTTGTAGCAAAAAAAAACTGTAGATATTTATTGCACGTTCGCCAAGACAGCAGTTTTTAAAAATTATGTTTTATAAATTTACTATAACATCATGAACAAAGACAGAAAACCTAAACTTATAAATGAAGAAGTCGTAACGAAAATGAAAATATTCCAATCATCAGATCAATGAAAAGGTTTTTGAAGAACGAGGTTTGTTTAACCTTATAATGGTTAGAAATTAAAACGTGAAAGTTATAAATACGTTACTAACCTTTGCCAACTTGTCTATGGGCAACAGTTGTGTCGGAGCTTTTTCTTGTAAATCAGCCCCAGAGTTATTTCGTGAAATTCCAGATTTTGGAGAACCATCATGACTATGGTTGTTGCCCATTTTTTTAAAAAAACAGTAGTATTGGAAGTAAACATCTATTCTATCAACTCATCACAAGGCACATTATCCTTCACCTTACCTAAGACCATACTACCAATTCAATTGTTGAGTGTCGACATACAGACACCAATGTAAAAAAAAGAAATTTCCCTCAAAACCTCAGCTGATATTCTTTACTGATCGATGTTTCATATGTTTCCCGTCGACAATTGAATATATAATATAAAAAGTCGTTATCATATATAATTAGATGAGTTGTTGACAAATGTTATATAAAAGATGGCAGTTCATTATACCCATTGATTATTTTTAAAATTATTTTTTTTGTATATAAGAAGAAGATTATGATTTAATACCAATATTACAGCTATATAAACTCTTGAATTTTGTAGTCCATTACATTCGGTGAAACTTAATTAATCGCTTTAACATTAGTTTATGACTATCCGAGCTTTATAGAATTAAAGTTCGGATTGTCATAAACTTATGTTAAAGTGAGTAATTAAGTTTACAAAATAAAATTGACACCATACACAATCCATTTTATTTATACAATATAAATACGACTTCTTGAGATTTGTAGTCCATTACGTTCGGTGAAACTTATTTATCACTTAAACAATAGTTTATGACTATCTGAACTTTAAATTTTGTAAATTTGTTAAAACTTACTGAGACAGAACGTTTTCGATCGTTATGTGGCAATCTTCATCAGTGTCTTCTGCTTGGAGATGTCGGGTCAAGCGGTGACGGTTTTAAAACACGGTTTTATGTGAAACATTTTACCATCACATAAAAGAAACAGGGCACAAATACACAGACATTCAACATAACCAAGAAATCCTACACATCAACAAAAAAGGACCAAATCTCAACACACTAGAACAATATGAAATTTACAGACACACAAAAACACAAAGTACAGACATATTAAACGAACACAATACAAATCACACATACTCTTTGATGCTATCGACAACCTGCCTTTAAAACCGTCACCGCTTGATCCCACATCTCCAAGCAGAAGACACTGATGAAGATTGCCACATAACGATCGAAAACGTTCTGTCTCAGTAAGTTTTAACAAATTTACAAAATTTAAAGTTCGGATAGTTATAAACTATTGTTTAAGTGATTAATACATACGAACCCCTCATACCAACAAATTCTACACAAACTAGCTGTAGGAAAAATGATTCTCCACCCTAATCAGTACGAAATGAATATAAATACATTTAAAACTAGACCCAATACACCTACCCAACGATACCTAATTACATTGTAATTCAAATACACACATATTAGATACAATAACCTTAAAGCTACCCTCAAAAATCACAATTATACCCCTATATTAAACCCTCCTTCTTCTTTCCTCACCGTTTCATCAACCTAATATATTAATATGTCAGTTATAACCTGAGTTGACAATGTTTTACATTTTTCGCAACAGCCATCCTCATTCAACAGAAAAGTAAGTGCTTCTATAAGCGTGCTACACACACATGCCCAAGCATGAAAAACAAATCTATAATTTTATTAGTCAGATATAGAAGACAATAAAATGCCTATATTCTATGAGTCTGATTCTTTTCAATTAAAAAATAAATAAGAAGAGCAAAATTCGTACTAGTTTTGCAAGTAATATTGGTATTGCTTCAGTTTTGTTGATAGTTTATATTTAAATATGTTCCTAAATATCAAGTTAATTACATATACTTTTAGCCATGACCGAATATTCTGTTCTGTGAGCATTGTATCTTATAATTTTTTTATATCTTACTATTATATACATGAAGTTATCAGACGTTATTCTCGCAAGGACAAAAAAATTATTTCCTATTAATCAATTTATTTGGAAAAATGACTATCTTATGAACAATAATATACCACAGAACAACAACAATACACCACAGACTCACACCAATACTTCACATTTGAGCAACAGTCATGTCCTTGACTCACAGAATTTAACAATGCACTTAGTACGAAACGCGTCTGCTGATAAATATCAGTAAGTAGTGGTTTTTTCCAAGTGATTTACTATTATTATTACTAAAACTTGGAGAGACCTTATCGGTGTAGAGCACTTAGCTGCAGCCTTTGTACTCTATTCCCATCCCCACCACAGGACTAGCTTAGTGGATACTTATCTCTTTGCAATAACTAAGTACCTACCTGATGCTAAATCTTCTGATTTTCTCTGGTGTACATACCTTCCAACCAAACCACTTTTTCCTAGCAGCTCCCAAAGCAGGGTACTCACAGAGTACGTGGATTGGGCTTACCTCTTGGACTTCGTCACATCTCTTGCACACGGGGACCTAGATCTTCCAATTTTGTATTGGAACCCCTCAGATTTCCTAGGCCAGCTCTACAGAAAATCTGAGTTGAGGTCTACTTAAGGAGAGTAGTTCTTTGCCTCACAAGTCTCCCGAGTACCTTGGATTTGTTGTACCCCAAGGTCGCATTCCATTCTTCCCTGCATAAACTATCTATATGTGCCGTGATCCTCTTGCGGCCCTTCTGAGGCGGCATGCCCACTGCCCTCAGCAACGGTCCTTGATTTATACACCTTTGTTTTGCAAAGGTGTCACCTCTCTCATTCTCTATCCAGCCAGTCCTGGAATCCAGGTTAGGTTGAGCGAATTATGCTTACTCAGCTCTGCTAGAGAAGCTATAGTCTTAACCACCAGCCTAGAGCTAACACAAGCCTTACCTTAAGCCTTCAGAGCTGCCTGATGCCTGACTTTCCGAGCAAATCCAGATGGTCTTTCCCCTGAAAATCAGAGTTGAAGTCTTTCAGGCGATGACAACTCTGTTCCCACTCCTTCCTTCATCTTGGATCCACCCTTGAACCAGATTTCACCATGTTTGGGTCTACACTCTGCATGTGCCTGTCTTGCAGGAATATGGATTTTGTAATTTCCTTTTTCCGTTTTAAGAGACAGTATGAGGTTCTATCCAGAGCTCCTTCAGTTAACCACCAAATAGCTGTTTATGACGTTTGCTACTTTTCTTCCCTTAAGAATGGAAAACCCAACATAACCCTCATGGCCGCACATGGTGTGCTCCTCCTCGTAGCTGTTATGCCTCTAAGAAAGAGCCCCTGCTCACGGTCCAGCACTCTTTTATTTGTTTCTTTCTATGCCCTGTCCCACCAGACGATTGAGGCAAAGACCAACCTCGGCACCACAATGGCGGAATAAATCCAGATCATCTGACGTGAGCCCAAACCCCATCTCATGCTTATTGTTTCTCTACATTGCCAGAACGTAGCTATGGCGTTTTGCAATTATCCTCCAAGTGCTCACGTCAGAGTAGCTTCCTATTCAGATTAACTCCCAGATATTTAGCGCTCTCAACATAGCTTAGTTTGGTATTACCAATGTCCATCATCTCCAGCGATTTAGTTTTATATCGCCTAGTGAAGATTAGTGTCATAGATTTCTCTCCTTGAATGCATAGTGGTTTTTCCTTACACCATGCTTCTGTCACCTTGAGTGCCTCTTGATGCAGGCCTTTGAAGACCTCTTCAAATGGCCCCCTAACAAGGATAGCTATATCGTCCGCATATCCTACTACCTTAACACCCATTCCACTGAGCGTCCTTAGTAGACCGTCCTCGGCATGGCTCCACAGCAGAGGGGATAACACCCCACCCTGCTGGCAGCCCTCCGAGACCATCCCATTTATCGTACACCCCATCCAGGATGCAGTACTTATACGGTTTTCCAAGGAACTCATAATCCAATTTATAATTCCGTCAGAAATCCCGTGATCCTTAGCTGCTCTCTTGATGGCCAGTCTAGAGGTACTATTAAAAGCCTCTTCCACATCAAGAAAAGCCCCAATACATATCCCCTTGTTGTTGATCTGACCCTCAATAAAGTTCACAACCGACAACAGCGCAATCTCCACTGACCTACCAGTTTGGTAGGCGTATTGCCCTGTTGAAGCGGATACTGCTTCAGAGGTCCCTTCTTCAACTAGTGATCTACCAGCCTTTCCAGTGTCTTTAACTAGAAATATGTAAGACTGATAGGTCTGAACACCTTTACCTCTTTGTAACTTTTCCTCCCCGGTTTGGGAATAAAGATAACTTTTGTTTTGAGTCCCTGCCCGGGCGTGTAACCTAGGGTAACACAGCCCCTGAGTAATCCCGTCAGCGGCCCTATAGTTTTCTTCAAGCAATTCTGTAGTAATGATGGAGTCATATTATCTAATCCAGACGCATTAAAAGGCTCAAAAGACAGAATCGCATCTATCACCTTTGCGTTGGGATCACCTGCACGGCAATATTCCAGCCCGCCCTTAACACAGTGTGGTGGAGGTTTTGAGCACCGATCTACCCCTACCGATCTAATATCGGGAAAACTATTCCTCATCAGCAGACGTATGGTTTCCTCCGGGGTGTCAGTAAAGATACTATCAGTCTTCTTGACACACTTAGGCTTTTTCCTCGGTCCATCTGCTAACACCTTAAACAGTCTAGCAGTGACATTCAGTGCGCTAGTCTCTGAGAACCACTTTTCCCAAGAAGCACGTTTAACCTCTTTTATGAGATTTTTATAGACACTGGCTGTCTTCATATGCCTGCCAGGTCTCCACCGTATATTTCTTCCTTGTTCTATTAAAGAGCCTTCTAGTTTCTTTCCGTCTTGCCTCGAACTCGCTGTTCCACTCACGTTTACCGCGCCCAGTGTTTATCCGCGAGGGAGGGCATATTTCCTCGATGAAAATTGTAGTCCTGATGTAGACCTCAGAATTTTCCAGTTCGTTTGATGTACCATACTTACCATGGAAATCTGGCATCCGCCTCCTCACCGAGGACTTCGCAGTTGGTTCTTCTCGGTTTCCTACGCCACAACACATGGGGGACAACTCCCCTCGTTGTAGCAGTAATGATCCGGTTATCTAACATGGAGGGCTCATCCAAAACCTGCCAGCATGCACCCACCTTACAATATGTCTATTACAGAAGGTGATATATAGTACTTCCATTCTGTTTGGAGTGACAAATTTTGGATCGGCACTTGTGTTTAAACCACAAGGTTTTCTTCAATCAAGAAGGCGAGTACCTCCTCGTCTCGGTCATTTGTGTCTGTGCTGCCCCACACCTCAAACTGAGCATTGGTATCATAGCCCTCTAAGATTCCTATATCCTCTCCCTGCAGTACCAAACTAACTTACGTAATTTTGCAGGGGGCGATTCTCTATTGTAGGCGGAGTAAGTGGAGGTCACGATGACCTCCCTGTTCCCACTTCCCTCGCTCTTACCTCGAATTCTAACCATCGCAAGGTCCCAGGTTAAGAATTCTTGAATCAGCGTGGCTTCTACTCCTCTGACTATCACCATGCCCTGTGCCCCTCATGTTCCCCACTTGCGTATGTGCACCCGGCTGCAGCCAGACCCCTTATACGGTACCTGACCAGCCACGGTTCTTGCACAAGCGCAAGTGCTGGTAATGTGTACCTCACATTTAAGCACCTGCTTAGGATCACCGAGGCGCTTTTACTGTGTTGCTAATTAATTTGCAGGATCATTGCTTGAGGGTCAGCCATATCCAACTGACCCCTACGCCTTCTCCTCATTCTCCCTCTCGCTTCTCTCTTTTGGGTCCTTTGAGATCCACCTAAAAGTTACCTCTCCAGTCCCCAGGAAGGCCTTCTCATATCTTGCCTTGAGATGTCTGGGTGATGCCTTATCCAATCCTAGGCAGAAAAGGCTTGCAGGTCCCAACTCAATTCACTGTAGGATCTTCCACTTTGAAGTGTGGGGTTCTGCATCCCCATGAGTTTGACCAACTGAGTGGTTTCCCTTTTTGGTGGTGGTACGAGCACCGTCACTTTCACCCTTTTGATCAGTTCATCAGGCAGGACCAGCCTAGCCTGAGTCCAATTCTCGAGCTTAACTGACGGTACCACTTCTCTTAGCCATTTTGCCAATTCCTTCTCAGCACAAATAAATGCTGCGACTCCATCCCTCAAGTACGTGTCCCTGAACCGCGGAACAAAAGCTCCACTAGGAATGTCCAACATTCGGTCAATGACAGTGCCCTTAAGATGGTCGAACGCCGGCCTCTCTATCCTCATGCTTACTCTATCTCAAAGGTCACTAGTACCCTCGGTAGGTTGGCAGAAATCGACGAAAAAGACGGCCCTCCCGACCCAATAGGCCTAGACTCTTTTCTATTCCTCTTGGCTTCCGACTCTGGAGTAGGATCAGACGTACTCCTTTCCTTCCTTATTATCCTCTCTTTCTCCTGTCGTAATAGGGTCCTACCAGAACCACTGGCTTCCGGGACGACATTGTGGATTTTAGCCCCAACCTCCATCAAACCCTTCTGCTTTCTGGGTTGGTGTTTCCTTAAAGGGGTGGCAGTGGTTCTCTGCCCTCCGCCTTCTTTGCTTCCTCATGGTAGGAAAGCCAGTGTGCTTTTCTTCTTTGTGCCCCTCGTTTTCCTCTTTTGGCTTTCGCAACTGGTTTTCCATCTGTCTCTATGGGGGCGGAAGCAACATCTATTGGGACAGATTTGTCAGTAAGTTCTAAGCCCTGACCAGTTGAATTTGTTTCATTTTTTGTCTGCCATGTGTATTTCCAGCTAGGTAAAAAAGATTCGTCAGCACAGAGCCCCACTTTTGGCGGTAAGGCGACTTGAGTACTTAGGGTAGCGCCAGGTACCCCTGAGCCTTCGTTAAAGGCCCTCCTTACCCTGAGGGCCAAGAATCTACAACGGCACGGATCGCATAACATCTTCAGATCGAGGGATGTATGTACCCATCCAGACCACCAACCTGGATGGTTGGTGCTTTTTGGTTGCCGCCCGCAAGGGGAGGGCAGAGCGAGAGCCGGGCAGATAACCCTTTAAGTGCTAGGACTGGCCTTTTTTTGAGCCGCCTTTATGTACTCACACATTTGGCTGGACTTCTCGTTGTTAGGGAGCTACATACGTATAGCTCCGCGTCTCCCGTCGTGGATTAAGCCTCCCTATAACGTCAAGGTCATGCAGCTCATAGGAGAGGTTTCCAAGTGATACTAAAAGTAGAATTTTTAAAAACCTCTAAATGCACAACATGAAAAATGCAATTACTAGATGATATTTCTCAGCAGACGAGTTTTATACTTGTGTGCATAATTCAACTTTGTGACTTTCAACATTGATCAGGTGTACAACGTGTCTATTTAGAATTATCAGAAGTAATGCATTTTTTGCCAAATAAATTTTGTAAATTTGTTATTAAAAAATCTCAAATTTACATCCCAAAACTGCAAAATTTAGTTAATCCCTTTCATGTCAGTGGAATGTGAAATATTCCTTTCTGGTTATTTTATCAGCTGTCGGTAGTGTTATCTATTTCAGTGCTATAATAATAATAATTTTGAAGTTACAATAATTGTAGTGGTGTATTGTTTTAGATCTATTACCAGAGTACAGAAATCATATACTATATTCTTAAGCCCTTTTAAATAATATACACTCTATATAGTTGGTTTCGCATGATTTTTATAAAATTATAATAAAAACGTTTAGTTGAGTATTCAATTAAAAACAAAATACATATTATAGCGTCGGTTTTTCTTAAGGTATGTGTTAGCCAGTCGTGCCAGTGTACATCTGGAGACGAAGGTATGTTTTTTAAACAAAACAGTATGTTTTATTAGTACAAAATTTAATAATTTATATGTGTAGATGACGAACTCATATCGATTATTGTAACTTTTGAATAAAATCGATTAGTAACTATTCAGTGGAAGCATATGGTTATGGTATATTCCTTGTAACGTAATAGTTTTTGATGTTTGTCCTCTGCAATACCCGTTAAATCGTGTTGAGTTGTAATTGAAAATATAAATTTATGTTTCTATTTTAAAAGTAATTAAGAATGTAGGCTTACGTGGAAATTAAATTGATAATCTTTACGTAAAGTTATATTGTATTTTTAAAATGACGGAATCAAAAATTCAAGGTGATGCTGAAATGAAAGGTTGGCTTTCTAAGTGGACAAATTATATAAAAGGATATCAACGAAGATGGTTTGTCCTTTCAAATGGAATGTTGTCCTACTACCGGTTAGTATTTCAATTTGAGGTATAACTTACTGTATTTAGGGTGTAATTGTGATTCGAGTTGAGTCAGATTTCGTGTTTAAGGTTAGACCAGATTCTATCCAGATTTGATCCCAGTCTCGTAATTGTCACCTAACTATGAATGACGGTTATATTTAATGGAAATATAATAGGGGTTTCCTTGTATACTATACTAAAAACACATTACAAAAAAACCACAATTTTCCATCTATATGGTTACACAGTGGTGAAGACTTGCCACATGAGCACTTTGCTGCCATTTGTGTTTTTGTAGATATCTGTACTATTTTTGCTGTAGAAAGACTCTTAGGGTGACATAGTTGAATAATTCTAATTTTAGTTTAATACAATATAAATGAACCTATATTGAAACACATGAATGTAGGTAAGGTGTACAGTTAGCTTATTGTGTATTGCATTAGCAGAATTTTTGTGACTGAACAAAAATTCTTGTTTTTTTCTGAACAAGTGTGCTATTTTGTGTGACCAAGCTTTCTTGAATCTAGTTTTTTTTACAATTGACTTGAAAAAACTAATCGATGAGAGAGGGGATTTTTAATGCAATATTGGAATTAAAGAAAATGAATAAACCTGATCTTCATTAACGTTTATGTTACAATTTAAGGCATTATTATTATTCATTTAGATACAATTCCTCCTATTTATAAGATAAATGAAGCCTTCTTTCGCTACAATAATATAAGAATTTTTGTTATAATATTATAAGAATATATAGGTTGCTGATTATTTCAATATTTAGTAAATATTTTAATGAATTCGCCAGAACACTTTCACATTTTAATTAAATACTTGATCAAGATATAGTAGTTGTTCATGTGAAAATTTATGAATTGATGTAGTATGTAGTATTTATGTTGTGTTAGGTGATTGAGTAAATGGCATATGAGGCTGTCTTTTTGTGAATTTTAAGTAAGGTGTTGAAAATTGATCCTAGTGTTTTATTTCTATCAGTTAATTATTTTTGCTTTGTTATAGTATGTTAATTTTTTTGCCTGTAAAATTTATTTTATTGTATGTGTGGGAAATTCTGTGATGTTCATTTCTTCAAAAAATGTTTGTATTTTTTTAATAGGCCTTGAGTAATATAACTTTTGTGGGGTACAGCTTGAGATGTTATAAAAATGTTCTTAAATGTGGGTAAACATATTAAATAAGTATATAATGTAATGTAATTAATGTTGTATTTACATGATTTAGCCAGCCAAAAAACTTAAGAACACGATTACACAACACTACACTAGTAGCCTTCAGTATAGTTTGTAATTACAAATACAGTAAGTTACTCTATTTTGACGAAAGACTTTAAAAAAAAACACACATTACAGTAGGCTACCTTGTAAAAACTATAACACTAGTAAGGAAAATTAGTATATGAAATCTATTTACGTTTTAGTTTTTAAAAAAGTCTAATTTATTTTGTACTAAAGAATTTTTTTTTTTGTTTTGCAAGGGGTCGAATTTGTCTTAATACTATTAATGTCATCATTCTGCTTCTTTTTTCATACCACCCGATACATTTCATTAGCATTTCATCTACTTCCCTATAAGTCATTTAATTTTCTGGGCAATTGTGTTAAGATCTTCTTAGTAATCGAATGATTTGTGTCTGGTATTGACCTATTCTGATGGCACCTATACTAGGGGACAGTGCAGACGATGTTTGTTATTACTGTGACGAATTACAGAAGGTGATGAATTATAGAGGTTCTACTTTATATGTAATTAGCATACTAACAATTAAAATTTCTTTTAATTAGAAATGCACTTATATTTAACTACTCTCAAAAAGGTTCTTCAACTAACTAAAATACAAAAAAACCCTGATATGATAGTGTTATACAGCAATACCATGGTAATTTATGTATTAACAGAAGATCATATGCCAGGAAGTTTCTTTACTATTATATGGTAAATCTAGATGTACTGAGTAAAGTCATTTGCCTTGTGAGGGACATTTATCTTGAGTATAACAGTTGGTGAGAACAGGTCAAAGATCAGTGATATACTTGAAAGGGGAGAGTTGGTTGGCTCATCCAGTCTATAGTAGAAGGTGTTAGCCATAAAGCAGACTAGAGTAGGCATTTATGGTCAACTGCCTAAAGAATGAAAGTAGAGATGGCATGAAAATAGAAGCAGCTGTTGTTAGTACCCTAATGTATTCCAACCAAGTATAAATAAAAATAAGTAAATATCATAGACAGAAATAAAAACCTCTAAACCACAAATAACATTTATTTAAATCTTATGTACATTTCGATTGCCCAGCAATCATCTTCAGAGGTATTTAAAAAATACAACTAACTTTAAACAACATAATACAACAAATATATAGGCATGAAACGGTAACTACTTCGCCACGCCCCTTATTTTAAAAAACTAGTACAACCAATCACGTTGCAGTAAATTCCCTCTCTACAACTCTCGTGGTGAAGAGTACCCGTTACAACTATTTCAATTTTATTAAAAAACAATAATATTATTTAGTAACAAAGTTATAACTATCTCCTAATTAATGAATATAACTGAGATTTAGGGATAGGCCCTTTATCACAATTTAATAAATTATTTTCGTCATATTTGTGAATGTACGAACTTTCAAAACTATTCAAAAGACCTTTTTGAATTAACAGTTTTCAATAATTTTAGATCATTTAATTCTAAAGTGTGTTTAGTGTTTAGAATATGTTCTGCAACACTAGATTTTTCAGGTCTTTAAAATTTTATATGGCTAATATGTTCATTAAATCTGGTTAATATTTTCCTTCTTGTTTGGCCAATATAAATTTTACTACATGAATTACAATTTATTTTATAAATCCCAGATTTATCTATCATCTTTATTTTATCTTTTGGTTACCTAATACATTTTTTAAGCTATTTAAGCTTTTGTAAGCTACTTTTAAATTTACCTGTTTAAAAACTTTTTCTATACCTTTTGTTAAATCCATATCGAATGGTAGGCTAATGAATTGATTTTTAATATTTTCTTTTTGTGTTATTATGGTAGTAGAATCGTTTCTAAACTTTTTAAATTTTTGTTTCCTCAATATATTATCTATTATTTTAGGATCATATCCATTGAATTTAGCGATTTCTTTAATTTTGGCCAACTCACATTTAAATCTATTTTTATGCAATGGAATAGTAATTAATCTATTAACCATAGTATTAAAAGCTGCTAATTTATGGGATTTGCAATGGTTAGAATCTACCGGGATATATCTATCATTATTTGTATGTTTCCTATATATATCAAATTCAATTTTATTATTATTTCTAAAACATAATACATCAAGAAACGGTAAACATTTATTATGCTCTATTTCAAAAGTAAATTTAATGTTTTTATGTTCATTGTTAATTAATGATAAAAAATGTTCTACGTTAAACTCTTTGGTATTAAAAATTGCGAAAACATCATCTACATATCTAATCCATACTCTAGGAAAATACGGGAGTTTGTTTCTTAATTCCTTTTCAACATTTTTCATAAAAAGTTCGGCTATGAAAGGTGATAAACTATTCCCCATAGCTGTACCATCTTTTTGTTGGTAAAATACATTGTTAAATGAAAAATAATTCTGAGTCATACAACATTTAGTTAATTTTACATATTCGTTAACTTCATTAATCTCTATGTTATTTTCAATTAAAAATTCTTTTAACAAAATTAATGTTTCAGCAACTGGTATGCTTGGGAATAGTGAACAAACGTCAAACGATACAAATATTTCATCTTCTGTCAGTTCAATATTTTTCAATTTATTTATAAACTCTCCTGTATTTTTTATTGAGCTGGATTCTATATTAAATTTAAAATTTCCAAAAACTTTATTTAACCATTTTGACAAAAGATAAGTTGGTGAGTCAATACCCGAAACTATCGGTCTCATCAAATTACCTTCTTTGTGTATCTTTGGGAGGCAATATAACCTAGGTATAACTGCATTTGAAACATTAAATTTATAAATTTCATTTTTTGGAATAACTAAATTACAACTTCTAATAATATTTACCGTTTCTTTTACAAATTTAAATAAATGTTATTTGTGGTTTAGAGGTTTTTATTTATTTAAAAATAAACATTACGCCACAGTTGCTTCAAACAGTTATATCATAGACAGAGTTCATAAAATTGAAGTAGGAAAACTAGGCTACCAAGTGTTATCTCTAGAAGTGAGGCATCAGTTTGGTAGAAGAAAGGAGTAGCATGAAAAAAGGGGCTGATTGACCATTGCATCCTATTTAGGCGATATGAAAGGATAGGAAAATAGAATTAAAGACAAGATTAAGCAGAAGAGCTAATGATCCCTGGTACTGGGAGTTGATAATACTTAATGATTTGTATGAACAGAGTTATTTTTGCCAGTGGATATAGTCTGCCGGGATCTGAAAGAGGTGTCTACTTGCTATACGAGAGAACCACATGAGTTCAGATAGTTAGCAATATCAACATGCAAGTGCTCAGTCTTCCATCTAGTGGTCTAACCTTATGTTTGGTTTAGAAATTAAAGTATAAATACATTTTAAAGAAGTTGCTTGATGTAATCATCTTGAATTCACTGATTAAACTAATTTTAAAATACTTAACTAAGTGAATACGTAATAGCTCACTTGCTGACGTGTTTCAAAACATTCGTTCCTTTTACGAAGCTAACCCTATACTGGCGGCATTGGTTAGGTGTAAAGGCTCTAACGGGAATGGATTTATGACTGTGGAATCAGTTGTTGTTTGTGAAACAGTTGTTTGAGTTGTGTGTCATATAATAGAAAATGCGGTTGGCTTCAAAGTGTATGTGATCATTTAATATGTTTTCTTCATCTGTTGCGTAGTGTTTGTAGATTCATATTTTTCTAAGGTTGTTAGTTTTTTCTTTGTTTTAATGTGTGTAGAACATTTAAATTAGTGTGTAAGTCAGTGTGTGTGTATTGGGTGTTTGTTAGGTGTTTTGCGTAGCTGGATTTAGGGTTTGTTTGTTTTTTTTGGGTAATGTGTTCTTCTTCGTTACAAGTTAATTTGTAAATACCTGAGAGTTTGTATTTGTCAGTTTCTTTTTGAAAAGGTTGTATGTGCTGTCTTAAAGTGTTTTTCTTGTTTTGTAGGATATTTGGTAATGGAGTTTTTTGAATGTTGAGGCTATTTTGTATGTGTTTTTGTTGTGGTGGGTGAGGGATATGTATTTGTTGTTTTTTGTGTGGTCTGTCTGCGTGTCAGTTTGATGGTGTTTATGTTTAATTTCCCTGAGTATGTTGTCTATGAGTGTGTGTTGGTAGCCGTTTTGTTGAACGATGTATTTTATGGTATTAAGTTCTTCATCGTAGTCTTTCTGTAGCATTGATATATTGATTAGGCGGTATAACATATGATTAAATGCAGCGTGTTTGTGTTGTGTGGGGTGATTAGATCTATTATGTATGATAATATCGGTAGTTGTTGGTTTTCTGTATATTTTGAAATTATGTCTGGTGATGGTAAGGTCTAGAAAGTTTATTTTATTTTATTTCATCTAATTCGAGGGTAAATGTGAGGTTTTTGTGTATGATATTTATGCAATCGTGTAGTTATTGAATTTGCCGTTGTATATTAAAATGTCATCTAAATATCTATGGTAATAAATTATTTTATGTGTGTGATTATTGTTCTGTAGAATGTTTTATTGTTCGATATGGTGTAGGAATATTTCTGCTAGGTTGCCTGAGATGGGGGAACCCATAGGGAGGCCATCGTTCTGTGTGTAGAATTTGTGTTGGTATTTGAAGTAGTTTTGTGATGTGATGAGGTTGGTGAGTGTAATTATTTTATGTGTGAGTTTATGTGGAGTGTTGTTTGCTGTAAGCATATTTTGTAGTATGTGGAGTGTTTGTTCTATTGGCACATTAGTGTAAAGGTTTTTTATGTTGAATGAGGCAATGGTGGAGTTATGTGGTATGTGGATGTCTTGAATTTTGTGTATGAGGTCTATGTTATTGTGTATGGATGAGTGATTGTAAAAGTTTATGTGTTCTCTGATAAGTTTGTTTATGTATTTGGCTAGCTTATATGATGGTGCATGTGTGTGAATGATTATTGGACCGATGGGTGTGTTTTCTTTGTGGATTTTAGGTAAATCATTTAATGTAGGGGCTTGGGGTTTTAATGCCACTCCTTGGACAATCATCAATAGTCCTATCTAGTTTGCCGTAGAATTCATCTTTCTCCTCATCAGATGCTGCTTCAGTAGGATTGCAGTTATGTCAATTCTTCTATGGTCAATGTGTTCTAGGAGACTCAGGAGCGTTCCCCAGTCTGTGTAGTGATAAAACCATCTGAGTATAATATCCTTTTGGCATATAATATCCTGTGCTGTTTCCTTAATGACTGTCTTGATATATCTCTTTGACGCTCTGTTGCAAATGGTTTTTTAAAGGGTAGGAGAGCAGGCTCCATGCCCAACCCTCCTTTCTCAACCTGGGTTTGGGACCATGCTACGGTGGAATTAATAATAATAATGATAGTGTGATTACTACTTTAAGAATTAGATAGTTCTTCTTATACTTGCTTTCACTTTGATTTCCTCGAATGTTGAAAGTTTTTGATTCCACAATAAACAATGAACATTTAAATCATGGTTAAACAAAGAGTCAATATTTGAATTATGAGTTCTACTTCTTAAGTATCATATGGAGGGAAGTATATAAAACACATTTCTAGTTTAAATAAGCCAACTATGTGGTTGGCGTCTGATAACAAAAAAATTATTAAATTTTACATGTTGAATGTAAATGTTAGTGAGCTGTCAATGTATACTACATCAACTAGGATATGAATGTTGATGTGTCGTCATAAGTTGTAAACAATTTCTAATAGAGTGGGATAGTGACTTTCTAATGCGAATAGTCTGGGTTTCCTCAATTGTATCTAAAAACACCTAGATATAATATCATGAGTTCTGCTACCACATATTAGTTTATTTCTTTTTGAAAAAACTACAAAAGAAGTTTTCTTGTTTTTTATATTTTGTGTCTATGTTAGCCTTTTCTGTGTTAAATTAATAATAATTCTTATAATAAATAAAGGAATAAGTACTAAATTAATCAAACAGTTTTATCACTTGTGGTAAAAATATTTTCACTCATTTTTTTATTAACTATGTTTTCTTCTTACCAGTTCCAATTATTATTTGTCCACATGAGTGAAAATTATTTCTTTCCATATGCATATTTTTATAAATAATTTGAAAAATAGGTTCCTTAGAATAATGAAAAGATAATTTACATAGTATTTTGATTTAGAGATGAGAAAGTTCTCAATTCACTGAATGTTCCTGCCACAGGGAATACCAGTCTAATTGTGGCTCCACAGTGAAAGTGTTTACAAATCAACAATAATACCTACAGGCTAGAATGGTTACACCATATTTACCTCTATTTTCTGTAGTAAAGTTCAATATAAAACTTGAACTAAACTTTAGTGGAAAATGGTGAGATTTGCGGAGATGAGTTTTTTGAACTTTGAAAACATTGGAGACATCTTGCACTGTTACTTTTAGATCTTCCTTACAACTTCTCATATCCTTAAAAATGCACTGTATAACTTTTATTGAATTTGGATAAATTAAATATGTTTATCAAATTCTTATTTATCTCAGAAACTAATTGGTTAAATTAATTTTAAATGTTTTGTTTAAACTGTTGCCATAAATATTGAATTAAATTACGGCAAAAGCACATTTTGTTTAAAGCCAGATCCTAGTCAGGTGGAATAGAATTTGAGTAATTTATTGATTTAGACCATCTTTAACTAGTTTGTGATTTGGAATAAGATTCCGTAGATACCAATTGTTGTTTTTATGCAGTGAACAGATATTGCAATTGATTCTTTACAAAAGAGAGGAAAGTGATTTTGAATTTAAGATTAGTCTTTTGTCTTTTCTATGGACATGTTTTTCAGCAGAGTTAAATCATGGGTTTTATTACATGACTGAGCATTTGATGTAATGGCGTAATTGTGGATAAGAGCTATATTAACCAAGCTAGGTGTTTCTGTTAATCTTTTCTAATTAATTTCAAAAGTTTGAACATTATGACGTGGTAGCGGTAACAAGAATGGGACTACACCATCACTTCTTTCACTTTAGTTGTGAATCTTTGAGTAAATTCTTAGCTCCAGTGAATAATATTATGTCTTTTGCTATAATATAAAAGAATGTTTTCTTTTTTTAGAATTTTAACGATGTTTTTATAATTACGCCACAGTTGGAGGCACTTCAGATAATTCTTGGGATCTTAATTCTTGGGATCTTAATTCTTGGCCTTTATCATCACATTGGCTGTATAGCACCAGTTTTTAACATGCAGAATTAAAACGTCCAGACATTTGAAGCAGTGTTAATGATTTATAATATAAACCTTACAAGGAGTCTCTACATTTGGTGATCTCTTCTGTGGCATTCAAAGATCTTGAAAAACTTTAAAGATCTATGAGAACCCAGAAAAACCCCAACATTTTAAGAAAATATATGCAGTATAATCTCTCTTAACTAGCCTTAGTTTAACCGGTTCTTTGATTATCTAGTCTATCATTTAATACTGAATGGACCTCACAAATGTGACTCTAATAGACAGTCTCTTCTCCTTGTCAGTTGTGACGTCATACAAACAAGGTTATCATCAGTTTATGTGCCTTTTTTATTATATAATACTGAAATTTATTACATTGACTCCAATTTATTTGAAGAACAGTTCAATTTGGAGCATGTGGAGGCACACTATGAGCAAATATTTACCACTGAAAGAAGACCTTTTCAACAACACTCCAACATACCTACTGCTTAACTGATGTGGATTTTATAAAAATAATGGTTTTGTCTCCTGATGTTACCATCTTGAAGCAGCCTGTAGAAAATTTGATAAGAGTTTTAAAAAGAAACTACAGATATAAGATTCTTTCTGATAGTCTACCTTGGTACAACGGTAAAAACTTGACACCCCTTGAGAAAATAAATTGGATAAACACTAAGGATATAATTTTTATGTTAGGCAGTACTTTTGTGAAATTTCCTCTTCTATCATTGAGAAAGCAGGTAGAAAAATTTCACATGGTTGTAGAAATTTTGGTAAAAAGTAACAACGATTTAGAGATTGAAGAAATCTAAAATCAAACCATCTTCATAGTCTGCAGTTGTTAGGTAGGAACCAAATTCAGTTTTAGAATGTGGAGGAGTGGATCACAAAAAAAGTTTAAAAGGAATTGAAAACGTTTTTTACAGGTTATGAAATACTTAATTAGTATCGCCAACAGAGCTGGCTGCGAATGCAAAGACAGTATCAAAAAGACATATTTATAGAACTCTCAAGAAATAGGTCACACCAAGGGAAACTTATTACAATAAGTTGAGTAAAATTCAATGCTATTGAACATGGTAAACTTTCACTATGTGGAACAAGGAGGTAGTTTTCAAAAATATGTTCAAGTTAAGGAACAAAAACAGATTTTTTCAAAGAATGTTACAGTACAGTATGTACATAAAAGTCAATGTAGCTTTGTAATTTTGTTGTTTTTGTTATACATGTACACTGTACAGTATACAATAATTCATTTGCTATAATGTTTTATTATTTTTTAATCACAATACCTGATGAATTATGTTGAATTTTTTTTGATTGGCACATTTTTCATGGGAACCTCAAATCAACCTGCCAAACACCAAACCAGCCAAGTCCTGGTCCCGATCACACCAGTTAAGTGGAGTTCTACAGTAATGTTTAGAAGTAATGACCTAATTTTCATTACATGTCTTTTTATGCAATTCCCATTTGGAATCTTCCTGATGAATGAAATATAACCTAAACCCACTCCTCCAAGTTTGTTAAAAAATAATTCATTGATTTAGTTGATTCACTCAAAGATGTAATTAATTAATTTAGTTGATTCACTCAAAGATGTAATTAATTAATTTAGTTGATTCACTCAAAGATGTAATTAATTAATTTAGTTGATACACTCAAAGATGTAAAACTACTGAGAACCAAAAATAGACATTTCTCAAGCATGACAATACAAGAAATAATTATTTAAATTATCATTTGATTTAAAACATCAGGTTAATGCCTAGCCTCTAAAAGCCAATGAACTTATAAAGCCTAATGAGCTTTGCTTTACTAAAATTTCATTTCAGTTTCACAATGAGTATTGCCAGCAGACTGATAGAATAACAATAGTAAATTATTTTTTTCGTTTTATTCTTAACTAATTCGAGAAAATATGAAATAGAATTAAAAGCAAAATATTTGTATAGCATATTATTTGGTTAAGATGTATGGACCTTATTTTTGTTACTTTTGATTAAAAATTTCCAATATAAAGAGTGCTTTAAAGCCAGAATAAGAATAAACAAGTCAAAAAATATACCCAGTAAAAAAAGAAAGCTACAGGTTAGCATTTTCAGATATATTATTTACCTAAGTAACTTGAGAATTGAGTTTAATATTCACAGATAACCCACTAATAAAAATAGATTCAAATTGAGTAATTCTGACTATTGTTATGATCAATAAATTAGTTACTTTCAGTAGTTTGCTTCAAAGAGTGTTGAAAATTCCCTTTTTCTTCCAGGAAGTTTCATATTAACAGGTAACATTTTTAAACCTTATTACGTACACAAAAAATAAAGTTCAATTCTGATGTTGTGGAAATCATGAATTTATAATATTAAATTAAAAACCTTAGATAAGTTATACAATGGGCGAGCTCGGAGAATGAAAATAACAAGGTTTAAAAAACATTTGAATCATTAAATTTCGCCAGGTAAATCTAGTGTAAGTGGACATATCTTGAACATAGCTATAAATGTCTATTTACCTGAAATGAGCTGTTGGATAGATAATTAAATAATACTCAAAAACCTCTAACCACAAATATTTTTATTATAACCTAATGTACATTTTGATTACCAAATAACTGTCTTCAGAGTTATATCAATCAAGAATTAAAGTCATAAAGTTAAAATTGTTTCAGTAATTTATAACTGTGAATTATATATTATTAATTCAGTGGTAGCCAAAACGGTGGCTTTTGACACATGAATTAACAGTCATGAAAGTATCTTTATAGATAAGACAAAAAATTACCAGTTAATTAATTCAAACAAGTATATATTTCTTTAATGTTTTATTTCTTTGTTAAAGCATAATGTATGCAATTTCTCAGCTAATTAATCGATAATTCTTCTGTTAACCTTTTATTATTTTGAACCTTTTGTAGCAACAAGGGAAAGTGTGAATTAGGAAGGAAGGAGAATCATGTTCTTTGTATTTGTTGAACAAAAACTCGGTTGATACATGAGTCATGAAATATTGATTTATTAAAAATCCAGCTACATTTCAATGACTAAATTGTCGCCTTCATTCAGGCCTGATCTCCTCCTCTGTACTAACTCGGCTACATTTTGACGACTAAATTGCCATCCTCATTCAGGAGGAGGTCGGGCTTGAATGAGGACAACAATTTAGTCGTCGAAATGTAAACAAATTTTTAATAAATCAATGTTTCTTGACTCACGTGTCAACCGAGTTTTTGTTCAACAAAAAATTTTGTGAGTGTACACCTCTCACACTTCTTGTATTTATTGAATCTGCACAAACATATAAATGAACTTTTTAAATCTATTTTTTTTGCCGTGACAATGAATTTAAAAGATTTTTGTCTTGAAGAAAGACAAAATTTGACCCACCCAAAAAACCAAGTAAAAGTTCATAATAAGGGTGGTCTAACTCCTTAAAATTATTATCTTTTTTTTTAGTAACCTTTGAAAGATCCTATTTGCGGTAGGGAATTGTACATAACGGTTTAGTTTGATTAAAAGTGGATTATATAGCAAAGGGTGTATCAGTTATTTACAATATAGTTGAAAATTTCATGAGTTTTAGGGCTGTGTCTGTACGACAAAATGACCTCGTACAAAACTATGCAAACCTCGTGTGGCTAAAACCTGTGATATTTGTCGAGAAACAATAAATCAGTGAATTTAAATGAAGTATTTGTACTTCAGTGTTATTTAGTGTCATATGATATTAGTGCAATAATAAGTCATAATAGATTTAATATTGTACAATATTGTTTTTTTTTGACAATAAATTGGTGAAAACATATAAGAAAATAAAGTTTTATCCACATTTTCTATAATCATAATCAGTCAATTAGTTTAGACTGACAGGATTTTGCTAAATCATATATTATTATAATATGATACCTATTGTGTAATATGGCAATGATATTCTTGGTCAGTGATGTAGAAATATCTATTTGAACCATGAGCCGAAGATGTTATACTTAATAATCATTTATTCTAACTTGTTAATCACACTGGCAGCATAATTTTTATGATACTGAAGATGTATTTCCGTATTAGTTATGCCTTAAAGCTAGCTCTCAGCAGTAAGCCCATTACTACTTAGTTTTTATATTATTTGGTAGAAATTAATCTCCACCATCTGGTAGAGGATTTTAGATATATTAGTCTTAGTTTTAATAATTAGTATAATTAGCTAATAGGTAGTTTTAGTGCATAAGTTCCCAAACTGGGGGCATAAAGGCAAGTAAGGGCGGAGCGTGAAACCGGTTGGAAAATAATAAGATAAATTAAATATGGAGTTGATTGATGTAATCATCTTAAATTCACTGATTAAACTAATTTTAAAAATACTTAACCAAGTGAATACTTAATTGCTTACTTTCTAACGCGTTTCAAAACATTCGTTCCTTTTACGAGTCAGTAGAGGGTTAGCTTCGTAAAAGGAAATGCGTCAGCAAGCAAGCAATTACATATTCACTTCGTTAAGTATTTTTAAAATTAGGGTAAATTACTTAACCAACGAGTGCTTTTATGTGTTTCTTTTTCAAGACTACAGAGTGGACTCTTACCAAGGTAAGTCTGTCTGTCTCCTAGTCCAAAAAATCTAAATAATCTTTACCAACCAAAACTAACCTATATATATATATATATATATATATATATATATATATATATATATATATATATATATATATATATATACACACATACATACACCATTTATCTATAATCTATATTGGAGGGGGCTGTGGGAGAATTTGATTTCAAGAGGAGGGGTGTGGTACCAAAAAGTTTGGAAACCTCTGTTATAGTGTATAGAAAATTGTGTTTCTTTTTTATTAAATTATTTGAATTAGTATTGTACTAAATATATATTTAATTACATTGCAATACCAGTAAAATAGTTTGAGTTCTTTGATTTTTTTATTACAATGTTGGAAATTGAACTTCCTGAATTCAAATTTTGAGAGATTATTACATTGGCCAACGATGAACAAACTTATTTGATAAAATTACCTCTGTCTTATGTATGTTGATGCGCTGAGTCTGAAAATTATAATATAATTGCTGTATCAACCACCAGTTTTTCACAATTTAAAAAGAAATAAATTAAATTTTTCGGTTTTGTATTATATTTTATTATACTCTTGAATTTTGTAGTCCATTACGTTAAGTAAAACTTAATTAATCACTTTTACATTAGTTTATGAGTATCCGAACTTTAAATTATGTAAATGTAAAAACTTACTGAGACAGAATGTTTTCGATCTAGCCGTGGCGATCTTCATCAGTGTTTTCTGCTTGGAGTTGTTATGTTAAGGAGTGACGGTTTTAAAGGCAGGTTTTCGATAGTATCAAAGAGTATGTGTGATGTGTGTTGGGTTTGTTCGTTTAATATGTTTGTATTTTGTGTGTTTGTAAGTTACATATTGTTCTAGTGTGTTGAGATATGGTCCTTTATGTTGATGTGTAAGATTTCTAGGTTATGGTAAATGTCTGTGTATTTGTGTCCTGTTTCTTTTACGTGATTGTAAAATGCCGAGTTGGTGTGAAGCTGCAACTTGTTTGCTCAATGTAGAATTTGTTGCACTCGTTGCAGTTTAATTTGTATACTGTTGGTGCTTGTAGTTTATCTTTGTTGTTGGTGTCGTGTTGTATTTTGTGTTGTAAATTGTTATTAGTTTTGTATGCTATTTTGTATCCTGTTTTTTTTAAATTTGTAGGCTATTGTATTTGATGTTCTGTTTATGTATGGTATTGTGATGTATTGTTTCCCCTCTCTGTAGTGTTAGTTTTAGTGTTTTTTTTTTTTTGTATATTGTGCCATAGTTTGCCTATTATTGTCCTGTTGTAGCCATTTGAGTATGCTAAATATTTAATGGTTCTTTGTTTATGTTTTCTGGGGTCATTGGAACTTCTTTAAGTCTATCTAGCATGGATCTGAAGGCAGCGTGTTGTGTTGGATAGGGTGGTTTGAGGTGTTGTGGATAAGTGTGTCTGTCGTTGTGGGTTTCCTGTAAATGTTGAAGCTGTTTTTTTGTGTGTGGCTTTTTGTTATGGTAAGGTCGAGGAAGTTTAGGGATCAGTTGGTTTCAATCTCTGAGGTGAAGTGGAGTTTTGGGTGTATTTTATTAGTGTATGTAGGAGTGTTTTGCATTGTCGGGTGTTGCATTTTATTATAGTTAAATCGGCAGAAAAACCATATGTTACTAGGTTGGTAGCACTGGTAAATGGAATATAAAACACTATTTTTTCTCTGTCTGTTGTTTTTTTTTTCAATAACAGTTGTATAATTGTTTTATTTCAATAAACATAACCTTACTTTTCAGTGTTTGATGCATGTGCTTTAAGTATGGCTAGTTGTGGTTGTAAAAACTCTCCTAATACATTTTGCTACATATGTGGTGGTTTTGTCATTAAAACACATCAATGAAAGTGTACTTTGCATATATTGGTGTTAAAATTGGTTATCAAGAGAAAAGTTGGGGTCCTCAAAAAGGTTTGTTTTGTTTGTCTAGATTTGGGTATAACGAAGAAAAAAGCACAATTGCTTGGCTCCTCTTAAAGGAGAGTCCAATTAAAAAAGAAACATTTGTTGTCACCTGGTACATATATTTACAAGTACAGGTATAGAGATCAACCGTTTCCTCAATCTTTCAAGAAGGAAGGGGATTCGGTCTTCTGTCATGATATTGGTGGCCTAATAAACTAGTTTGTTATTGAGTATAATAAGGATGATTGGAGGTTTTTTATAGAATCATCAAAACTGGTATAAAAATTATACTTTTACACAACAGGAACATTTACGCTTCACTTTCTATTGGTCATTCAGCCCATACGAAGGAAACATATGAAAATCTTGACACGATTCTACAGAAAATCAGCTATTCAGCTTAAAATTGGATTCTCTGTGGAGATTTAAAAGTTCTTTGCATCCTTCTTGGTCAACAAAAGGGATTTACAAAGTTTCCATGTTTTATATGTGAATGGGACAGTAGATCAAGAGATAAACATTGGTCCACAAAATAATGGCACATAAGAAAGGTTTAAAAGCCAGGCGAGAAGAACATTTTGTACTAAACTTTGGTAGATTCAAAAAAGGTCCAACTTCCACCTCTACGCATCTAAGTTAGGCTTAATGAAACAGTTGTGAAAGCGCTGCCTAAAGATGGAGAATGTTTCCAGTATTTGAATGAAAAATTTCCCCATCTATGAGAAACAAAATTAAAAGAAGGTGTTTTTGTTGGACCAGATATTCATAAAAGGATGTTAGATTCTACCTTTGAAACAAAAATGAATATGATGGAAAAAGAGGCTTGGAATGCATTTAAACAAGTTTTTAGGTAATGTGAAGCCAACAATTTAATAAAAAAGTATTATTTTAATAATGTATAATTTTTATGTATTTCTCTATTTCCCCTTTTCCCAATTATTTTATAGCATAATCAGTGTAATATTCTAAAAGTATTCTATACTGTGGTTGATACATACAATCAGATACCAGATTCAGTTTTGGCACCCAGAAATACATAGGATTCATATATTATTGTAAGAAAAGGTTGTAAAAATTTTTTTGTTGGCCTGTAATTATCAGTGATGAAAGTGAGGATACGAGTCTTAACAACAAGAGCGTTTTTTATAAGCAGGTGAAATATTTTACAATTATAGAGCAAAAAGGGATCCTTCTTAGACATCCAATATAAACTATCATATTAATTCAGAAGTCTTTACATAGCAGCAGACTACGAAAAACTTAACATAGTTTTAAAAAATTTCATAAGTGTAAACATTTTGTTTTGTAAAATAAATTTATAAATATTTTTAAAAATTTAAAAAATTAGTTTAATAACAGGATAAAATTTTTTAAATGTAACATTTTTCTATTTTATAACACCAT
The DNA here is from genome assembly GCA_036971475.1 of Prosapia bicincta. Lineage (NCBI taxonomy): Eukaryota > Metazoa > Arthropoda > Insecta > Hemiptera > Cercopidae > Prosapia > Prosapia bicincta. The sequence goes on along the minus strand of JBAIZL010000001.1, from coordinate 82,203,991 downwards.
GTTTTCATAAAATCTCAACATTTACCATCTACTATTTATACATTTATTATTAGTTATTTAAAACAATTGTATTTAAAAATGTTTAAACCAAATCCAATTTTTTTGAAATATTTTACTGGTTGTAATTCACTGGCTAAAGATGTAAAGGAATTTGCCTAATCTTTTGCTTGGGTGAAAATGAGCCATTTGAGTAGTTTTGAGAAATATTTTTCCAACAATGTCAAGTTTTGATTTTGTAATTTTACTAGCCCACCTACTTGCTTAATTATATTTATTTGAGTAATTTTATAAACATATTAGTTATCTTAATGAACAAAATCATTCACAATATATTTATTGCTCCAATTTAAAGTTTGTGCACATTAAGACTCTTAACTACTTATTCAGTGAAAACTTTCTATTACTCCACCTCCGCCATAAAAAATAATTTTAAATGTTGCAAACCATAATTAATACGTATGTTAATAATCACCATACAGACATAACCTTTTTTTTTGAAACGTGTTTCTATCATTTAATTCTCCACCACACTATGCTATACAACTTCACTATTCAGCTATAATAATATATATACAAATTATCAAGTTAGAATGGTTTTGTTTTAAAAAAAGGAGAGACCTAAGTTTTCTAGAGTAGAGTAATCGATTGGTGAAGTCAAGCAGTAGTTATCTACTACAAGACTTAAGTAAATATTGTGTGCAGAAAATATAAGAACTACTATTAGACTGAGTGTAGAGGGGAATACTAGTAGCACTACTATAGGACCGAGTAAATATTGTATACGGAAAATATGTAAACTGCTCCTAGTCCTTTCTTCCGCTGCATTATTTGTTCGGCCAGGTTGTTTTGTGCATTAACAGTATTATAGCATTACTAGGTTATACATCTTGTAGCCACTTGTTGCATTCTGTGCTGTTAGAAAATGTTATTATTTTCTTTGTAAAGTCATATCTTTGTTTATCAGTTAATTTGTTGTTAGGTTTTAAAGTGGTTGTTTAATAACTGAATATATTATACAATAATGTTCTGATTTATAAAGAAACATTCACTTTATACGGTTTCATGTGCACTTATGCATGCAGTTTATGTTTGTCTAGTTTCAAATTTAAAGCACTATGTGCTCGGTTTTCTTATTTAAAATATTTTTATTCTTGTTTAAAATGTATTTTTGAGTAACTTATATAAGAGGGGAAGGGGTAAAATTAGCAAGAAATTGTACTACATACGTTTCCCATACATAGTACAATCAGCATTTATGTGATTATCCTCTTTAATTGATAAAATATTTGTAATAGTTTATAGTGCAGTAAACAATTTTATATGGATTTTAATACAGAATTTATTGTAGCATTTGTTCTAAATACACCTATACATTATTATTCAATGATATGGCTTGAACAGTATTTATTATAGACGCGTATTTTGTTTTTTTTCTTTTGAAGTGAAAATAATTTTTTACTGTGCATCCTTCTATACTGTAGTTTCTTTTCCTTTTTAGGAACCAGGCTGAAATGGCTCATACTTGTCGAGGAACTATTAGTCTTCATGGAGCATTGATTCACACAGAAGATTCTTGTACATTCGTCATATCAAATGGAGGAACACAAGCATTTCATATTAGAGCTGTAAATGAAGTCGAGCGACAGAGATGGGTTACTGCCTTAGAGCTTGCCAAAGCAAAAGCCATTCGTGCAATAGAATCTGGTACATACATTTTAATCAGTAAATGCTAACTAATTTACTAACAATCACAAAAAGAATTATAGTTATAAGAGAAGTTGGTTTAGATATAATTCAGGAATTATGGGATTTTGAGATTTGTTCTTATGATCATATTCTACTGCCAAGAATGATTGTGTTGAACTGTCAAACAAACACGACACACATGCACAAACTTTTTACAAACTTTGTAAAAAAAAAAACGTCAAATTTTTCTAACATTTTATTAAAAAGAACAAAGGTTAAACATCAGAATTAGGTTTAAGTTAATAGTTACTGTAAACATTAAGAAGCATTTTATTTAGAACAGTTTATGTGCACTTTAGTATACTAGCATACATTACAGCACTTGTAAAATACAGTATTTCAATTTTCTGAATGTAGAATATTTTGAAATTATAGTTTGTTAAATATTATAAAGTGACAATTTTGTTTTAGAAGAAGAGGAAGAAGATTTTGACTCCTCCCATAAAAATGAGATGACAATTGTTATAAAAGAGTTGGCTGCAAAACTGGAAAACTTACAAACATGTAACGATCTAATCACGAAGCATGGCGCTGCTCTTCAAAGATCACTTTCTGAGCTAGAGACACTTGACACAGATGTTTCTTCCAAGATTAAAGCTGTCAATGAAAGAGCTACACTCTTCAGAATAACATCAAATGCCATGATAAATGTAAAATTATTTATTTCTTCTCTTAATTCAGATTCTTACAGGTTTAATAAGATGCTTGAGTATTGTGTATACTAATTAATTGGTTTTTGATTGAACCATACTATACTGCTTGGTATAATGTTTTATTTGCATGTTTAGGGGGAGGGGAGAGGTTGCATGGGAAAAGATAATGTTAAAGGTGCATCAGGTTATGTAAGTCAAGCCTGGTATAGGTACATTTTTAATAGCATCATTGAAGTTTTGAATAAAATTTTTTTAATAATGTATGGTATTACACAATATCAAGAGCACAGTGGTACAATATATTACAATAAAAATATTGAAAAGAACCCCAATACCAGAAAAATAATCAAAAATAACAAATAAGACAAGTTACTTAAGATTAAACCCTTATGTACATTTCGATGACCATGTCATCATCATCAGAGGGTCTTGTTACAAAACACAATCTATCACACAAGAAGTTACAAACTAGAATGATACCAATCGTTCTCCGCGGTCGCTATATATAGGCGTGAGGTAAGCTCCGCCCCCTCTCCGCCCTCGACCGACAAATAACGTTCGGCCATCAGGAACCAAATAGGTTATGTCAAAAATTACATTATAATAATACATATGTAATAAAAACTACAGCAATAACAATTAATAAACTAAAAGTAATTAGATTAAAACATCGTAATTTGAAGAAAGCTATTTAAGTAAAGTATATAATGGTGAGTAAGGAATAGGTCCTTTATCTGCATTCATTAATTTACAATTTGATTTAACTATAAAAACACTTTCATAACTATTAAGTAACTTTTTTGAGTTACTCATAAATCTTAAGTAACTTGTCTTATTTGTTATTTTTGATTATTTTTGTGGTATTGGGGTTCTTTTCAATATTTTTATTGTAATGTATGGTATGGCATTTACCTAGAGTCTTGGTAGGTAAAGTTAAAAATATTAATAAATAACAACATTGTCCACATATTCTATAAACTATTTAATGACTCTTGAGTTTTACAGGATGATGTATACCTGATTATAAATTCTGGTCAACAGCTCTGGATTCACGTAACAATCCTCCATTAGGGACTCCTGTTTTTCTACCTCCTTCATTGTAGACCTATATATACTGATGTTTAAATATGTGATGCAGATAAGTCATATGTAGACAGGTTTTGTAGAGAGAAGTTGCTCAATTGAAAAGTTATTAGATTTATTTTGACAATGAAACGTTGTTGTCAGTTCTACTTATTGCCGTTTGTACATTTAATATATAAATTTTATTAAAAAAAAAATAAAACTATGGATTCAATTATTGTTAGACTTACCACAATATTTCCCGGAATTATAATTATAAAACATAGCTACAAAAATACTTGTCTTTCTTTATTCGTTAACTAAAATTTTTGTATTTTCTCTTTTATTAAACAAATTTGTAAATTATTTTACAAACCTCGCTCTTCTACCATTTTGACATGCTACTGCCGTCGGAGGATTTAATAAAACAGGAAGTCATTGGTATTAACTCTAAAATACCGTTGAGTACAATTAACGGACTTAAACTCCTCTTCGGGCAGTGGACAGTGTTGTCAAGTAAACGTACGAATTATTAACAAATATAAAAGAATATTAAATGAGTCGTTTACCTGTTGTTTCCTCAGGAAGCTAGCATTCGGCCGGATGCAGTCCATCGGTTGCCAGGAAGACTCTTCTCTATCGACTCGCTACTCTAGGGCTCTCTCAACGACTGTCTTATTTCCTATTACAACTATACCGGAAATATTGAACTTTACTCGGTCAGCTGTTTTATTATCGGTCAACAGTAGGTTTCTCGTGCTAATAATTAGAACTGTTTGCTCTCAGAACTATATGGCGGAAATTACTAGTTTGGTGGTAGTATATGAAAAAATACGTTACAGAACTTATAGCGAATGTTGCTTGATACAAAATATTTAATGTGTCAATAAATTAATAAGATCCTATTGTGATTCTGAAGATTCACTGATAAAAGGAGAGATCAGAAGATGCAAAAAATATGATCTTTGTACCATATGTAGAATTTAATTTCATCATCCTGAATTCCTGATTGAGCAATATAATTTTTAATATTTTTTGAAGTGTAAAGTTATATATTAAAACAAGTTGAAATGTATGAGCTAGACATACATTGTATAACAGGTGGGGAAAGTTTCCAAATACTGGAGCAGTTTCGTTGTTGTATTAAGACAGTTTATTTTTACAACCACTTTAAAATATCTTAGTTGAGTTTATTTTTACAACCACTTTAAAATATCTTAGTTGCAGCAATATATTATACCATTTTAAAGTGAAAATTAGAGAATTATGTAAGTGTAGGAAAAGTATCAAGCGAGTTTTCAAAAGTATTGCTTGATGTCAGTACCATGAAAGTGTTAAAAGTATCAATGTATCAAAAGTATTAAGGTTCCTTGTCACGAAATGTAATTATTTTTGACATTCTCATGATGAGAAAATAAATATCTTTGACATATTTATAACTATATGAAGCAACTGTGGCGTAATGTTTATTTTTAAATAAATAAAACCTCTAAACCACAAATAACATTTTATTTAAACCTTATTTACATTTCGATTGCCCAGCAATCATCTTCAGAGGTATTTAAAAAATACAACTGACATCTTTGACATTCTCGTGATGGAAAGATTAGAATATCAGACGCAGTAACTTCCTCATATAAAATGTTATCCAACTTGTGGCAAATTAATCTGCATAGCTAGACTATAATAAATCCTTTCTGTTATAAGAATTTATAAATATTTTATAAATATGCTAAGTAAAGATATATTTTTTTAAAAAAATGAATTCATTATAACAATAGCTTTTAATTCCTGCATGGAAAAGGTGAAAATTGGACCATTTTCTTGATATTAAATCTTCATAATTTTATTATACCCCAACAGTTAGATGTCCACGTCAGACTAATTGGTTTACCTCTTTAGCCTGTTATCATAGGGTGTATATTCAAGCAAATGTGTCGTGTTAAAAATCCTATTAAGATTATAAAATTCATTGAGTTAAACAGAGTAATGGTCATTGTCTCTAACCTGTGTATTAAATTATCTAGTCAGCTCTGCAAGAGAGTGAATCTTCCTATTAACACAAACTGTGATGATTTTGTGTAAAAAATTATACATTTTTACACTGAGTTGTTTGCGCAATGCTGCTAATGTAAGCATAATTTGTCACAATTTTAAATTCAATGTTTCTGGAAAAAATTATGCAAAAAATAATTTATTCCGTTTTTGAGATTTTGTCGGTTACAGTTTTTTTTGAATTTTAAATAATTAAGATGTATTTGTAATTGGTTAACTGAATTGTAATTTATATATTCACATTAAGATTAAACTTATAGATAAGTTTAAAATTATAGATGTTGATGATTATAATTTAGAAATTTATTAAAATTATTTTTAAAGTCTCAGAAGAAACACAAATGAAGTTACCTGATGTAGATGATTGGGGAAAGGTAAATGGAGTTCTCTGAAGTTGAGATTAGAGTGTATCACTAGTATGGTAACTCAACCTTCTCAGTTCTGAGGGGTTGCAATATTTGTTTCCTGTTCCCAGTGTTCAGAATAAAACTCAAATGAATCTTGGACATGAAATATTTAAAACAAGTAATAATTCATATTTACCTTGTGATAAGAATTTCTGATGGATTACTCCATCGAGACAAACAAAATATTATTGATTTTGCTCTTCTGTATACTTTAGACAACTTTTAACTCTTATATTTTTCATGGGGTTTTTCTTTCCTGGTACTACGCAATGAGAGTATTAAAATACTTTCAACAAGGTTTATTGCCTATATCCTGTGTCAATCTCCATCAAGATTTGGATCAAAAGATAATTCATAATTCATCAGCAAAAGCATCTGTCAGTACATTCCTTGAACCAAATTCAAGTCCTTTTAACTCAATATTTCTTGGGCTGTAAGGTGATGTAATTGTTGAAAAGAGCACTCAGATTTTCAGGAGGAATTGTGTTATAAAATAATATTCTATGTTTCAGTAGTATTGAAAAGTTGATTTAATAATTGACAAAAAGTGCAGCAATACATGTTAAAATAATAGTAACTATTTTGACATGTAAAAATAATAATTATGAATTTCCCAGAAATTGGAAAGTTGTATTATCTGCAAGAGGTGTGTAATATATTAGCATTAACATTTAAAATTCTTTTTTTGCATAATTTCATTAAAGAGTATAAATCATTTAAAAAAATATATTGAAGTAAATACATGAATTAATAAACCGTATTATTAGTTATAATGGATTCTAATAATGTAATAAATCTGTGTATAAATTTTAGACTTGTTCTGAATACCTTGAACTAGCACAAACACAAGGGCGAAAGTGGCAGCGAATCTTACAGCATGAACGTGAACATAAAATGAGACTTGAAGAAATGGTTGAACAGTTAGCTAGACAACATTCATTATTGGAACAAGCCGCAAAAGATCAGTTGCCCCATTCAAGTATGTTATAGACTTTATTTGGAAGTTGTTTATGAGTGTGTATTTTTGTTACATTAGTTTTTTCTCTGTTTTATATTTTTACTTAGTTGTAGTAAATGTCTTTTTATTTTGTACTGTTTTTTCATTATTATTTATGTTATTCCATCATTATCATACTAATAATTTTAATTTTATTTTATGAGCATAGTTTCCTTTGTTTAGCTAAGTTTTGATTACATTTTTTTCCCACCATAAAGAAGCTTGAAAAGTACATTGGAACTGTGAGTATAATGTCTGGTCATTGACCTAAGTTTTTGAAATAATATTCTGTTCTTGTAAAACTGTTAAGGCTTAACACATCTAAAATTAAACTATTAGGCCTCTCAAGGACTAATAATATATCTTGTAAGGTTTCGTTGCAATAGTTGTTATGGGCTTTGTTTGGAGTTTATAAAGTATCAAGGGAGATCCCTAATATATTGAGTAACTGATTTTGTTTAAAGAAGTAGTTAAACGAAGCAGATAAGTTAATTGTTATCAAATAAGTCTCAAATTGCTTGGACTTCTTGTTAAATCTATTATTGATTTATAAGAAGTATAAATATAAGAAGTATAATCTATTGTGGCATAGATTAGCAAAGGAGCAGGTTAAAAAAATCATTTTAGAACTTTTTTTGTTACCTTAAATATAATATACAGTAATACCTCGATTTACGCTACCACGTCTTACGCGACTCCCAAGTTACACGGTTTTAAATCATGCTGTCCGAGTTACGCAGAAACTGGCCTGTTCTGGAAGAAAATATTTATGAGAACCTTTATAGCGCATGAAGAGAAAACATTTCCAGGTTTTAAGACCACCAAAGACCGATTGACAGTGATGGTTTGCGCAAAAACAGCTGTTGACTGTAAGTTGCAACATCTCATAGTTTATCGCTGAAAAAAATCCAAAGGCATTAAAAAATCTTTCTAAAACTAGTTTGGCCGTAATTTGGAAGACGAATTGGAAGGCTTGGGTGACAGCTTCCCTTTTTGAGGATTAGCTTGGTCATCATTTCATACCTAAAGTCGAACGTTATTGTTGGTCTAAAAAATTCCTTTTAAAGTAATTCCTATTAATTGACAATGCACCTGGCCATCCTCCCTACTACTTTAATTAATTTCGACATATGCATCAAAGTGATATTTTTGCCACCAAACACAACTAGTTTGCTTCAACCAATGGATGAGGGAGTCATCAAAACATTTAAAGCTTATTACACAAGAAGATCATTTGCGCATCTGCATGAAGCTATGAGACATAACAACGAGCTCTCTGTTGAAGATTATTGAAAACAATTCAATGTTTTAGATGCTTTGAGAATCATTGAACAATCTTGGAATAAAATATTACAAAAAACTTTGAATGTCATTTGGGAAAAGGTGTTTCTATTTTCTTCGCCACTGACACTCTAGGGGAATCAGTGCCAGAGTCTGATGAAATTGCTCATGTGATTAAAGAAGTTGTTTCCAAACAACTCAATTTAGAAGTAAATAATGATGACGTTCAAGAACGGCTGGATTCACACAACCAGGAGCTGACAATTAATGAGCTCATAGAAAAACATGAGCAAGACCTTAAAAACGCAGATTCTTTAGACTCAGTTACGTAGAAGATGAAATGAAGGTTAGAAACTTGACAAAAGGCCTTAGTTTAATTGAGCATGGTCTACAAATTTTGGAAAACATAGACTCCAACGATGAGCGCATTTTTGCTACATTACAAAGAAATTAGCAAGTTACAAGGAAATTCTGTGTGAGAAGAAAAAATCTTCGTCAAACGAATTTACTAGATTTTATGATGCTTTCTATGTCAAAATAACTTCTTTTTACTTACTTCTATACAATATGTATATATATAATTGAACTTTTTGTTGTAATATGTATTTAAGATTTTAATACATATACGTTTATCTTCTAAACTATTAGTTTATTTAGTTTTTGGTCCCAATTAAACATGATTCCTATGTGATTGTTTGTAAAACTATACCCCGACTTACGCAAATTCGACTTAGATGGTAAGCGCTCGGTCCCACCCATCTCGTAAGTACGGGGTATTACTGTATTGATAAAATATAATCTGATTCTGACTGATTGTGGTGTATGTGAACACTAAATTTAAGTCTGCAAGTTGTTGGATTATCATTTTGGAAACACAAATTTTTGTTAACAAACTAAGGTAGACACAGTGTTAAATAATATTTTCAATAATATTGTAATCATATTTGTCAGAAGCATATTCAATAACATTAACCTGATGTGGTGTCTGTGAACACTGAATTTAAGGCTGTTGTCGTTGGATTATCATTTTGGAAACACAAATTATTGTTAACAAACTTTAAAAGGTAAATACTGTGTGAAATAATATTTTGAATAATATTGTAATCATATTTATCATAAGCATATTCGATAACAATAGCCGAACGATAACAATAACCAACCCCGTAACCACGATGTACAAAAGTGTCGCATTAAAGTCACTGTATCACGGTCACAAGTGTTTACTGACCTATGGAGGCCTAGTATTACAGTAAGTCATTTCATTTCTATAAGACCTCAACTACAATGTAATTCAGACACATGGAAATTATGACTGATTACTTACCAAATTTTGGAACTCCATACAGTTTTATGTACTGTAGTAAAATTTTGTAACTAGTCTTCTACTTGTTATACTTTGTGGGAATACTTCATGTCAGACTATTTCATTCCATTGGAGATTTTTCTTTAACACTATTTGAATTTTTTTAAAATATGGAACTCTGCAAAAAACTTCATAAAAGAATTAGAAACATAAAACTTCATCATAGAACTTTTAAAACTTATTTATTTACTTTTTCACAAAAAATTCTGAATGTGAAATTGTCTGTAATCTTTCAGTACATATTATTGATAAATTGTTCATATTTATAATGTTTGTTGAAATTGTCTGCTTTTTGTTGAACACACTGCCTGTAGAATCTCAAAAGCTTGGTGAACTATCTGCTTAGATTTTAGCGGTAGTTATTTGTCATTTTCATTGTCATCAGTATCTTCTTCTTCAGTTACGTTTGATGTTGAAGCAACTGCCTTACAAATGTCGTCTTCAGTCATTCTTGCAGCTGTTTAAATGCTATTGTCAACTTCCATCCACTCAGTATATTCTTTTTAAAGGAAAATCAAAAAGCTTCAAGCTAAGCTCTCTTCTGACTCCTCCTCAGACGTAGTTTGCTCTTAATTTTCTTTAATAAAAAAACCACCTTTTTTAAAGCAATTTTTCAGTTTTTTTTAGAAAATTGATTCCAAGATTTTGCTGCAAGATGAATAATATTGAGTAAAGAGGTTTTTATAGCCAATTCATTTGAAGTAAATGTTTGCAATTCACCCATATTTTCTATTATTCTAGCTTGCATCTCTCGGTTAAAAAGTTTTCAGATTTTTAACCATCCCTTGGTCACATGGCTGAATAAGTGATGTATTATTGACCGGAAGGTAAATCACTTTGATATGTTTCAGAGTAGTGCTTACGCTATATGCAGTGCAGTTAGCTATTAGAAGGACAACGTTGTGTTTCAGGTTGGTAATTTATTTAGTCAGCCATTCATTAAAAATGTTTGATGTCATCCAAGCATTGGAGTTTGAATGATATTCAGACGGTAGCTTTTTAATACTTAGAAAAAAGCGTTGATTTTTAAATTTTCTGATGATTAAAAGTTTTTCTTTTGGTCCAACCATGTAACACAACACAAAACAGTTGTATGTTGCTCACATATTTTACAGCCACTAGCATTTTCATTCTTGAATAGATAAGTATTTTAGGGTAAAGCAAGATAATTACATCCTGTTTCATCTGCATTGTATATGCAGCTAGTAGAATACTTGGCCAAAAGTTTTCACCATTCATATTTTAAGCAGTCCTCAGCTCCAACAAAATCAGCATCTTTATTTTCACTGTATGTTTTCTTATATAACTCAAAATATAAGAGCTTTATAAGAATAAACTTGTAATCCATTGTTTACAAACATTGTTTATTCTATTATTTCTAGAATAAATCACGATGCTGCGATTTTACTCTTTTCTTTCATCTATCTGTGGCTTTAAAATCCTGCTTTCTTATTTTTGTGCAAAATTCATGGCTTTTTGGCGCAATAATAGGCAATAAACTCGAGCATCTTTTTCATAAACATTTTAAAAATATAATTTCAAAGCTAATTCCGCTTGTAGATCCTTCCCGGAATGATTTCTTTTGTTGGCAAAATTTTCATTACACTTTGATAATGGCAAAATGTAGTCTTTGTTCTTCCAAATTTTACACAAGAGAAGTTGCAAATTGCCAAGTTGAGAAGCAGGGTTTCTTTAACTCATTTTTGGTAATTTACTGTAACAATCTAGAATGTCAAGTTTTTCTTAAATACTTAAATCACATTGTTTCTTTTGAGATTTGGACATCTTGCTACATTTTAAAACTTCAAGTGACACTAAACTTTACAAAAAAATGAGAAAAGATCTTCCAATGTTAAATTATGTAAATCACTGAGTATTTAAAAATATAAATGGTGCAGTAGTTGTGTGAAAAATGGCGTACAAACTACTAGATGGACAAACAACTACTGTACATTTTATAAAACCTACAAGACGTGTTTGAGTAAAGTCAAACATGATATGAATGACATCAATAATGAATTATGTTGATAATGTTGATAACAGGACTGATGGACAGGATGTGTGTCAACATTTCTATCAACTGATTTATTGAAATTTACCATACCTGTAAACATTATTGTTTGGTGTGTGCTAGTGAACGAGCATATTTTATTGCATGACAAATTAAATTGTAAGAATAAGGGTTCATAACAAGGAGCATAAATTTATTTGAAAAACACAAATTTCAATTAACCCATTAGCGCCTAGTGTTACCATACGGTAACGGGAGGAGGGGTATGTTTGTTTATGAATAATAAACACAATAAGAGTTGAAGGTTGAATGTAGGCCTCAAAATAATTTTAGTCGATCACCTTGATAACATATCAGCGTACTTTGAACCCATATCAGATGATGTGAGTTATTCGATTGTCAGTTTATCCTTCACTCCAATTTAAGATAGCATCACGTTTTTTATTTCCAAAAATAAAACTCAAATACTTCCCATTGTCAGATTTTCATAATATTTTTAAGAATAAATGTTGGATGCTAGTACAATAGTATTTATCAAGTTTTCTGGTTTTCGAGAGTCGTTTTATTTGCACAATTCAGGGCGTTACCGTCGGTAACGCTAGGCGTCTGTACTACTCGTTTTTGCATCTTCATTTTCTCGGTAGAATTTCAGTGTTTCTCCAAGAAGTGGATGCAACCAGAATAAACTACGATGGTTTAATATACAGTGAAGGGGAAAAGTGGAAACAGGTGTTCGGGAATGACCACCCGATGTGTAAACGCGACATTATGTTAGAGCGGCGAGAAATATTTACCGCTGAATGTGTAAACGCCAGCCGTGCTGAAATCGGCTTTTATGATTGATTCCGATTGCTTTGATTTTAGTATCCAGAATTGGTGGAATCGACTTTTGGAATCGAGAATCAACTCTACACTAATTAAAACAACTGGTTTTTGTTTCTGATCTCGTGTTTCAGTCATCTCCGTCCTTCCAAACGGTAGCATTGTTCAAGATTGGCTAATAAAGTGTAGTAAATAAAAATCAGGTCTCAATTCTGAGACGATTCTAAAACACGACACACTAGACGCCTAGCGTTACCATATGGTAACAGTCAAAAACTCGAAAGCCAAAATCGATTTTTTGAAAACATATGTTTTCCACATATTTAGGCACTGTAGTATATAATATTATAAACAGTTTATGGAGATTAGACAAAAAATTAATTTCAGCACTAAGGGGTCAATGAACAAAAATTGTAATAAATATTTTAATAAAGAATGCATTTTAAATTATATTATTCCGAAATATGCAAAAATTACAATAAAAAACAAAAGTCATATTGCCTAAAAGACATATAAACAAACAAAGAAATTATAGATAAAAAATGAAATAAGAAATTTATATAAATAGTAAAATACTTTAACTACTGAAATATATAAATTACATTTGAAATTAGTTTCTACAATGTATAATATAAAATGGGAAGACAAATACAATAAAATCAACTTCATGATAAATAAATTTAGAAATATAAAAATAAATAATATAACCAAAAAATTAAATAATTTGAAACTTGAAAAACAAATCAAAGTAATACTTCAAATTAAATATCATTGTTTTCACTCTAAAGTTGTTAATTTATCTAATACTAAATTTAATAATAGTGAAATAAAACTGCTTGAAAATAATAAAATCAGTATAAAAAGAGACATAAACAAAGATATTAATATATATATATAAACACAGAAATAGCTATAATTATATTAAATGAAAATGTACAAGACAGTATTAGAAAAAAAGCATCTCAATTAAAAAAATAAAATTAATAAAACCCATAGACAAAAGTATTTAGAAATCAGAGATTTAAAAGATAAACTACACAATAACAGTCTTATTACAGTAAAAGCTGATACAAGTAATGCTATTATGATTATTGATAAGACCAAACATATAATTAAAACAGAAAAATATATAAATGAAAATCATTGCAGTAAAATATGTAAAGATCCTACAGTGAAATTTCAAAAGAAAATAAAAAATGTAATAAAATCTTCATAAAAATTATTTAATAAAAATAATATTTGTAATTATATAAATGATAATCCAAAAGTTCCAAAAATGAATGGACTTATTATATTACACAAAATAGAGGAACCAATTAGGTCATTAGTAAATTTTATAAATGCCCCTTATAAAATATCTAAATTCATAGTATCTATTCTTAAAGATAAAATTAAACTAAATAATAATCATACCGTAGTTAATTCCATTAATCTTATTGAAAAATTAAATATAATTAATATTGATAATAATACAAATTTAATATCATTAGATAAAAAAAATATATGCATAAATATTTGTATAAAAAACTCTCAAAATTATAAAATGTAAATTAGAGCAAAGTGAGAAAGATAGAAAATAAATATTAAAAATCATAAATACATTAAAAATTATATTAAATCAAAATTATTTTTCATATAATGATAAAATTTACAAACAGGAAGATGGTCTAGCTATGGGTTCCTCTTTATCAAGTATAATATCTGAAATAATTTTACAATATTTAGATAATAAAATAAATAATATTATAAAGCTATATGATAAAAACTGTAATTGGTTTAGATATGTGGACGATGGTTTGTATATATCTAATAATAATGGTATAAACTTAGTAACTATTTTGGATAAAATAAATGAAATGAATATAAATATCAATTTTACTTATTAAATGGAAAAAAATAATAAAATCCATTTTCTACTTATAACAGTAATACCATACTGATGAATTTGAATATAGTATATATCTTACACCGACACTAACAAACAAAATAATACCTAATAATACCAATAATCCATATAATCAAAACATGGCCGCTTTATACAATTTATTTTACAGATTGCATAAAATACCTATGAAATATGAAAATAAAATGAGAGAGAAAAACATTATTTATCAAATAGCAATAGAGAATGGTTATAAAAAGAAAAATGTAGATAAACTTAATTATAATATTTTAGAAAACAACATAACTTAATTTACAAAAATAATAATACGAATTTATACAGAGCACAGTATTGTAATTATAATAAATGAACAGCAATAACCCTTGCTGCAAATATTTAAATACCATTGATGTACATTTTGCTAACATCATCAGAAGGTTACAAATATTCTGTATTTGTATTTGTAAACTGTACTGTATAGGTATATTTATAACCTGATGATGATGCTAACAGTGTTAGCGAAATGTACATCAAGGATATTTAAATATTTGTAGCAAGGGTTATTGTTGTTCATATTAAAAGTAATGATAATAAAACAATATTAACATCATTTACATTTACTGGTAATGAAATAAAAAACATCACAAAATAGTTTAAAGATACCGACGTCAAATTTGCATATAAAACTAATTATAAATATAATGAATAATAATAATAAATTATGTTCGAATTTTTGGACGTTGACAAAATATTTTTTAAAGAATATAATATATAGGTCAAATAATTGTTGCATATATTAAAACATTTGTAATGAACTCGTTTACACAGTTATAGTACTTAAAGGCACTTCTAGTTTGATTCAGCAACTCTGTTTAGTTCAAACTTGTAGACTGTAGCTGTAGACCAAGTGCCTCGTCACCTATCATTGTTAAGAGTAGTGAGTGAGGGGTCTGTTTGTTACTCACAATTTTGTTGAGCAGTTGATCTTTTTATTTGGAAGTTTAGTGTGTACATTGTTTACAAGTTTATTATTGTTTATTGTGGTTTATGTTTGTGTGTAAAAGTGTTAGTGTATACAACATAAAAACCTTTTTTTTCGTGACAATAAGTCAACATAAAAATATTCAATTAAAGCTAAACTAGATTTGTTTATTTTTTGTAATTTCACAAGTGACTTAATTAATTACTCTTATTTTTATACATTTTCATGCGTTCTTTGCAATGTTGTGCTGTGGAACTAAACGTGCACTCTTTAGTTATAAATTTATATCTCTGTTGTTTATAGATATAATTAAGTAAAAATTTGGAAAAAAACTCATTTTTATGTGTACAAAGACAAGATGCTTTTATTTATAACTGATTGTTAATTTTATATACTTTATACAAAATGGAACCAGAAAAGTTTGGAAAAATTTCTTTTAGTAAGTAACAATTTTCTCATAATTTTTTGTTGTTACATGTTCCACTACATTTTAATAAATCATGGCCAGGACTGGATCAGATACCCTAGCAAAAAGTCCTGGCATCAAAAGCGTTAATATGCATGAAAAAAACGGTGTATATAAATTAGAGTGTGATTACTGTAATAAAGTTTATATATATCCCAAACTAAGAAAAACCTTAAAGATAGACGCACAGAGGATTTCAGTGCTTATAATAAACCAGACATATATAAAACAAATTTTGCTAATAATTGTATCAATAATAATCACTTATTTCCTAATATAAACAATATGATACTTATAAAAGAAATTAACAAAGGCCAAAGAATGAATATCTGTGAAACTTCAGAAATATAGAAATATAATAATAATAACAAATTGATAAATGAACAGATACAAATAAAATCGAAATTCGATACTATATTCAATGTATGTAGTGTTGAGGCAACAAATTAATAAATTTGACAATTTTGTAATAGATTCGGCAACACTATTTGTTACTAACTAACACTAGTATATATGAAATTAACTCTTCTTTATTATTCCTGATGATGTTGGCACTGTTTACCAACAAAAAGCTTTGAATTGTATGATCCAATAAATAATTCTTGTATTTGTATTTCTCTTATTATATATATATATATTTATATAAGTTAATATATTACTATGTAAGTAATTTTATCCACCATTAAGTGCAATAATTTTACCTTGAGTGATGAGACACCTTTCGGTCAATTGACCATTGTCGAATCACTCATGTTTTTCTGTTGTAGATGTTCGGTCTGTGAAGTTGGTGTTTGTTGACGTTACGCGCACTTTTTCTTGATCTGTGTGTATGATATTTCTATATAGTATGTCTTCTGTATATGTTGTTTGTAGATTCATTAAATTGTTGTGTAAGTTTTTATAAATGTGGTATTTTTCTAGTGAGTTTAGTTCTATTGGGTTGTTATTTATTTCGAGTATGGTTAGGTTATTTTCGTAATTTGTTATTTCGTGTTTATGGGATATTAGGTGTGCTGCAACATTTGATACTTTAGAATTTTTGTTTTTGAATGCTCTATAATGTTCTTCAAATCTTATTTTAAATGTTCTGGTTGTTTTTCCTATGTAAAAAGCGTTACAGTTGTTGCATGTGATTTTGTAAATTCCTGATAGGTTATGTTTTTCTGAATTTGTTTTGTGGTTTGTGTTATTAAGATATTTTATTATTTTGTTGTTTGGTTTGTAAGTTGGAGTGTAGTATTCTTTGTTGTATATATTTGTTATTTTTTCGTCTTCCGGTTGTAGTGTTGTGTTGAGGTTAGGTTTTTTTGTGAATTTAATGTATATATTTTTTATAATGTGTTTGTTGTATCCATTTTCTATTGCTATTTTTGTAATGTTATCTAATTCTTCATTTAATTTTTGTTTGTTATCCTGTGTGTATTTTATTGCTTTATTTATCATGTTACTGTAAGTGTTAATTTTGTGTGTCCAGGGGTGGTTAGATTTGTAGTGTATTGTGGTATTGTTGGAAGTAGGTTTCCTGTATACTGTAGTTTCTATTTTATTATCATTTATATTTAAAGTAATGTGGAGGAAGTTGATTGTTCTATTTGTTTCTGTTTCAACGGTGAATTGTATGTTTTCGTTGTATGTATTTAGTTTGTTTAATATTATGTAACCAATATTAAATAACCTAACCATACTTGAAATAAATAACAACCCAATAGAACTAAACTCACTAGAAAAATACCACATTTATAAAAACTTACACAACAATTTAATGAATCTACAAACAACATATACAGAAGACATACTATATAGAAATATCATACACACAGATCAAGAAAAAGTGCGCGTAACGTCAACAAACACCAACTTCACAGACCGAACATCTACAACAGAAAAACATCAGTGATTCGACAATGGTCAATTGACCGAAAGGTGCCTCATCACTCAAGGTAAAATTATTGCACTTAATGGTGGATAAAATTACTTACAATAGTAATATATTAACTTCATAAAGTCAGTGCAACGGAAAAACAATGGATAACGTAAAATATCAAGAATATATATATATATGTTGGTATTTGTTGACGTTACACACATTTTCTCTTGATCTGTGTGTATGATGTTTTTATATAGTATGTCTTATGTATATGTGGTCTCTAAGTTCATTAAATTGTTGTGTGTGTTTTTGTAAATGTGGTATTTTTCTAGTGAGTTTAATTCTATTGGGTTATTATTTATTTCAAGTATGGTTAGGTTATATTCGTAGTTTGTTATTTCATGTTTATGTGATATTAGGTGTGCTGCAACATTTGATACCTTTGTATTTCTATTTTTGAATGCTCTGTAAAGTTCTTCAAATCTTATTTTAAATGATCTGGTCGTTTTCCCTATGTAAAATGCATTGCAGTCGTTACATGTAATTTTGTAAACTCCTGATAGGTTATGTTTTTCTGTATTTGTTTTGTGGTTTGTGTTATTAAGATATTTTATTATTTTGTTGTTTGGTTTCTATGTTGGAGTGTAGTATTCTTTGTTGTATATATTTGTTAGTTTTTCTATTTTGTTATTGGTGTATTTATATTTTAGGTAGATTTTTTTATTTTTATTATTTTTGTGTTCAGGTTGTAGTGTTATGTTGAGCATTATTACTTACAATAGTAATATATTAACTTCATATATATATATATATATATATATATATATATATATATATATATATATATAGATTTTTTGGACTAGGAGACTGACAGACTTACCTTGGTAAGAGTCCACACTGTAGTCTTGAAATAGAAACACATAAAAGCACTTAAACTTATATATATATATATATATATATATATATATATATATATATATATATATATATGCATGCTTCAGTTTTTAATGTTTTCATGCATTTGTTTTAACACTCGTTTATTAATAAATGAAATATTTTACTAGCAGCCAAATAACCTAAAACTTTTGGCATTTAATTGAGTACAGTCAGTATAACCTAGGTTATTAGGAATAACACTAGGAACATAGATAATTCTAGATTATTTATAGAATATGAAAAATAGGCAAAATATATATTTTTTATTATAAGGTATAGACAGATCATGTGACTATGTAACTCAAGTTGGATATGATATTTTTGCTGTAACAAAATTTTTAGAAAAAAAAACTTTTTATTAAAAAACACAATAAGTGGAGTTTACAAAACAAGTGATTGGTAGAACTTTTATCAAAGTTTTTGACAATTGATTGATTTAAAATGTTTTAGGAAATATTTAAGGAAAAACAGGAATATTCTCATGAAACTTCTTTTTTGTTGCTGAACTTTACACTTTGGGATGTTTTGTGTCAATCCTTAGTTTTTTAGTTGTGGTTTTCTTTTAATCTAGTACCTGTGAAATTTATTTTAAAGAGCCTTCAAGATAAGCAATAGGTTGGCAAGAATTTTAATTTGTAAAAATGCATAGTTCAAGTACAAGTAGTAAAATGCTTGAAATAGTAGATATTTTTTTTTTATTTAGTTAAATACTTACAATGTTTAATATGAGTATTTGACATTAATAAAATGAAATCTTCCACATTTTTGTTGTTTCTATTAATTTTGAATTTATTAAATTAGAAGCTGACACAAGGGAAGATTTTTACCAAAACAGAATCAAACAGAAACCCATATGGGATCAGGCTGAACAGCATTTCATATAGCGCATAACAAAGAATAAATATAATTATCAACAGCGAACCATTCAGTAAACATTTATTTGAAATTTGTAAAAGTTACAATATTTTAAATTCTAGATTGAACCAATTACATCATGAATTTTATATAATGACCGAGATAATTATAGAATTATATAAATTTTATAATTTATTAAAAAAGAAATAAACGTAATGACTTTATCAATAAAAAAGAAGCATAATAATTGGTGTGATAATTTAAATTAGAAGTTCCTGTGACTTAAAAGCAAGAATAACTACAAAGGAAGATATAGCTTACAGGTAGCAGATAGAATTATTTTTATTGTAATATCTTTATTTAAGCGTCTTTTTATAATTTGTACCAGTATTTAAACTTTTTTTTAAAAAATAGAATGTTTTGACTACTATAATAATTGTTTCAATTATATATGCGACTTTCGATTAATCTAATTTGTGTAAAATTAATTTTTGTTGCCTTAATTTTTACTTTCGGTTTAAGTTTAGTTTTTTGTCAAAATTTAATTGGTTAAAATTGGTATGGTTTTAGTAAATAACTTATAGATGGAAATATTTAATTTAAAAAATGTTTTTTTTTTGGAAACTAACTGGTAATAATTTTACGTGAAGTCAAAATAAATGTGATAAGGACACACTAATCAAAATAAGTCAGGAAGTAAGTAATTTTGGACAAATCATAGAAACAGAGAATTTATTGAAACTTTCAGGTGTCAAAAAAAAACCTATATTGATTCTGAAAAAGGTAAAAATTCTCAGGATTTCAGAACACTAGAAATTGGGACACACAAATATATTAATAATGGTAAGGGAAAATTGGAATGGTATGAAAGTTTTACAATAGCTAATACAACACAAAAGTGAACAGATGAAAACTCAAGCAGATATATAAGGGCATACAAGCACGTATAATTTTAAAGTAGTGCACACTACTATAATATTTGTAGTGGTCTAGATCTTTGTAGATATTACATATAATTTTCCCTGTATTGAAATTGAGACAAGTATATTAACAATTAGAGGATTTTAAAATTGCTGGATGAAACACCTTAAAATAAGACAAACATCAATTCACTCATTATTTAAAAATATTTGAACTTTTCTTCAGTGTTTACAGGTGAACAAGTCATTTCCGTTTTTTTTGTTATTGATCTATTTTACAAAACTCTCTTTAGAATATAATTCTCTACTAGTTTCTTTTAAAAATAATATGTTTTTGTTAGTCATTTAACAAACTTTATGTAGTACAAATCTAAACATGTTTTTCATACCAAGGTTTGTATATTTTGACAGATAATTTAAAAATTACTCAGCTACAGATCTGGAATCTGTTTAATTCAATTTGTCAGTTTATTTGAGACATAAAATCTACCAAATTATACACTTCAATTGACACCCCCACAAATTGTAGTATAGTTCCATTGTAATGGAAAAACTATAAAGGGTGAATCTTTTTCCTGCTGTAACTCATTATCAAATCGTTTCCAGACTTATGTTATTTTGAACATTTTTCATTACTTTCACCTAAGGAAAAAGTCCTAAAGGTGTCCCAGTTTGTCCCTGGACAAGTTCTTTTTCGCTCTTTCTTTCTTTCCACACACAAAATATACACACATACACATACACACACACACATGCGCACACAGCACAAACACACACACACACACACACAAACATTCAAACGGGAAGAAATGCCATTTGAAGAGCATAAGATTTGAAACTGAATATATAAAGATTTCTTAAATTCTAAAATGTTCAAAATGAAAGTATACCGAGTAGAAATTAATAAATGTAACCAAACTGTATTATAATTAAAGAAAACATGTAAAGTAAAGCACAAATTTTAAATTTTGCAAGTTTTAATTAAATTACCTAACTATTTTTAATAAATATTATACAAAACAACGGAAGATGTTGAGAGATAAGACGTACTGATTGAACGTAATATAGTCCAAGAAGATAAAGGCAGGAGTGGGAATAATAATTCTGCAACGGCAGTTAGTCTGAGAACAGCGGCGAGAGAGAAGAGATCAAGCGCAGAGAGAACGTCCTGGATGAAGTTTTTCAACATGCGAGAAGAGACTCTGTCTGGCTAAGGCTCAAATCTTTAGTCCTGCCAGGTAAGCTGTCAGTTGGTCGAATTTTATGAAGCATGCCCGTCGCAGAAAGTTTATAAAACAATTGGAACTATTTTCAAATTGTATTATTTTAACAGTATTATTTCCAACAGTATAAACTTTAAACATATAATTCAGTAACAAGTTTTAAATCTGGTTGTAAAAGTAGTTTCAAAATGCTGTAAGATGTTAAAATAAGAAGACAATTCGAGGTTGCACCCCCAAACAAGGAAGAGGAACTATTTAAGCGTTTCTAAACCAACCCAGACTGGTTGCATTGATTGGTCCATTTACTGGACCAGACAAGATTGCAGAGATGACGATTCCCAATAGACAATACCTTTTAGACAAAAAGCAAGTCAAAACCAGAAATACTTCAAATAAAAATTCAATTTACAAAATAACAATGTCACAAACATATTTGGCTTTGATGGAAAATTTATAAAATGTTTATTGTCTATGAAATTATATAATTTTTCTCTTGATTATAAGATTTTGTGATGAAATATAAATAAATAATAATTAAGAAAATGTCATAAAATTTTATAGCCAAAGGATTAAATAATGTTTAGCTTTAAAAAAATATTCCTGTTATAAGATATAAAGAAGTGAATTTTGAGAATTTTACTAAAGGTTTTTTGTCTAATGAATTAAATACATTTTGTATTTAAAATAAATTTTATTATAAGGGATAAGCTAATAGTAATTAGTAGTTGAGAATTGTTATAATTAGCAAAATATGAATTACATTTACAATGAGCATAAAATTAACAAGTCAATAAAACGTTAAATATATTACAATTATACAGTCTAAGCATTTAAGCTAATCAAAAGAAGAATCTGTTTTATGTTTATTTTATTCTTTAATCATTTTATGTAATGCAAAAGGATTGGCAGAATGTCATTTTATTACATTATCTAATGCGGTGGATTACATTTAATAATCAGAATTTAAAGGACAATATTAAAACCAATAGAAAATTTTACAGGCAAAATTAATTAAAACCGAAAGTAGGTAAAGCTAAGAATATATATATTTTTGTTTATTGTCAAGTATTGGTATTTTAATAGTTTATGTAAACCAAATAAAATAAAATCAGACAAAAAAATATATTAAAATAATTTTTATAAAAATTAAAGTTTAAAAGTCAATATGATTCCAATGGATAATTGCAATTGATTTATTACAAGACAGTCAAAGAAATTTAGAATTATATTAACAATGTTGTCAGTGTGGTAACAATTGTAAAATAAATCAAACCCTGTGAATGTTTGAATGTCATTAGTTTTGATATAAATAAATGACACACAGTTTCACAGTATCTTACTGAAAAGTTTCCAAGTGCAAAACACCTCAAATAGCAATCACCCCACCCTGAGTATTAAGCTAGTATAAGGAAATAATCTGCTAATTGGTTTTAAACTAAATCTAGGAATTATTCCTAGGAGATCTAGGCAGGCTTTGGTTGTCTGACCGAAATTTGTCCAAGGTCATTCTACCATTTCAGGGCAATAGGTAAGTATTAGGTAGGCTAGGGGTAGAGACAGAAGGAAATAGATAAATAGTATAGGAAAGGTAGGTCCTAATACTTACCGGTAAATAAGAGTCTCGGGGAAAATGAAAATAAATAAAAGTAAGTATAAAAGAAGCAAGAGGAATATGGGTAAATGTAAAAAAAGTAGGTGAATGTAAAAGAAGAAGAGGGATGTCTGGGGAAAATAAATAATTAATAATTATTTTATAAAAGGTGAAATAAAGATAAGGAAGATAAAGTTCATACGAAGAATAATTTAGAACCTGTTGCAATACACCAGACTTTTTTTTAAAATACAGTAATACCCTGTACTTATGCAATAGGTGGCACCAAACGATAACCGTGTAAGTCAAATTCGCATAAGTCAGGGTATAATTTTACATACAATCACATAGGAATCATGTTTAATTTGGACCAAAGACTGAATAAACTAATAATTTAGAAGAAACATGAAGATGTATTAAAATCTTAAATACTCAGTACAACAAAAAATTATATTATATACATACATATTGCAAAGTAGTAAGTAAAAAGAAGTTATTTTGACATAGAAGGCTTCATAAAATTTAGTAAATTCGTTTGACAAATGGAAAATTTTTTTCTTACGAAGAATTGCCTCGTAACTCGCTAATTTTTTTGTTGTGTAGCAGAAATAAGCTCATCGTTGGAGTCTGTTTTTCAAAATTAGTATGCCTCGCCCAATTAAACTAAGGCCTTTGGTCAAGTTTCTAACCGTCATTTCATCTTCTACGTCAACTGGGACTAAAGAATGTATGTCTTGCTCTTGTTCACGCATTTCTATTAGCTCATCAATTAATTGTCAGCTCCTGGTTGTGTATTCAGCAGTTCTTGAACGTCGTCGCTATCCACTTATAAATTGAGTTGCCGGGCAAATTCGACAACTTCTTCAATCACATCAGCAATTTTATCAGACTCTGGTACTGATTCCGCTTGAGTTCAGTGACGAAAAAAATAGACACACCTTTTTCCAAACGCCATTCAGAGTTTTTTGTGAAATTTCATTGATGATTCTAAAACATTGAATTGTTTCACTGAATTTAAAAAATCTTCAACAGCGAGCTTGTTGTTCTGTCTCATAGCTTCACGCAGATGCGCAAATGATCTTGTGTGATTAGCTTTATGCTTTTATGACTTCCTGATCCATCGGTTGAAGCAAACTAGTTTTGTTTGGTGGCAAAAATATTACTTTAATGCGTGTGTCGAAATTAGTTAAAATAGTAGGAGGATTAGCAGGTGCATTGTCAATTAATAGGAATTACTTATAAGAAATTTGTTTAGACCGTCAATAACGTTCGACTTGAGGTATGAAATGATGACCAAACCGATCCTCAAAAAATGTAGCTATCACCCAAGCCTTCCGATTAAACTTCCAAATCACGTGCAAACTAGCTTTAGAAATATTTTTTAATAGCCTTGAATTTTTTGAGCAATAAACTATAAGATGTTGCAACTTACAGTCACCAGCTGTATTTGCGCCAACCATCACTGTCAATCTGTCTTTAGCAGCCTTAAAACCTGGAATTATTTTCTTTTCATGCGCTATACAAGTTTTTTAGGCATTTTTATCCAAAACAGGACAGTTTCTGCGTAATTCTGACGGCATGATTTAAAACCACGTAGCTTGGGAATCACGTAACACGAGATAGTGTAAGTCGAAGTGTTACTGTACACGACATCAGAGCAGCTCTGTATTTAAAAAATATTTTTTGTTTGGGTTATGATTTATATTCATTTATTGTATGTAATTTATGTGTCTATTATGTATTGTTTTTGTATACATTGTATGTTTCATTTTGTCACAAGTCTGTAATAGCCATGATATTTTCTATTAACTGTTGCTAAACAGAAAAGGTAATATGGGTTGAGAGTTATCATACACTATATGAGCTCCTAACATTTCTAACTTTCAATAATTTTAGGAACATCTATAACAGTAGCAAAATTAACTCAAAAGTGTATTATAACTTTACAGTTTTCAGAAATAGCATTTAAATTGGAAAAATGCACCACATATATTAAGGCACGAATCAGCTTTCTCCCTTAACATACTTTTGCTTCTATTGCAAATAAACATACTCTCTGTTTTTCCTGTTATTCTTACAATTATTGATTTATCTTATGAATATTTATTTGTTTTATAAATAAAATTGTTACTTAAACTAAGCAGTGGGTATTACCAAAATAGACGACGATTCAATTAAAAAGATGTGAAGTTGGTTTAATTCAGTAAGCATTTACCATGAGGACTATAATAATTACAGGTTATATTACAAGAATATAGATGATTAAAGTCTTACGAATTTATTTTATCAATATAAAAATTTGTTAGGCTCTCTTCACAGAAAAAAAATACTAGGGATTGTATGAAAATCCCAGATGATGCCTTCGTAATTGTCTATTCTTGACATCAAACACAATTTTATACAAGAAAGTAGAAATTGTAATTGTAAAGTTCTTGGTAAGTTTAATTTATATTCCTCTTTAGAATTGCTCAAATTAGCTTGAATATAGATAGAGTAATGTAATGGCACTTGCTAACAAATCTTGATTCAGCTTCTTGTAATTGATCTGTTGCTCTGGTTCCCTTGTAGTAAACTCCTATAGCTACTGACTTCCTATTTCCTATTGGGACCTTGCTCAATGAACTGCATACATAGTTTGTTTTAATACAAGATACATATCATCTTTGTTTATGTATTAAATCAATGTTATTAGGCATTATTGTCTCCATTTTTATTTATAAAATAATAGAATCTATTAGTAATAGATATTGGTATATTGGAATCAATATTAAAAATTTGTCACAACTTTACTTTATCTAAAAGGCAAATAAGGTTTAAATGTTTGAAGAAATGAGGTCAAACTGAGCAGTCTAGATATTGTAAATAACTGATAACTGACAAATAAATAACTGATAGGAACATAAATAAAAATGTTGATAAGTTTATTATTAGGTTCATGCATTAAAAACCAAAACTGAATAAATAAATAAGGATTTGTAGCTGGAACCAGAAACTACACACTTGTTAAAGAAAAAGATAAAGTAGGTATTCTTGAATCAGTATTGAGAATAGGTCGAGACCTTCCTTAAAAATTTAAAAGCAATAAATTTGACTTATCTTTAGAACATAGAAAACTGCTGTCATTTGTCATACTGGTGCTATAACCCCAACTTGCACCAGTCGCTGCTTCTGTTACTGGTACTAAACTGCAGGGAATGTGTTAATCTGACATATAGTGAAAAGTAAGAGATTGGGGGTTAGTATTTTAATCTTTAAAAGATTACTCTTAAAGTAAACAAATTTAATATTCTTGAATGCCAAATGCATGATATGTTCTTATTATTGTATAATCAATGGGATTTTGGGAAAAAGGGATATAAAATAATTCTTAAAATGTTTAGAGTTTACAGTAAATACATTTAGCTTGAAAATAGTATCTAAGTTTTCTACATATGGAGTACCTTAATATATTATTAAATTGTTATTTGCAAAGCATGATGAATGGGACTAATTCATTAAGGGATAGTTTCTTATTTGATGAAATGGTACTCAGCTGTTGTTATCTGTTCTATAACCACTTGAACAATTTCTTACACAAGGTAGAATCATCTATTTTCATTTACATTTTTTTCTAAACTTAGTTTCTGGTTTAGTTGTTGATCTCTACACAAATATTTTAGGAAGCAAGGAATACTTATGTTCAAACTAAATTTTATTGTTAGTTTTAATTATCTTGGTTTCACTGATTAAATCATAAGTCGGTATTTAAATAAATACTTATAATAAATTTGGTTTTTTGCTTAATACCAAAACAATTAACCAATTGCTTATATAACTACAGGATAAACCATATGTAGAATTTTTTTAATATTTCAAAAAATGCATGTTTATGTAAAATCATTATGTCATTTCATTTATGTTATTTTTAATTGCAATAATTTACGATTTATATATATATATGAAGTTGATATATTAATTTTGTAAATACTTTTATCCACCACTAAGAGCAATAATTTTACCTTGTTGTGATGAGGCACCTTTCGGTCACTTGTCGAATCACTGATTATTTTCCTGGTGTAGATGTTCGGTCCATGATGTTGGTATTTGTTGACGTTACACACATTTTCTCTTGATCTGCGTGTATGATGTTTTTATATAGTATGTCTTCTGTATATGTGGTCTGCAGGTTCATTAAATTGTGTATGTTTTTATAAATGTGGTATTTTTTTAGTGAGTTTAATTCTATTGGGTTATTATTTATTTCAAGTATGTTTTAAGTATTTCAAAACCAATATTGTACACCATTAACAAAATAGAAAAATTAACAAGTATATACAAAAAAGAATACTACACTCCAACATACAAACCAAACAACAAAATAATAAAATATTTTAGTAACACAAACCACAAAACAAATACAGAAAAACATAACCTATCAGGAATTTACAAAATTACATGTAACGACTGCAACGCATTTTACATAGGGAAAACGACCAGATCATTTAAAATAAGATTTGAAGAACATTACAGAGCATTCAAAAATAAAAATACAAAAGTATCAAACGTTGCAGCACACCTAATATCACATAAACATGAAATAACAAACTACGAAAATAACCTAACCATACTTTTTAGCATAAGAAAAATTATGTATCATTTTAGTTAAGTGTACTGCATTCCAGGTTATTTGTATATAACAAGGAATACCATTTTTCTTTCAGTAGAGTATCGTTGGTATACATTTCCTTTTCAGGAATATTTCAAAAAAATTAATATAGTGCATTATCTGAAGTGTTATTTTCAGAAGGCTCTATAAATTTATTGGTTTTACACTATTGTCATCAAATAAAATACAATAAGCATAGTGGAAATATTTCAGTTAATGCAATCTCAAAATTCCCATTCCACAATACAAGATGTAAGCACTAACTAAATTAACAAAGTTATATAATCAATAAACCACAGTAGAGTCTCAATAATCTGAGTCCCAATATTTCGAGCTTCCTTTAAATTCGAGCCTATTTCTACTAGAGCCTATTTTATCATTTGAAAGAAAATGATGAATCAGAGTGTTTGTAGTCATACTGTATGCAAAGAAAATGGGTTCGACGTCAGAAAAATGTTTATATCTATATGTGTGCAAAGGAAATGAAATGGCTTCCAAGAAATGTTTATATCAATATGATATGCAAAGGAAATGAGATGGGTTTCCAAGAAATGTTTATATCAACATGGTACCCAAAGGAAATGAATTGGGCTTCCCAGAAATGTTTATATCAATACGGTATGCAAAGGAAATGAATTGGGCTTCCAAGAAATGTTTATATCAATATGGTATGCAAAGGAAATGAGCCAGGCTTCCAAGAAACGTTCATATAAAGTTCTATAAACTTTACTAGTGCATTTTTAATTACCTATAGTATACAGGTTCATTAAAACTCCTATTTTTTCTAATGCACGGTATCGTATTTCCGTGTAATCCGAGGGAGTCTCGGTCCCATCTACCTCAAATTATCGAGACTCTACTGTATTTACAGAGTTATCTAGATTACTCATTATGTACATTTTAATGAAGATTTCATCTTCGTAGGGTATATAACTGCAAAGAAGTTAACAAAACTAAGGTTTAATATAGATAACTTTGTTAATTGGATATTGATTATGTTTTCTATTGTGGTATCAGATGTTTGGTTAGTTGTATTACCTATTGTTATTATTTTTGGTGTGCAACCTTGATTCTCAGTTAAAATCTAACTTTCACTTGATAGGTTAGTGCAATTGCTGTAATAATTCAAATTCTAAATACCATGGTTTTTATCAGTGGGATGAGTATGTTTAAAATAGTGGTGTCTCATTAAATATAAAAAATTGTAATAAAAAACTACCTGATTTTTGTTTTTTATGGATACCGGCACTTTGCCTATGAAAGGCTAGTGAGGAGCTATTAAAGGGGTAAGGGCGTATCTATCTTTGGTGAGAGATATTGAGAATGATTACGGCTAACCCAACTTATTATACATTTATATCTAACCAATATTTTGCTAGGTAAGTGTGTTTTGAAATTTTTAATAGGAATATGAATATGAAATTAACTATGAAGGAAGCCTAACTGCAGATTCTGTTGAAATATAATTTGAACTAGATACGTGTAATATAAGTGAGGCAAAAATATTGGAAATCCCATGAAAACATACCATAGAACCTTTAGATTCTAGTTATGGAGATTTAACATGTTGACATTTTTTAATATTAATTTCTAAATCCTGTAAACTTCAGTAACCTTATAATTTAATCATGCGCTTATCCTTGTTTTAATATTGCACTATACAAAATAAAATTTAATCACATATTTGTTTTAGGTTGCTCTCATACTTCGGAAGAAGAAGATGAAAATACAGAATTTTATGATGCTCAAAGTGAAGATGCCTCATTACATTCTGCAGATATTAAAACTACTTCATTCAAATTAGCTTCAACTCAGAGGTCAAATAATTCTAGGACTAAGTCAATTCAAGTGAGTGATCCTGTGCATTATAATGACCTTTTTGTCTAACAGAAAATAACTATGATTATCTTCAACCCATACTTTTTCCTTCATCTTTCATTTTTAACACATACAAATTTGAATTTTTTCTTGGAGTAAAATCATCTTCAGCTTTAATATTTTTTTCGATAATCAACTTTACAATTTCATAATTTTTAATTTTGGTTTCTATTTAAAGTAAATATACTGCTCATTTCATAAGGACAAATTACCAAATATAGAAAGTATTAGTAAGATAATAATTAATATTTTATTAACTTATCTACAGTAGAGCTCCAGACCTCATTTAGATAAAGAAAAATTCGGATAATTGAATTTTTTTGAAACAAGGGTCAATTTGAAATAATTACTATATGTATGTTCTAAATGGCAGAAAATATATATATATATATATATATATATATATATATATATATTCTTGATATTTAACGTTATCCATTGTTTTTCCGTTGCACTGACTTTATAAAGTTAATATATTACTATGTAAGTAATTTTGTCCACCATTAAGTGCAATAATTTTACCTTGAGTGATGAGGCACCTTTCGGTCAATTGACCATTGTCGAATCACTGATGTTTTTCTATTGTAGATGTTCGGTCTGTGAAGTTGGTGTTTGTTGACGTTACGCGCACTTTTTCTTGATCTGTGTGTATGATATTTCTATATAGTAAGTCTTCTGTATATGTTGTTTGTAGATTCATTAGATTGTTGTGTATGTTTTTATAAATGTGGTATTTTTCTAGTGAGTTTAGTTCTATTGGGTTGTTATTTATTTCGAGTATGGTTAGGTTATTTTCGTAATTTGTTATTTCGTGTTTATGGGATATTAGGTGTGCTGCAACATTTGATACTTTAGAATTTTTGTTTTTGAATGCTCTATAATGTTCTTCAAATCTTATTTTAAATGTTCTGGTTGTTTTTCCTATGTAAAAAGCGTTACAGTTGTTGCATGTGATTTTGTAAATTCCTGATAGGTTATGTTTTTCTGAATTTGTTTTGTGGTTTGTGTTATTAAGATATTTTATTATTTTGTTGTTTGGTTTGTAAGTTGGAGTGTAGTATTCTTTGTTGTATATATTTGTTACTTTTTCTATTTTGTTATTGGTGTATTTATATTTTAGGTAGATTTTTTTATTTTCATTATTTTTGTGTTCCGGCTGTAGTGTTGTGTTGAGGTTAGGTTTTTTTGTGAATTTATTGTATATATTTTTTATAATGTGTTTGTTGTATCCATTTTCTATTGCTATTTTTGTAATGTTATCTAATTCTTCATTTAATTTTTGTTTGTTATCCTGTGTGTATTTTATTGCTTTATTTATCATGTTACTGTAAGTGTTAATTTTGTGTGTCCAGGGGTGGTTAGATTTGTAGTGTATTGTGGTGTTGTTGGAAGTAGGTTTCCTGTATACTGTAGTTTCTATTTTATTATCATTTATATTTAAACTAACAACCATTCAGTTTTTTCTCTTTTTTCTCTTTCTTGGCTGAAGAAGATCATTTGATCGAAATATTTCAAATAAAAGTGTATTAAGTGTTTTATATGTGCTTATTTCCAAGAGATTGCAGTTTTGGACTATTGCCTTTAGGTAAGTCTGTCAGTCTCCTATCAAGTCCAAAAATTCCTAAATAAGCTTTAAGCTCTACTAGAACTAACCTATATATATATATATATATATATATATATATATATATATATATATATATATATATATATATATATATATATATATACACTCACAAATATCTGTACCTCTATACCCCCGGTAACTATTTTGGTCACCATAGATGTCACCTCTCTCTATACCAACATCCCTCATGCACACGGCCTATCTGCAATAGAGAATTTTCTAAACAAACGCCCAGGCAAGCCTTCTCCCACTACACCTTTTCTTGTGAACCTGACCAGGTTCATCCTCGAGAAGAACAACTTTCAGTTTGAGGGAAGGAACTACCTTCAAATAAAGGGAACAGCAATGGGCACCAGAATGGCACCATCGTACGCAAATCTGTACATGGGATTGTTGGAAGAAAGTTTTCTAAAGACACAAACACACCAGCCATTATGTTGGTATAGATATATAGATGACATCTTCCTAATTTGGACACAGGGTGCTTCAACACTTGAGGCATTTTTAGACAGCCTGACACAATTCTCCACACTTCAATTTACCTGGGAGAAATCTACATCAGCCATCACCTTTTTGGATGTAGAGGTAACACTCCAGAATGGAAATATCAACACAGGAATGCACATCAAACCGACAAACCACCTACAATATCTCCATTTCGACAGCAACCATCCAATAAACATAAAACGATCCATTCCATACAGTCAAGCAATCGGAGGTAAGAGAATCTGTTTAAATGATAGGGAATTGGAAGATTTTAATAGAAAGATATCAACAGCCTTCCAGAGAAGAGGATACCCAAAAAAACTCATTGAAAACCAAATTCATTCAGCACAATCCTCGGTTCACCATAAACCACAAACAGAACAAAATAAACTGTCTTTAATAACAGACTACCATCCTGGTCTACATAAACTCAACAAGATATTGAGAGATGTCTTCAAAATTCTTCAAGCTTCCGTCCACACCAAAAATCTTTTCACCGATCCACTGCAAATTTGGTACAAGCAACCTCCCAACTTGAAAAACATCCTAGTACATCCTAAACTACCAGACCCTGATGCAGAGAAACCACACAAACTTCCTCATGGCTCCTTCCCATGTAATAGACCTAGATGCAAGACGTGTCCAATACACCCCTCAGCAAATAGTTTCAACAGCCAAACAACAAAAATGGTCTTCAAAATACAGGGTCATCATAATTGTACATCGAAAAATGTCATATACCAGCTACAATGTAAACTTTGCTCAGCACAGTACATAGGCCTGACCACGGATGGTCTGAATATCAGAATGAATGGCCACAGACATGATGTTAAAATTATGAATATGGATAGACCAACAGCTCAACATGCTGCGAGTCACAACATCACAACTTTTGATGACTGCTATATCACAAAAATAATTAAATCACTCCCCCCTGATTGCAATCCCTCAGAACTGAGAAGGTGGGAACTATCATACCTGTGGTATACCAAGTCCAGAGAATCCCCTAACCTCAACATCAGATAAATCCATTCATTTTTTTTTTGTTTTTTTTTTTGTTCCAAATAGCCTTATTTCTTTTCTCCTGACAGACTTATATAAACTATAATCACTCATATACTCATGGAAACAATATATATATATATATATATATATATATATATATATATAGGTTAGTTCTAGTAGAGCTTAAAGCTTATTTAGGAATTTTTTGGACTTGATAGGAGACTGACAGACTTACCTAAAGGCAATAGTCCAAAACTGCAATCTCTTGGAAATAAGCACATATAAAACACTTAATACACTTTTATTTGAAATATTTCGACCAACACGATCTTCTTCAGTCAAGAAAGAGAAAACAAAACAAAAGATTGAAGTGAACCACAGATGTGTATAAACATCCAAATGTCACAGATTCACAGATTTATAGTTTATGATATAGAGCTATATGTGATATGTGTAGAAATTGTTACATGTGAATCGTGTAAAGATTGGTTACTTGAAACTAGATATTAAAAGTCTGTCAGAAGGAAGGTAATGGAGCTGTTAAAAATGGTAGAAGTTAGGGGGAAGTTAAAAGGAGTTTTATCTGATGTTGAGGTTAGGAGGCTCTCTAGATTTGGTATACCACTGGTATGATAACTCCCATCTTCTTAATTCTGAAGAGTTGCAATCAGGGGGGAGGGCTTTGATTATTTTGGTGGTATAGCAATCATTGAAAGAGATGATGTTGTGACTAGCAGCGTGTTGAGCGGTTGGCCTGTCTATGTTCATGGTTCCAACGTCATGTCTGTGGCCATTCATTCTGATGCTCAGACTATCCGTGGTAAGGCCTATGTACTGTGCCGGGCAAAATTTACATTGTAACTGGTATATTACATTACTGGATGTACAAGTATGATGACCCTGAATCTTGAAGTCCACATTGGTTGCTAGGCTATGGAAACTATTTGTTGGGATGTGTATTGGACATGTCTTGCATCTTGGTCTATTGCACGGAAAGGAGCCGTGAGCCGGAAAAGTGTATTAAGTGTTTTATATGTGCTTATTTCCAAGAGATTGCAGTTTTGGACTATTGCCTTTAGGTAAGTCTGTCAGTCTCCTATCAAGTCCAAAAATTCATAATTCTGAAGAGTTGCAATCAGGGGGGAGGGCTTTAATTATTTTGGTGGTATAGCAATCATTGAAAGAGATGATGTTGTGACTAGCAGCGATGATGTTGTGACTGACTTGTCTGTCAGTCTCCTATCAAGTCCAAAAATTCCTAAATAAGCTTTAAGCTCTACTAGAACTAACCTATATATATATTTTATAGGTTATATTTTTCTTCTAAATTTGTGAGCTAGTGTCTTAGCTCTTTCATAAAGAATCTGACCCGAAATTGGGTTTCCCATAGAACGTTGTTGCAAAAGCGACTTGAAAATGCCATCTTAAAATTCTTGAATTTTACTGGTTATTGACTTTCTTGAAAAACTTTCATCTACATTTTTAAACCCACAGGGGGGGGGGGGTGCAGACTAGTCACACCTACTAAGAGTGGTTTGGTATCCCTCGCAGTACCCCAGTCAAACATACACACTACTGACAACACACACTTCATTATTACATACTAATACACTTTCTACATACACCACATATTCAACACAAACCTTAACCCTTAGTGCTCGGATTTTTGTAACATGCTTTGCTTCCCCACTTGTAATTAAATTGGGACAAATTCCTCACCTGCAGGTTGCATTATTGTTTATGGAAAACTTTGTTTTCTCTTACATGATTTTAGTAAACTAAGCTATTTTTATTCACTAATACTGTATGTACATGATTTTATTATCTTATTTGTAATTTTGCAGAGTATGATATCTTTGAAAACAGTCTTCCGGAGGAAGTCCTGGTTTTTTGCCGCATGTTTTGTAGTGAAAAACTGTTTCCCTTCTACCTCCTTTTATCTTCCTGTTACTGCAAACTACATAATCCTTAGAAGTATTTTTACCATTGGAAAAGATTAAATGTAATTTCCAATTCAGTCTTTCTTCTTTGTCAGTAGTTGACGGCCTCTAACTATACGGGTTATTCCTGATATCACCAAGTTTTGGCGAAACTATTCTTTTTAACAGGATTTTCTTTCATTTCCATTTTTTTGTTATTATAGATAGTAAAACTATTTACTACAGCTACATCTAATAGCCAGAAAAACATTGTCCTCCACCATTTATTTGTTCGTTTTGTAAAACTGCACAGTTCATTATATTGAACAGCTAAATCTATACTACCCATAAAATGGTTATATTTACAAATACCTGTTGGTTTAGTTATTTTGTTTATGAAACTGAACAACATTCTAATAAATCAGGATCAAGTAAAAGATCTGGAATTTCAGAATCACTAATTGCACGTGAAGCCATGGCAAACTACGAGTAAACAAATAACCGGCAAAACTGTAACCTACTTGCAGCTTACAACATAACGGCAAATTAGATTTTGTGATGACTCTCATATTCCTAGGCATTTTAAACTTAGTTCACATTATTTTCAATAGAGTGTAGCACCAAACGGTAAAAGATTGAATATCGTGAGCTTCGCCGCAGACGAGTTATAGGCATTTGAAAATCGTGTCGGGTGACCCCCGACATACGAGTAAACTGCAATATATGCTTGGCGGGGCTCCCCCGACAGTCGAGTGCTAAGGGTTAAACATTTCAACACTTACACATTCTCTTAGAGATTTTCGACTGATCAGAACCGTTGCACATTGGGAGTACTGAAAAGGCCAGAGCTTGACAAACTCTGGTCCAGAATGCTGTTGTGAGCTTGCTCTGCCAAAGACGTAAGCATGGTGCTGGTCTGCCAGCCACTTCAGGCCTTGGTCAGGGAGTGTCCGCTGTGCACAGGTGTCGGAGCCTGTGCACAGTGTTATGAGTACTCGGCTGATGCCCATCCAGTCGAGCTAAGAGGAAAACTATAGGCTCCAGAGTTCTGGGGATGAAAATAATCTTATTTTCATGGATCTCATGGTGATCCATGAGAGTACCCGTTCCTATAGTCCCGCCTGTAATGCCTGACACGGCTGGTTTTAATAAAATTTATGGATCTTAAAACACATCAAATGGTGTGTGTCTTAAGAGGACACATCAGGATTCACTTGACAAGCCTAAAGTCGATGGTTTGAGCAAGAAGTTGATGGTGGCAACGTCACCAGCATTGCCATCACTAAAATATTAGATATTTTCTAGTGCCGAAGAAGGAAAGGATTTGTCCAGAGTTTCTCTTTTTCTTATAAATAAGGCCATTACAGCCTGTGCTGGAAGTCCTGACTCATCTATCAAGAAATTGAGGAATGGGACACTGCTTGTTGCAACTAGTAGTTAGAAACATTCAATCTCTTTTAAAAACAACTTCATTTTTTACCAGGTCACGGTATCTGTGGCTCCACATTTCTCAAAGGGGGCCATTACATGTAGGGATATGATGTACGTCCCTATACATGAAATCAAGTCCGAACTGCTGTCACAGTCCATTACGGACATTGTTGCCATTATGAAATCAGATAAAGGCGAGAGAGTTGCAACAGCTTCTTTTATTCTCACTTTTGGTAAACCGAAGATACCTGATTACATTAATGCAGACTACCAAAGGCTGTCAGTGAGGCCATATGTATCTAACCCTTGGCGATGCTTCAAGTGTCAGCATTTTGGACACATTAGTTCTGAGTGTTCTAAACAGGATGTATGCGGCCACTGTAGCATGGAAGGCCATGAGGAAACGGATTCCCCGAAGTGTGGCAACTGTGGTGGTGATCACCCGGCTCGATCATATAACTGTCCTTACTTTAAAGAGGAGAAGGCAATCTTGGGCGTTTTAGCTAACCAGAGGATATAGTTTTCAGTAGCTAAGAATATCTTCAGAGCTACACAACCAAAGGTTGATGGTAGATCATATGCTGTTACTGTGAGCCCTACGAAAACATCCTGTTCCAACTGTGCTAACGACCATAAAAAATTGAAATTTTAACTGAGCAAGTTACTCGCCTTTTGCCTTTAGTTACAAATAACCCTCCATTAAATTTATTTCAATCTGCGACCACGTTGAGTGGTTTGCTTGTATGAAGCAAATCATGTGCCGATACAGGAATTTTTGCACAAAGGAAGCTGCCAGCAGGCAATAAACCTATTGTGACAAATAATACAAATAGAAAGGTTGGAGACAAACAAAGTCTAGTACAACCAAGCAAATCGGGACCAGCAGTAACAAGTGCTACAAAAAATACTACCAAAGGAGGGCAGTTTAAAATTTCCGACTTGGATAGTCGGAGGTTGGATAATTGGAGTTCAAAGATATTATTTAATACATAAATAATAAACAATAACTGATATATTGCGTTGAGAAAGTTAAAACTGGTGAAGGTAAATAGTCATATAGAGGGAGGAGTAGGATTACGTAGCCCCTAAAATTTAATGTAACTGCTCGTATGTACAAAATATTTAAATATTAATAATAAATTTAATATATATGTCTTTAAGGCAAGTCATAAAAATATGTTTTTTGTTCTAAAACAAAGAAAAACTATGGTTGTTATGACAGTTAGGGAATTGAGGAGGTTGTGATCAGGTAGGATACTGGATATTGTCAATAATGCTGACTGTATTTTTTCAGTAGCAGTATCCAAAAGCTATTTCACAGCAGTATATTGTCAATTTATTCACAAAGCCTTTAAACTTAATATCATCAGGAAATTTGTTACTGGTGTCATATAGGAGTACAATTAACAAAAGGGATTCAAAACTGACCCTTGTGAGTGTTGCATTTTCCCACAATAAAAATTTACAATCCTTACTCTTTCACTGAAACTAGGGCCCTGCAAGGAATTATAAATGTAAGTGATAATCTTCACTTTGCTTTCCAACTATTAAAATTGAAGAATGGAACTATGTGAAACTATCAAATTCTGCTTCAAAATCTATTAGAACTTTCTTTTCACAAATTCATGGTTAACACTTATATTACTTCCGGGTAAATGTTGACCTATAGTAAAACCCAATTCTAACAAACCCTGAGTATAGTTCCAACTGATGTGTTTAATTCCGTACATTTCTGTTTTCAGGAAAATGTCAGGTTCTTAACCCTAGATATACAAGTAATGCTATTTAATAGTGTGAAATGCAAGACACCATTTAATTTAAAGTTGACAAAACATATGTACATCATCAAAGTAGTGTGATAAAATTGCTACCAATTGACATAGAAAGTTTATTTTTTATATTTTATAATTCCAATCGACATTGGAAATAAAATACAAACAGGTATACAAATTTGAAACAAACTGTGGGAGCCTGTAAAATTGCTAAATGTTGACCAATGATTGGATACGAAGTGTTTCCATTTTGCCAGTCATCAATTGATTCATTAAAGGCTCTTTACAATGGAACTAATTAAAATGATTATTGTGCTTTGATCATTTTGCTAAAAATGTTTATGTAAAAAGTGAATTTGTCAATATATCAACAATATCAACAGTAATTTAATTGTGTTAAGAGAAAAGTGCTTTACACAGTTATTTATTGCCAAATCAATTTTAAAAAAATAATGCTTCGAAGACATTGATACGCTGTAGAGGTTGTTATTGGTCAAGAGAAATTTTGTGCTACAGATGGAAAATGGATAACCTATTCCTACTTCACCATTCTCTGTCTCTCTGTGTTCTGTTTATTGTGTTGTAAGATTACTTCTGTATTTTTGTTTAAATATTAGATTTGTTTTTAGTATTGTCATAGTATTATTTATAGTGTGTTAAAGATATTTAATGTAAAATTGCGATATTTTGTGTTCTGTAATGTCTCAAAATTATAATGCTGCTCGTATCTTTTGCAGCTCAATTGTTAAAACCATTGTCATTCATTTCTTGCAAATATATCAAAAAAAAAACAATATAATTTCGAACAACTTGTTTTTAGTTAGCGAGCTAGTTGTCAGTTATGTTTGTATTTATTAATAATATATTC
Source organism: Prosapia bicincta (assembly GCA_036971475.1). Taxonomy (NCBI): domain Eukaryota; kingdom Metazoa; phylum Arthropoda; class Insecta; order Hemiptera; family Cercopidae; genus Prosapia; species Prosapia bicincta. Next base: position 82,165,241 of record JBAIZL010000001.1, on the reverse strand, counting down.
TATTTCTTTATAAAATTTACTTATTAGCTTGTTTTAGTATTTTTTAAAGCTAGCTTATTGTAGTTATTACACCTAGTATGTAATTTTATGATAGTTCAGTATACACTACAGTAGAACTTACTCGGCTCCTGTTGGTTGGTCCGTCTTTCCAGTTAATCCAACCATACTCCTGCTCCAACTGTAGGGACTCAATGGCCGTCATACAGATAGTGGTTTTAACAAACCAATTCGTATAGCATTGAGGGAAGTTCAACTAATACTGAGTCATCTTACCCCTCAAAATGTCAAATGCCTGCATATATTCACAGTTAAAAACAACTGAATATTGAAGTTTATATTTTAGTTTATTATTTTTTAATTTAATAATATTTGATTACAAAATCATTATTTGAAAGAAAAAACAATATATATTAAAATGCTACTTATGATTTGAAGTTTAGTGGTTGGTTGTAGGCTTCCCCTGATATAGTCGCAAATAATTGTTCACTTCAAATTTGTACAAAAATGTAATAAATTAAATGATTTTAAAAAAATATATACTCTTCATTTTTTTACTTCATTTAGAAATTACTAAATTAATTCTCACTATTCAATAACAACCATTCCAATATGACACACAACCGAAATACACAACTGATAATAAGGTTTGGATTGAGAACTTGACCTTTATTATCAGCTGATAAGTTGGCTCTAAGAACTAGGACAGCAATAAAAATCCTACGTGTTTTGACCTATAATTCCGAGAATGGCTATAAATATCTGTTATTATCGTGACAGTTTCGAGAGTTGAAAACATTTCCTCAAGTCATCAGAAATGTATTGCAAGTACCTTATCTGAATCATGGAGACCATAACATAATAACAAGGGTCAAGTTAGACTAAAGATTTAACAAAAAACAAGATGTACAGTAGTTAAAGGTGCACTAACATGTCAGTATACACTCGGGACAATTAATCTATGACTAGCATTGCACGACACTAATTGTCATACTGGTGCCCTGTTATTCGTTTTGGCTCTGTATAGAAAATGTTGATACTATTTCCAAAATACAACAGCATCTACAACACCAGTTTGGTATTCAGCCGAGTTGATTAAGCAACAAATAATTATTGAATAATCGAAAATTAACCTTTTACTTACCAACTTCTCCATCAACTTTCTCTGACTATCAGCGAGATCAAATAACATTATTCACGTCTTCACTATCTATAAATTGTTATTTATAACTTAAAAATTATGTGTGTCTATAATTAAGATAGGTTCTTATTTCATTTATTAATATTGCTTTTCATTTCAGGATTCTTTCAGTAGACAAGATGAAGCATCAGGTTCTAGTAGTGAAATAGATGATTGCACAGATTTAGAAACAAATCAGTCCACTACTGTTTCAAGTGGAGGAATTGAAAGCGAAATAAAGTCTGATGTGCGTATTTTCTTTTTTCTATTCTTAGTTTTCACAGATTCCATTGTGGTAGGAACGATCATTAAGTGAGTTCTTATTAAGTATAAAATTTATTTGTATAAGCTTTTTGCTGATTCGTATTGAAAAGAATAGAAAGATGTATCAATAAGTAAAGTTTAATAAAATTAATTAAGTTCATAATATCTCATAGTTAAGTGTAGGACATTAAACTGGACTATTAGAACATTACCAGTCCTTATATACAAGAACTTGAAACATACATAAGTTTGTCTGGTACCAGACAAAGTGAAATTTATAATAATATAATCATCTTAGATACCAGTTTGTTTATCAAAATCTTTTTCACCATCAGAGGTAATTTAAGTGTTGACAATAACTTATGAAGGAGCGGCACCAGTGAATGCTTGAGAAGTGGATATGTTGCTGTATTATAGTGTTGCTGATGTTTATAGTGAGGCAGCACATATTATTGCTAATAGTTTATTGTGGAACAAGGCGGAAGCTGTATGCTCATGCTGATCACTTGACTTAGCTGGAGTATAATCCAATCCAAAAGTTGTTAAGGGTAGATCAGCAAAAAGTTAATCTTCTTTGTTTCAGTCTCTGTTTTTTCAGTTTTAACTACAAGACAATTTTTACAATCCATGATTGTAAAACATAAATATGCCTAGCTAAGCAATAAATACAAATGAATATAGAGTGTACTATAATTACCAAGCAGAATTGTCACACACACAAGAACTACATAAATTTATGCACGGCACATGATCACAACTACAATACAACCAGATTTGTTATGATTTCACCTCTTAAACCGTCATTTTTTAAAAATATAAATAAATAAACCACAAAATTTTTTTATTTATATCCTGATGTACATTTCGATTACAAATCAATCATCTTCAGAGGAAATTACTTCAAGTTTTTGTAGTAAAACAAGCCTCTGAAGATAATTGCTTTGCAATTGAAATGTACATTAGAACATTAATAAAAAGTTTTTGTGGTTTAATAGGTTTTATCTATTTATAATAAAAAATTACACCACAGTGGCTCCAAGTTATTATCGTTATTTCTAATCTACATTTATTATTATTTTGACAATTTTATTTTAAAGGTTTGTTTTAGTTTTAGTAAAAACATACAGTGTATTACTATAAGATTTTATATCCAAGAATTTACCTCTCACAAAAATCTGAGTTCCTAGACACCGGTTCATATTGTCATATTTGTTTTAAATTTTTTTGATAGATTCGCTTTTTAAATAAGTTTGAGCACTTGAAGAGTATTTAGTGTTTGTCAATTCATATGACACTGATATAGTAATTTTTGTATTAGTCATGCCTGATTGTATTTATTTTACTTTATTTGTTTGTTTTTTTTAAAAAATTTGTCAGTTATTAAAGTTGTTTATTTGAACATTTTTTGTATTTTGTACTAATAAGAAACTACCCAACTTTTTAATAAAATCTGTGAACTTTCCTGAGACTTTTATTTGTTGTATATATTTATCATTATATTAAAATTTAATCACTTGCCTATAGTAAAAACCTATTTTTTGTGTAAATTAGGATATCCATTTTAGGAGATTTGTCTTTTTATCAACTCAAACTGTAACTCACCTTTTGTTTTTTTTAGGTAGGTTGGAGATAGGTAATGTTTAACAGTGTGTGGCAACATAACTTTCTTTTTTCAAAACACAGTAGAATCTCTCCTACGAAACATAAATTTATAATTAATTTTAATAATGTAGGTACATACCTAATGTTTTGTTTCACATAGTTTTGAAGATCAAATCAGGTAGGTGACGTCCGCCATTGTCGATACACTGAGTAAACCGATTTCTAGCGTTTCTCATGACTCTTGCCATAATAGCAGGCGCTATGTTGGGAATTTCTTCATGGATGTTGGTCTTCAAATCTTGTATGGTCCTTAAACGGTTAACGTAAATATGGGATTTCAAAAGACCCCATAGAAAAAAAATCACAAGGAGATGTAATGGGCCAAGGAACTGCAGTTCTTTGTCTTTTCGCACTTGCAGTTTGTCTAAACATAGCAACCCATGTAACAATTGATTTTTGGTCCAGAACATGGGCCAACGGGTCATGAACACGGAGGCTAAATTAAACCAATTCCGAAAGGCACTCTGGCATGCGATTACAGAACATCCGCTCGAAAAGTACGCCTCAACTGCAAAAGCAAGCTCCTCACGGTTCCAACGCATAATGGCGACTGAACTGTGTCGGAGCAAAACTCTAGATTCCAGCCTATCGAATGAGACCACTAGTGCTTCGCTATGACATCAACCGTTTGAATAGCGCACATTTGAAAAAAGGAAGTTATGCTGCTGCACTCTGTATATTATATTACTACAATATACAGTAAACTCTCGATTATTCATGGTCTTTCTAGGATACCAACTACAGTAAACTCCCGATTATCTGTGGAATAGGGTGGCTTGGCAACGCCGGATAACGAATTCCCCGGATAATCCGCTATGAACAAATAATGCGCAAAACGATCGTTAATCGATTATTATACCATAAGTTACACAAATAATGACCCCGGTTAATGCAATTCACAAATAATCTTAGAGGACAAAGAAATACAGAAAATAATTTAAAATGTCGATGTATTATAACATGTACATTTATATGTCCAACTATTTACAATAAGTACATAAGTATATGTCAAAAGTAAGTATGTATGTACATATTTAATTTCCTTTACAAATAATGCAAAAAAAATCTGTCACTTTCGTTTGTTTTTTTTTTGTGAGCATTGATTTAGCTTTAGTGTGAGATCTAACCATTTTGTCGCACAGTGTTTACTTGTGTCACAAAGCCATAACGATTGATAATGTATATGATAGACATAGATAATGCATATGTCACGTCCTAGATTATTTATACCTGAGATTAGCTGACATTTGTTTATAATCTTATTATACACAGTAGGTTTTCGGGCGTCCAAGCATTTTGTCATTGTCTCTTATATACAGTAGTCTGTTCGCCCTTTTATTTCGCTGGCCCGCATTGGGATGCTTCCCTTTAAATATAAAAATTAGTACGTACATATCTATTCCCTTCATCTTAACTTCTATTAAGCCTAATATGTATTTACGCCGTAATTCACCGTTTGGAAATTTAAACACATGAATCTGATTGGAATAAAAACTGGATATATGTAAAACAATGGCAGACCCCGGATAATCCTCAAACCGGTTAAATCGCCAACGGATAATCGGGAGTTTACTGTATGTTGTTGTAGTCCCCCTCATATATGTGGAGAAACAAGATGGTGCATTTCTTTGCACTAAAATGGTACTAAAAAATTACAGTTCAAATAAAAAAGAGGTGTTTGATAATGAAAAACAAAAACTGGTGATAGACTTATTTTGTAAAACATACAGATAACTTTAAAAACCTTCTTTACTTTATAAATTAAATATATGTATGTATGTAATATAATTTATATACAGTAATCCCTCACTGTTCGCTAGGGCTACGTTCTCTGAACTTACCGCGAATAGCAAAACTGTGAATACTGAAACCAACTGTATATCGAAAGAAGAAGGTTATGTTCCACTTCCAAAGTGTTCTATTAATTACAGCTATTCTGTACACTTATAATACAGTATGGTAAATTTACGTATTAAATAATTACATATCTATTTTTATTCTTTACTTGCGTTTTCCTTCAATTCAAAACACCAAAATTCTATTAATTATGAGAGCTCACACACACACACAGATACATGTATTCTTCATTGTTAAACACTATTCACTAAATTTTTAAACATCTGATTTCAGACAAAAGTCTTTCAAACACTGGTTATTAAATTTAAAAAGAACTTGTTATTTTACTTCATGTGTAATTTATTTCAATTTTTTACACACTTCATTATATGGCGATAATGCTTCTTCCAGCTGCCGATTAAATTTTAAAGCCCGGTCTAGAGAGTGAACATTTTCAGTAACGGCTGCAACTAATTCAGGGTGGCCACTGACCTGGAAAACCGGGAAATGTCAGGGAATTCAGTTTGTCATGGAAAAGTCAGGGAATCTTAATAAGAGTCAGGGAAAAATTAGATCGATATTCGAATAGAAATATTGCACAAAGCTATAATGATTTGGGGTTTTGCCGCGCTAAGATCACATTCGAGTGATACGTTACGTATTTTTCCAAGGAGTTGCGAAAGCCAGTGGAGTATGTGCTGTAGCCGTGGCAACGGTTCGTGATAAGCAACGATAGCAGATGTGAGGGGGGAGGAGGAGGAGAGGTTTGGAATGGTCGACGCTTAGGACCTGTGTGACAGCTGACCTTGAATTGTGCCGTTGGTTTTGTATCTGATAACCCTCCTGCGTACGGCGTCTTGCAGTTTTGTCTTGAATCGATGTTAGCACCAAAGGTGAGGTAAGTTAAAATGACAAAGTATTATTACATTTAATTTTCATTAAATTAAGTTTTGTTTAAAGTATTTGTATAAATTTATATTAAAAGTATGTAAGATACAAATTTAATTAGTCGCCGTAATTGGCTAGACTAAAGAGAATGTAAAATAAAGTGTTCATATTGCCCACGCTAACCCGACTGTAGCTGAATACTGTAGAAGCGGAAATTATGTACCCCTGAGTTTGAGCGTTAACAATCAGTGAACCGTTCGAGCTAGAAAAAACTATTTGCACCATTAATTAGGGTGTATAATTTTGCGTTTGTTAGAGCACGTAAATGAAAAAAAATGTGATTTTTGCAACACAACGCAAAAAAGTACCGTTTCATCATTGGTTTTTTGTTTAAGTTCAACTTTGAAACAATAGTGTGTCAAAATCACTGATCCAATTTTTGTGAAATTTTTACACCGTATTATAAGACTCACTAGCCTAAATATTCAAATTTCATCTAATGTTTTAGTTACTGTAGATTTATTACAACAACTTTATCTCAGGGCTCCTTTTTGCGATATAATCGGAACATTAAATTCGATAAGTTCTTATATTTTATTTTATACAGGGATAATGTGCGCTGAAGCGTAAATTTTCGCGGCCTCCCGAGGTAAGAGTAGGCGTATACATTCTGGTCCGCCGCTCTCAACTGGAGAGGCCCACTGGAACCAACTGTTTAAATCAGATTCGAATGAAAAGTGTTTTTCTTCTCACGTAACATTATTTATAAATAAAACTGATTCTAGTATGTTTCCGGCTCACTATTTTACACACTGAATTATAGGAAACGGCTCAACCTATTTTTGTTAGTTTTTTCCTGGATGTCTGGGTAATTTAAGTATTTATCTATTATACATAGTGCAGTCAGACTGGGACGTTTTGTCTGCAAGTGCCTTGTGTACAATGCCGATATTTATTTCATTCTATAATTTGTAGATTTATATATTTATAGTTGAATATTCCTTATTTTCACTAAATTTTATACTCAGTTTTACATTCATGAATATAATATTTTTATTGAATATTTCTCATTATTGGTCGTTGGAAGGTTAAGATGATACTAGGCTGCAATAATTTTCCGGTGAGTTATTTATTTTTTTTATTGTGCACAATAATATGAAAACCTGCTATAGCCATCAGGATACACTGTACATTCCCCGTGTGTTCACGGACAGTTTTCGCATCAGCGCATACTAACTCTGTATCAAATAATATTCAATAACGTAACGCATCCAAAGTCACACAAAACTGTTTATAATAATTTTTATTTGAGATTTTATTCTTTAAAACAAGTTTGATCAGACAAAAGTGTCGTGAGATAAAGTTGCTGTACTATAATATCTGCAGTAGGCCTAAATGAGATAAAATTTTAAACTCATAATAATATGAGTCAAATAATATGGTATACAAATTTCACAAAGATTGAATTAGTGGTCTTGACGAACTATTGTTTTAAATTTGAACGTCAACAAAAACGATTGATTAAACGTTACTTTTTTCGTTGTATTATAATCTGTGTTTTGCGAAACATCATGTTGAAAATGTTTTTGTCATATGATTGAACGGTTGGTTCACTTGTAGTTAGCGCTCAGACTTGGAGACTATAATTTCTGCGTCGACAGAAAGCGTTTTGACTCTTGTCACAAAGCTATGTAAACGTGTCACAAGTGATGAATGCTCGAGTGTAAATATTTTGTATTGGAAATCAAGTGTCAATATATTCTGTCTTGCACAACAATATTTATACTTTAAATAAACTTTCCGGCGACACGTAACATTCCCAATTGTACTGTGTCTATTCACCCAAAGGCTTTTAATTACACCTGTCAGTGCTCGGCCAAGCCACTTCGACGGGGCGAGTATGTGATTACTTTTTGTGCTGTTATGGACGAGACAAACGAAATATCGAAAGATATCGTGCCGTGCAGCGCCTAAACTTTAAAGGGTTTAAGGTTTTAATTACTTAATCAGAATCAAATTTTGAAACGTAGCCGATATTTCAAAATTTCACTCGCTTGGCTCATTACAATAGCCATATTTTTTTCTAATATGACTACTAATATATATATATTCTTCACCTTCTGGCTTTAGGGAGGGGTTGGTGTTTCAGTAAGAAATATTATCATTTGAAAATTTCGGGGGTATTACTCAAATCATAATTACGTTAATTTTCCATGTAATTCATTGTTTTTTTAATTTTTAGGGGGATTTATCCATCCGTTCCCCCCTTGGGTCAAATAGCTCCTCGGTTCGGCATCTACCCCGAGTGTTGTCGAACTCGACTAAGCGCGGCCCGCGGGTAAACACCAAGATATGATCTTCGCGCTTCAGACTTATAGAACTAAATCAACAATACACATATTAAACAGTTTTTTTTTTCAATTATCTAAATATAAGATAGGCCCAACTACAAATTATTGTTTAAAAAGAATGGTAGGCCGAATTGGCTCAAATTTACATACCTTTAAAATCTTAAAAAATAACCGCAATTTTCGGCCAACAGTTCATCAATAATTGTAATTTTTTGAAAACAGTAGATAAAAAATTTTACATTTATTAAATTTGATTTAATTATGAAAAATTTGATTATTAAAAGCCTACATATTTACATTATTTATGAATTAGAAATTACTGCGTTCCTTGCCTTCAAGCCCATGAGGGAAGCCGCTTGAAATTATTTTTGTAAATTAAAACTTTTTTTTTTCTTATTAAAGCTACACTCGCAGCAAATTATAACAGGAAATCAATCAATTAATCAAAGGCCATATTAAAATCAATAAAAAATGCTCACAAAAACCAAACCTAAAAAAAAATTTCTACTAATACTGTATTTATTTATTAATCAACAATGTAGGCTTACTTACATTGGTTATAATTCCGTAAACTCAGTAAAGTCAAACAAAAATACATTCAGTTGTTTTTTACTCTTTAAAACTTTTTTTTTCATTTTTCTAAAATTGGAAAAAGTGGAGATTGGAAATTTTGCAGTTAGACACCTCACATATTGACTCGGAAAACAGCTGTTTGATTGACTTCCTGTTATATTGACTCATTAAAGTCAAACCAAAATACATTCAGTAGTTTGTTACACTTTAAAACTTTTTACACTTTGATATAAAAAAGTGTAATATTTCCATGATTAGATAACACGTTTTACTTTTAAGATTATTGTAGGCTACTGTAGACCTAGTTTTGGTAGCTTAAGTTAATAAAAAATGCAAGAAAACATGCTATTGACAAAAAACTATTTTTTCACAAGATTGTGTGAAAACTCCCCTAATTATAACTTGACTTTTTAAAAACAAGTAGGCCTATGCAAGTAAAAAAATATATTAAAAACCACAATACTAAAACATCACTTTGTATCATCTCAGCAAATTATTTAAGCACTTTTTTATTTCTCTTTGGTAAACTGCATATAACAAGTTTTGATAAGTGCAGTTTTAGTTTTGATAAGTACCTCAAAATTTAATTTAAAAGAAGCTAAAACTTTTAATCTAACTAAACTAATAATGAAAAATTAATTTTCAATAGTTCATAGTGTTTTAATTAAATCATTAATGTAATGCAACTTACTGAAAAATTTTTATCGCACTTATGGGGTTAACATTATTCTTAAACTCATGAGACAGCACAAGTAAATGAAAAATTTACTTTAAAAAAGTTTGACTAAAAGTGACTTTTTCAGTAGAATAGACTTCCAAAAGTGGCCTGCTAAACAAAGTGAAATTATATACCTCCTTTATTTGAAATATAAATGTTAAAGGGGTAAACTTAGGAGTAACTCCATTGCATCTTACAATGAGTTTACGTTCTTACTTTCTCACACACATCTTCAAACAGCTTTAATGGTATCACATCTCCCAATATTTAGCACTATTTATGTAGTTATTTTTATTCGATGTTTAGTGTATCATTTATGAAACTGCAACCTTTATGTAATCTAGAGTTATGTGTTTACAGATGTCGATATTTAAGAAAACCACCTTCAATGACACATGGCTCCTTAATAGTAGCTTCTCTCCGTGGCTGCAAAGAGTAGAAACTGACAAGTACTCAGCTTATTGTACACTGTGCCGAACAACTTTTTCCTTGAGTAACATGGGAAGAACAGCTGTTACTAGCCACTTATCTGGTAAAAAACACAAGTTAGCTCTCAGCAGTAAGTGTGAAACTAAAAATATCAAAGGCTTCTTCAGTGTTAGAGATGAAGCAAGTAGATCTACAAGTATAGCCGGAACATCTACATCAGCCCTCTCACAAAGCTTAAAACCCCCAGAAATTAGTTTACCCACCTTGACAGTTGAACCACAAATTTCAGGCTCCAAAAACACTGGTTTGAACAAATTTTTACAGTCAGAAGCTACTCTAAAATCAGAAGTAATATGGGCTATAGACACTGTAATGCAACACAGATCAATGAGAAGCAGCGAGAGAAGTGCAGATCTTTTTAAACTCATGTTTCCAGATTCAGAAATTGCGAAAATGTTTCAGCTTGGTAGAACAAAAGTAGGATATTTACTAGTTCATGGTATCGCCCCATATTTTAACATAATCTAAACAAAATGTTGAATGATTCATCTTATTTAGTCATCGGATTTGATGAGTCTTTAAACAAGGTTTCACAGAAAGGACAAATGGATATATCAGTCCGATTTTGTGATAGCAATAACAAAGTACAGTTTAGGTATTTCAACTCAGTGTTTTTGGGCCATAGTACAGCTGATGATTTATTGGATTCATTTGTCAAAGCAATTGAAGAACTTGACTACAAGAAAATTTTACAGATATCAATGGATGGACCAAATGTTAACCTTAAATTTTTGAGACTTTATCAAGAATACCTCAATAAAAAAAGATAATTGCAAGATTCTTCTTGACATAGGTAGTTGTGGCTTACACACTGTCAACAATGCCTTTAAAGCAGGAATCAAGGCTACTGGATGGGGTGTGGTTGAATTTTTAAGGACATTATACAATTTATTTCACCATGTACCATCTAGAAGAGCTGTTTATACTTATTACACAAATTCAACTACATACCCAAAAAAATATTGTGATGTTGAAAATAGTAATGTTGCAAAGACTGCTCAGTCCATCCTACCCAACATCATAAAGTATGTGGAAGGAGTGGAAAAGGACAAAAAGGAGCCTAAGTGTCAAAGTTTTGTGACTCTCAAAACCATTGTTGAAAGATAAACTGTTAAGTGTAAAACTTGCATTTTTTCAATCACTAAGTGAAGAATTGGAGCCTTTCCTCCGAGTATTTCAATCCGACGAGCCACTTGCACCCTTCCTTTACGACTCTCTATCAATTACTTTGAAAAGTTTAATGTCTAAAGTTGTTAAAAAGGACAAGTTAGCAGAACACTCGAACAGTATCATCAAAATTGATTTGAATAAAACTGAAAACCTAAAGAGATGTCAAGAAATTGATTTAGGATATGGAACCCGACAAGCCCTTAACAAAATTGGCAAATGCACAGATGAGGAAATTTTCCACCTAAGGAAACGATGTAGAGAAGCTATAGTGGCAATTTGTTCCAAACTTCAAGAAAAGTCGCCTTTAAAAAGTAAATTTACTAAAGGTATTTCGGTTCTGAACCCAGAAATTGCTTTGAAAGATCAACTTAGAGAAACCAGAATGAAGTTTGCTCTTGAAACACTTGTTGAAAATAACTGGCTTGTTGGTTCATCAGCGGATAAGATACACAGAGAGTTTACAGAACTTTGTTCAACACTCCTTGTAGCTGATCAACTGAAGTCGTTTGACAAGAAAAAACAAAGATTGGACAAGTTTTGGTTGATTAATGTTGCTAATTCAGTAAGCGACTTATCTGATGACATGATGAACTTTTTAAAAATGATATTAACACTGTCTCATGGGAATGCATCCCTGGAAAGGGGGTTTTCAATAAATAAAGAATGCATCATAGAAAACCAGACTGCGGAGTCGTTGATAGCTCAACGTGTCATTTTTGACAGTGTATTATCTGCTGATGGACTTGAAAATCTAGAAATCAGCAAATCCATGCTGCAATATGCCAAAAATTCAAGATCCCGCTACCACGAAGAGTTGAAAAGAAGACGCAGAGAAAAAACCAATGAAGTAGAATCTTGAAAAAGGCAGGCAGAGGCTTCAAAAGAAATCAAGAAATTAGCGATAAAAAAAAGAGAAATTTTAGAAGAAACCCAAAGAAGTTTAGATGAAATCGAGGCAAAACTGACATTGTTAAAAAAGTAGTTTGGTACAGGTAAAATGTTTTTAAGCTGGCACTTGAGGGTTGCGGGCCTTGGCGAGATCCTGAAGGTGGGGGGAGGGTGGAAGTACTCCCAGGCTATTTCTACAAACAATCGCTTTGATTTCCATTGACTCTAGGGTTTCCCATCGCATTAAGGCTTATGCGGGGAATTAACGGGGTTGTTAATTTTTCAAGTATAGTGATTTTTTAAAAATTAATTAAATGAAATTAATTTTTTAATTAATATAAATTAATTCATACTTATTTCCAATGAATTTATGCATTTAGGCTTCATTATACTATAAAAACTGTGGAAGTAAAAATCCAATAGGATTGGCTAAGGGTTAGGACGCACTAGTATCGATTTTTGGCCCCAATGAAAGGGGACAGCAGTGCCTGATGTTTTCTGGGTGACTAATAGAGAATTTTCACCTAGGATCCAAGAGCCAGCTTAAAATATTTAATCTGTAGTTTATTGTGAACAATTTATAGATAGTGTTTGTTACTCTCAATATCATCATCATGCTACTTATTATTGGTGAGTTATTGCTGCAAAGTTTGTTTCTTTTAACTTTGATTTAGATAGATCTTTCCTTACAGTAGGATAGGTTTATTTCTCTTAAAAATTTTCAATACTTTATGAATTTGAATCATGTATCTTCAGATTTTGTGTTTTAATATGTACCAAATGTATAAATAACCCGTATTTTATTTGCTTTTGGAGTCTAAATTACCATTAGGAATAACCTTATCATCTAGTTGGTTAAAAAAAAATTGAAATTACTGTACTCAAAGCCCTTGCAATACGTCGCTATCTTGGAATTTTTGCAAGTCAGGGAAAATAAGTTTGTATCAGGGAAAAGTCAGGGAATAGTCAGGGAAAACCATTAATTGATATCAGTGGCCACCCTGTAATTTTTTCGCTAAACATAAAATTTCTTTTGACACAGTTAAATATCAACTTCGGCAACACATTTTCAACGATTTCTTCGTCTTTGTTATCCGAGATAGGCATAGGTTCGGTAATTAGTTCTTCCAGTTCTTCTTCCGTCAAATCCTTGTTCGCACTTTTCAAAAGATTGTCAACATCTTCACTGTTAATGTCTTCAAATCCTTCACCATTAATGCCATGTGCTACTGAGACAATATCAGTAACAACGTTGGGAGCTTCTGTCATGTAATCTAACCTGTAATACATTTAACAAATCAATAATCCAACCTGTAAATATATATAAAAAACAAACATATAATAACCTCCAAAGATATACAATATGGAACTAAGGTTTGTTTTTAATTACCTTCATTTTACTAATGTGGTGCTATTCATCTCTACTACTGCATTCAATTTTAAATTCTCAATAATTATTCATATATTTTATTTCAAATTTCTAATCGAATTTCCCATTTATTTTCATAAAATTTAATTTAAATTTATTTAAATAAAAAAAATTTACATTTAATTGAAAAATATTTTAAAACATTCCCAAATTATTTCATCTTGTGATACTACAAACCATAACTTAATCTACTTTTATATCATCTTTAAATTTATTTTCTTCAAAATTAAATTTTTATAATTTTTTACCCAAGTTTTTTTTTATGAATGTATCCTCTTTCAAATTTAATTTACTGAATTAATTTCTATTAATTATTTTCTTTCATCAAAACATTACACATAAACAAAAATCACTTGTGAAAAAACCACTTAATTTTTATATAAAAAAGACATGAAATAAAACTAACATAATTATAAATCTAAACATGTTTATATTTATCAATTGAGAAATTGTTTTCGTATTATTCCATAACTTCGTATTATTTCATTTAATAATTACAGTTAAAGCCTTTTTGAAAACTTATGATTACTTTGCAAATCTCGCCTTATTGAAGTCATTGAAAAAGTTTTAAAATCAATTAAAATTTTGTAGTATCTTTAGACTACTTGATATTTAATTAAAATTTACTTTGAAAATCAGACAAATATGAATTAAACATTTTTCTTCTTAAAGTTTTATTAATAATTTTAAAATCTCAAATAAAATTAATTAATCAAAATTTGAATATTTAAAGACAATAAACAGTGCTGTTTTACCAGTTCACTTTCACGGGAATCTTCTCGTTGATCGGTCCTTGGTCCGGTCTGTTCTTGGTCATGGGGTAGAATCTCCCACTCTCTCTCCTCCTTGCTCTCGCTCTGCGTAGGTCCTTTTTAGTTTGGCTGCACTGGATGTTTTCTTTGTCTTGATGTTTTTGCTTTAATCAGATCTTATTTTTATATAAATTAAAAAGTCGTTTGTTTAAAGCTCGTTATTCTCGCCTTTACTTTTCTTTAATAAATTAATTTATTTTACTTTCCTACAATTTTATTTAACTTTTAAACTTTATTTAACTGTTTTTGATATTTATTTTCATGTTACAAAACGACTTTAAGCCTACTTACTTACAGTTTTGCCTTTAAACCTATTTTTATAATTGACCATTTATGTAACAATGCGTGACACATATTTTTAAAAATTTTGAAATAAAAAAGCACTTTGAAAACAGATATTAAATGTACAGTTTTAAATTTTCAACAAGTTTTTTCCTAAAACTTACTTCGGGAAAGCACGAATTCTTCATTTTGGCATCACCACTAGTCTTTAGCCACACATTTTCTATTTATCATTCACAGTTTTTAAAAATAATTTCGAACCTGACACATCACCTTCTTCCGTTTTGTTTCTAGACTGCCGTAGCCTTAGTTAGCATCCATTCAGCTAGCGACTTTTGATATCCCTTACTCTGCATTTATTATAAACAATCAGAAATTCCTTCGAATCATAAGAGGGCTGGTGTTCTATTTTCCCACTCTCTTCTTCTTTATGAACAAATAATCTGTTTCACTTCAATCCCTCTAACTTTCTTTTAGTGCGATTAAACAATTTTAAATTCTTAAAATTTTTAAATTATCTCAGATTTCTTCCACTGATCACAATGAACTGTCGATAGAGTTTCTAGTAAAAATTGGCATTTTACATAATTGAACATGGCTTTTGTTGCTGGGAAATTATATCTCGTCTCTTTCAAAATGACTTTTCTTAAAGTTTTAAAGTTAACAAAAAAGCTTCAAGTTATTTTACAAAAATTATTCAAAATCAAAATTGCTTTAAATTTTTAATTTTTCTCATAGGTTTCCACGTCTTGAGACCGGTATAATATGGCATCTAATTATATCCATCAATGAGAAAAAAATTAAAAGACAGATATGAAGAACATTTAAATGCTTATAAAAAGCTATTAATATATAAATCAAATTTTATATATCATTGTATTAATAACCACCAATTTCCAAATATTGAAAATATGAAACTTATAAAAAAATAATAAAGGATTAAGAATAAACATACATGAAACATTCGAAATATATAAATACAGTAATAAAACAAATTAAAAAAAGAAGAAATATAAATAAATTCTAAATTTGATACTATATTCAATGTCTATATTGTTATGGCAACAAGATAAACTTGGCAATTTGTATAAATTTGGCAACAATGCTATTTCTAATGTAACATGTTTTTTATATCTTGCATTATTGTATTATTCATTCCAGTTGATTTTGGTACTGTTTATGAATGAAAAGCTTTGAATAAAAATTAATAAATAATTTTTGAATTTGAATAGCTAAACGTTGCAGTACATCCTTATAAAATTCAGAGTTCACAGTTTTTCCGCTTGAAATGAACTCTGATCGCACTATGCCCTCATTAACATAAAAAACAATGAGCATGTCCTTGGTGTTCCTTTTTAGGGACTGACGTGCCTTTTTAGGGCAAGGAGATGCACTGGTTTTCCATTGGGAACTCTGTATTTTGGTATCAGGGTCATATTAAAAAAAACCCAACTTTCATCTCCATTTACAATTTTGGCCATGATGTCTGGATGTGCTTTGAGACGATTCTTCAACTCTGTGCAGACTGGCGCATGATTTACCCTCTGTTTGTCACTCAAAAGTCTAGGAACAAATTTTACACTCACTCGTCTCATTTGCAAATTATCGGTTAAAATGGTTTAAACGGAACAGTGCGAGATGTTAAGATCTTCTGATAGCTCTCGAATAATAGCCCTGTTTGAACGATCAATTGTTTCTACTTTTTGAACATTGTCATTTGTTTTTGAGTTTAATGGATGTCATAAACGCTGCTCCAACCAACTCATTTCCTCTTTTAAATTGGTCTTACCACTTGTACACAGTCTTCAGAGTTACCCCATTATCGCCATATACAGATTTTAACATTTCATGAGCTTATTTGGCATTCTTTTGCAACTTAAAACAAAACTTAATGTTAATGCATTGTTCGAAATCCATGATGCACAACAGACACGATAAACACAACCTCACTCTACGGCTCTGGCAGTCGACTTACAGATAAATTCCTTAAAAAGTCAATTATTAAGTTTTAATAATTTTACTTGTTATGAATCTTGATAAATAAATAACAATAACCCTTGCTACAAATATTTAAACACCTTGATGTACATTTCGCCAACACAGTTAGCATCATCAGAAGGTTACATCTTGATGTTGGAGCTATAAGAGAACAAAAAGTAAGTACACATTATTTAAAAATAAGCCTAAAATATGTTGGCGATTCTCCGGGAAAATGCCGATATTGTGACTGGCAGCTAAAGTGTTAAACAGTCTTTGTTTAAAATGTAGAATATTTTGAACAAATTAAAAAATCCACACGGGCTCTTTTTAAACATAAAACAAAATGTTTTTGAACATAATTCGTTCTTGATTCCTATAATACTATATATTCTTGATTTTTCCCTTCAAAGTTTTTTGGGATTGTATAATGTTCAGTAAATAATACTGTAGACTTGCCACTCAGATTTTAGTAAGTCATGCAAGTAACACTAGTAATGGCATTGACTGCTTGATTAAAATATGGTGTTCAATCATCACTCAGGTATATGTTGAGTGTCCTCGGTTTCAAATGTAAATTTTAAAAGATTAATTAACTTACAAGATCTTTATGAAAGTTATTGTACAAGCTTTTAGTTTTTTACTAGCTGTTTATTGTTGTGAGAATAATACGAATGAAGAATTATTGTGAAGTATCCCTAACTACAGACATGAATGTGTATCTCTAATGCTCTGCTATTATTAGTTCTTTAATTTTGTTACAGATCAAGTTAAAACAAAAAGTTTTTGCTGATGGCTCTAATAACAAGATCCAAAGTAATAGAAAAAAATCAAGAGATGAATCTCCAACTGATGTTGAAAGCAGTGAAATAGCTTTAGCAAGGTCAGTTGCTAGACCAGGGAAAAGACGAACTAAAGTTCCAAACAGACCCAACTGCTCCCTGAATCTATGGAGTATTATGAAGAACTGTATAGGAAAAGAATTATCCAAAATACCAATGCCTGTAAGTATAATTGCATTAATTGTGTATGACTTTCATTCATTGAAAAGGTTTTTTTTTTCTAATAAAAGTAGTACTTTGCGTTTTTTTTTAAAAAGTGTTGATATTAAGAATTTTTTTTTTAGTTAACATGTTCTTAATAAGAAGTTTTGTTCAATACATTACAACACATCCAACCCAACATGCAGTAAAAGAAATGGGTAAACATTTTGAATTGTATCACTTTTTAATTTCATTATGTATACATATTATTTATTCATAGTTTCATGTTTAAGGGTTGATGTTTTACTGTAAACTTTACTCTATGTAAACTTCCCTCTACCTATTTTCTACTTAGGTCTTTCTTAAAAACTGTATTATCCTGAGTCTCTGAAATTTCTACATTTAGGGACATGTTTTTACTTGAAGCTTATTTTACAAACAGATAGACATTTCAAATACAGTAACATTATTTACTTAATTACTTACTTCTTCATACAGGCGTCCAGCTTCAGGTGTAGCCGATAGCCCGATGTCCATGGTATGTGATAGATGCAGTAACCCAGTATTGTTTATTCTTTAGTATTTCCTGCCATGCATATACTTGGGTTTGTAGAATATCCCTTGCAGGAATCGGTAAATGACTACTAAGTAATATATGCTCCAAGCTCTCCTCCTCGTTGTCGCTATTGCAGGGAATCCGAAAGGCCAAAGCAGAACAAATATTTTTGAGCCACAATGTGACCTATACATGCTCTAGCTGTGATAGTAGCAGTCGGAGGGCGTATATTTTTGTATGTGTTATGTTTAGGTGGCTTTGGTTGTATTTGGTACAGGTTTCGACCTGTGGTCCCGAACGTCCAAATATCTGTCCAGTTGCATCTGATTTATCCTCTTTCTGAGCTCCTACATCACAGTAAGGAGAATCTATTTTGATCAGCAGGAAACATTTAATAGGCCTCCCTGGCAATTTTTCTGCTATTTCATTACCAATTATACCACAATGTTATAGCTTCTTAGTTATAGCTTCTAAGTGAAGATAAAGAAACTGTTTCCTAATTTCATCAATTCTGAAGAAGTATGTAATCATCTTGGATCTGGATAAAGCTTCTAAGACCAATTTAGAGTCGCTGAAAAAACAAATATAATTCTTCTTCAGTGAATATCAGCTTGCTAATATTGTATTGATTGCTAGCAGTTCGGTGTCCATGCTGGATTGAGCATTTGCAGGTATGCAATACCGATCACCATTGCTTTGGTTAAAATAGCCTGCATCTGACTTCTTGCTATCCTTATCCAAAGACCCATCTATAAACATTTTTATATGACTACAGTGCTCATCATCAATCATTTCTGCCGTGACTGCTCTCAAAGTTTCGGCATGGTCATTTTTAGTCACTTTCTGAGGAAGTTGCAATACTTATTTAGATGCGTGGCCAGATCCTAGGTGATTCCTCGTAGAACAGTGGTATTTGTTCTGGTTGGTTATGCCGAATCATTCTAGAGAAATTGTTCATTATGATTGGTGAACAAAGTTTTAATGTTATACCTACGAGTACCAAAGTTGTACAATGGGTATTCGATTGTCAGAGTTTTGATTTTTTGAAGTTTATTCCACATTTGCCTTTTAATGAAAACTTTAATGGATTCCACTCTCAGTTCGACTTTCATTAGAGCTATTGAAGTTGTTCTTGTGCAGAATAGGCAGAGGCAAATTGCCGCTGATTGAATACCTTGAATTTTATTTATGTGTGTTTTGTAACAGAACCCCATACTTCGCAGCAGTACATTGCCTTTGACCTCACCAACAAGAGATATAACAACTTCAACCTTGTGTCCATAGCCAAGTCACGGCTGGCCATCGTTTTCAAGATATTTAGTCTAGGTGTACATCTTAGTACAACACAATCCACATGTGCTGACCACCGTAATTTCGAATGCAACACAACCCCCAGCAGTTTTGGGTTTCTATTATGCTGAAGCAGTATGCCATTTAGTGTGAGATGTGGTATATAATTTGCAGGGCTATTTCACCTAGAAAAGAAGGTACATTTCCTTTTCTAACTAGAAATTTTCAATTACCACTTCTCGCACCATCTACTTATGGCATCATGAATCCTTTGAACGGATCGAGTGGCTTTTTCTTGATTAGAATTCGTAGCCCATATAGTTTTGTCATGCGCAAAAGTGGCATAATGTACATCTTTCTAATCAGATTGTAACTCTTCAGAAATGAGGAAATAACAGCTGTGCATCAAAACAAGAGAACCCCCTAACATCAACAACTGATTAACTCCATTCGCCTTTGTTCCGACAGACTTACATTTGTGTGTGTTTTTTTAAATAAAATTTTATAATGAATAAATGTCTATAATTTATTATGTTTAACAGCATGTTATTAAAATAAATATACTAGTATAAGGACTTTAATTTTGTGCAAAGCTGAACCAGAACCTGAGTCATTTATATATCTATACGTATGTGACAACATCAGTTCCTCTGTGTTCCATAAAAGATGCAGTGCATCCAAAATACAGTAGAGTCTCGAAAATCTGAGTCTTGATTTTCTGAGGCTCCATTAAATTTGAGCCTATTTTTATTTCAAACTATTTCAATCTATTTAAAAACAAAATTAGTAACTATTAGACAAAGCAATGTCACATCCCGATGAAGATCAACTGTGGTTTCATGTTATCTGTGTTTTATTTCTACCTGCAAATGTAATGAGCCTAATCCAGCCGATGGTCAGGGTGTTCTGGAATGTATGGAAAAAATACATACGTTACCTTTAACAATCTCTCTTGGAAACGACTGAAAGGGAAGAAAGCATTGTAGGCTTTCTAAGTAAATATACTTTAGGAAGTTGTGCTCTGTATAACCGAATCATGGAACGAAATGAAAGAAGAAACATCAAGTAAGTCGTGGAAAAATGTCCTGAGTCATAATAAAACTGTTGCCTGTGTCATTGATCCACAAGAGATTTAACATTTCTTATCAAGAATTTTCCAGGTTGTGAACATGTTGATGATAAGGACGTATGTCAGTGGATGAATAAGGACGAATGTAAGTAATGATAACACATGTTACGACTATTGAAGTGGTACAAGAAACTACTGAAGGCAGTGAGGATGAGAATAAAGATGAAGGTTTGACTGAGATAATAGAAGAAGGGGAAATTAGTCACATTGAAAGAATGCCTGTTTAGGAAACTGCTCTATGCTATATTGAATAACAGACACCACGTTAACAGATGTGCTTATGCTAAGACTTCTACGCAACACCACAGCTCGAAAACGATCTAATAAGCGGACGTAGAAGACACTTTATACCTGTTTCCAAAATAAATGTAGCAATTGGGATAAAGAATGTATTCCAAGGCAACATTATTTTATGTAAATACTGTGATCAACACAGTACTCCAAACGTATGTTGTGCATTATTAATTATAGTATTAGGTTTCATTAAAAACCATATTTTTTCTAATGTACAGGAATGTATTTCCGTGTAATCCGATTTTTCGTTAATCAACCGAGGGAGTCTTGGTCCCTGAAAAAGAAAGGAAATTTACATAAAATATTTACCAATACAAATGATAAAATACTATACGACAAATATTAAAACTCAATAAAAAATAGAGAAATTAACATAAAAACCTAAAGTATCTACTACTAAAATATACTACATACTAAAATTAACCACTCAACTTTTAACTCTGAATGTTTGTTTCTGTTTGTGTCATGTGTTTCACAAAACAATAGATATCGATAATGTAAATGCAGGCATAGATAATGCTTGTCACATCCTAGACTATTTATAACCGAAATTAGCTGACACTTGTTTACTACAATCTTATGATTGTACAATCTTTTGTCATTGGCTCTTATTTACAGTAGTCTGTTTCCACCACAAGTCGGTTAATTCACTCTAATAGACAGTTATCGTTTATTCTTGCGTTAGTTCAGAAAGCTTAGTTTATTTGTATGATTGTTATTTTTACCAGATATTCTGCTGCATTAAGTGGTTAAACTAAACAAACCTTGAAATATAAAAATAAATTCATATTAAATCTATTCATGAAACTCCCTTTGCTTCTTTGAATGCAAAGAAGAGGCTCCTCGGGGCAATAAAAAGATGTTTAAGTTTTTTTTTGTTTTATTAAAACAAACCCTGCACATCTTCCGAGTTTTCCTATTTGATCCTTCAGGAACCGGGAAAACTGCAGGAAAATGTTCAGTTAGGTATACCTGTCGGGTTCTCGTGAGAGGTTGGCTTGAAGAAGGGGACCAATATTTGAATCTCAAAAAGTTAACTTGGGATGGTGGTATTTCAAAATGATCAAGGCACAATGTACTCCAAACTGTTCTGAAGCACTTACGTAAAAATT
The DNA here is from genome assembly GCA_036971475.1 of Prosapia bicincta. NCBI lineage: Eukaryota > Metazoa > Arthropoda > Insecta > Hemiptera > Cercopidae > Prosapia > Prosapia bicincta. Next base: position 82,143,361 of record JBAIZL010000001.1, on the reverse strand, counting down.
TTTAAAACACTTATCAAAACTAGAAGAGTTTTAACTAGACTGGGAGTGAGCTTGCCGGTGTCGCAAGAGAACCAAGAGCATGCCAGTACGCTGGCAGTGCTGAACGTGTTTAAAGCTAAGGATGGGAATAATGTATCACAAGTTTTATAACCATGATAATATGTTGTTTTTCGTATTCTTCACTTTACTTCACAAGATTTAGAGTTATTGTTTATTAATAATAATTTAAGATAAATTTATTGTTTTTTTCATCTCAGGCTTTGGCAAACGTAATGAATTCAACAAAATTTTGAATAGATAATAATTCAACAATGTATATATTATTTATTATTGAAGGAAACTATTATACAATGAAATTAGTATTTGTTTTGGATGTTTATATTAATTTTTTTGTACAAATTAACAATCTTTGCTGCCAGAACATTCCTGGAAATAAAGTTTATTAAATATCTTGAAACAAAAATAAATATTTTATGCTATCCTCTAGCCAAATAATCGGTGGAGTAGGACAGCTATTTTTAATACAAAATTTGTTGCAACATGATCAAGTATAAATATCCATAAATCATTAACAATGAATAGTTCTATTATGTTCAAAATTTAATCAGTTGTAATTTATTATAGGTTAATTTTTCGGAGCCTTTGTCAATGTTGCAACGATTAGCTGAAGATTTTGAGTATGCAGACTTGTTAGATCGTGCAGCAAAATGTGAAGACTCAACGGAACAGCTTACTTATATTGCAGCTTTCACAGTATCTAGTTACTCTAACACTGCAAATCGTATAGGAAAGCCTTTCAATCCATTATTAGGAGAGACCTATGAGTGTGATCGTTCTGATGACCTTGGGTGGAGATTAATTTCAGAACAGGTAACCAAATTTTATTAATGTTATGCTAATAATAAATTAGATCTAAATTAGGTAGTAATAATAATAGTTTTTCACATTTGATTGATTGATATTGTTGACCATTGATACTTGGTAGAATTTAACTTTTGTTGTATAAGTATATTTACTTTTTCACAACATTAATTAACACTTTTTGCATCAGTTAATTGGGATTCGCTTTCCTTGTCAGGTCCACTTAATTTTGAGCTAATAGGCATATTTTCCTTATTTACTCTTAAAATATGTTTGTTTACTTTTGAAAGGCTTGAAATTGTATTAAACAAAATTCAAAACAACTGACGTTTGTTGTGTTTAGACTAATTTTGTTTTCAATGTTTTAGGAATGTCTACTGAAGACATTTATAGAAAAGAAGTTTATTATATTTGTTTTTTTTTTAACAAAAAGAATAATTTTGTTATCAACTTCAGTTTTATATTATAGTGTGTGTTACTTAAATAGACAGTAAAAATACAGAATGTGGGTTTTCAAAACATTCTACTAAGTGGTTTAATTTAAAATAGGAATTGAAAAAAAAACAAATACAATAATATGTTCATGCAACATTCTCCTAAACTTACAGATTGGCTCTTCATGGCATCTTGTTGAAGTGTAATATACTGGATATTTATTTAAAAAATAATATGTAAAGCTGGTTATTATAATCATCTTAATTTCAATGGTTATGTTAATAAATAATTTATTTATAACTAAGTGAAAAACTACACCAACCTACTGTGCTGATGCATTTATAAAGCCTACTCTTTGTACGTAGATAGTCTTCATAAATGAAACAACACAGTTCCATGTGTCAGCACAGTAAGTTGCTATAATTTTTCACTTAGTTATAAAACAGTTCCATTTTAAATTTTGGTTGAGTTTTACACCCAATAGTTTAGTAGTGATGCCTACTCTCAGTTTACAGTTTACGTACTGCTTTAATCCTGCAAGCGGTCCTGCCTTTACGACACCATCCTGAAAAGTCGCTTATACTAAGCACTGGCAAAAGTAGTGTACACAAGATATCGGGCCATCAACTGTACTAAGCAGCTGGACACCTGTTAGAAGAGGAAGTTATAAAACAGTTGATAATTTAATAATATTTGTTTAAATTTATCCTTATAGGTTTCTCACCACCCACCAATGGTAGCTCAACACTGTGAAGGTAAGGAATGGATCTGTTGGCAGGAATTTACAATGGCTTCTAAATTTCGAGGGAAATATCTCCAAGTAGTCCCTTTGGGTACTGCTCACCTCACATTCCCAAAATCAGGTATTATTAAATAATAGTAAAGAATATAATTTATTTATTTGAATTAGTTTTAACATTAAATAATCTTGTTGTAAAGATAAAACAGTTAAGGTTTGGACACTTTAGAGTCTAAAAACTTTTTACTGTTTTTTTCATATTAATTTCAATATTAATATATTCATTCTAAATGTTTTAGTTAAATTTACTTTAAAATTATCGAAATATGTGTTTTAATATAACTTCTATATTATTATGGTATATCTTTCCACAATGTTGATAGAGAGAAATTAAGTGTGTGATATTTAACATCAAAATTAATAATGAAATGCATAGTTTTCCATATTTCTATGGCCTATAAAATGTCCTTAAAATTCTGTACTAGTCTAATGTTATTCTTGTCCCATGCTAGGTAGAGGCATTTCAAGTTTTTGGTGGTTGTTTCAGCAAGGCCTGTTCTAATGTTATCTATTCTTACATTTGTGTTGGTGTTCCTAGTAGCTCTTATGATTCCCTACTTATAAAATTTAAACAGTGCTTGAGGGGTCATAGTTATCTATTTCCTCTTCACCATTATCCACTTCCATTCTCATTCACTCATTATTAAAGTCTTTCCAGTATTTATTTTAGAATTATACTCTTAGCCCAACCTATTTCCTTTTTCTAAGAAATGATCATGTTTATATCTTCAAATATATAAAACTATTGTATATTTTTTCCTAAATGCATAACACATTATTTAAATCTGCAGTACATAATTGAAGGCATATAATTTTCTAAAACAAATTAATAGAAAAAACTTGGTAAAAAACCATTGAGGAAACAAAATTTAAAAAATGAAATTATTTAAAAAGTGAAAATTAAAATAAAGATACCACATGTGTATCAAGTATTTAACTAATTATTTTATATAGTAATAATTAAATAGATAACTTCTAATTTCTGAATTCATTTAATGTATTGTTTGAAGACTAGTATTTAGAAATAACAAACTTAAATTTACTTTGTAGTCAGGGGCTGTATAGTATGAAGTAAATGCTGTAATAAATGATACATTATTGTAGTCAGCATTGAAAGTAGTTTATGTAACTATTTAGTTAATCGGTTAGTGAAATACTAATTAATCTTGCTTTTTAACTTAACTTAACTTTTTATTTTTTTATACGATTTTATTATTATTTTTATACTTTACTATTTGTTTTTTTCTCAATTTATTTTGTCAATCATGTTTTTTAAATTGTTTAAATTTTAATATTTTATCCTGTCCGTTATACTTGAAACATCTTAAAAAACCTAATATGATAGCTTAAACATCAAATCTTTTTGAGGCATCCATCTGTTAAATCTCTTCAAAAAATAGTTACCTGTTTTAAACATAAGCGAACTTGCAATTTTTGTATGTAGCTTATAACATTCTTGATGATGGAGTCCAATGAACCATTGAATATACAAATTGGTTGTCATATTTATGAAGTTGTGGTGGAATATATATACATACAAGGTGTGGCTATTAAATATCGAGACTTATGTAAGAAATTTTATTTTTATTTTATACATAATTACTTATTATCACAATCAATATACACTCCTTCTCTATTCCTGCAACGCTCCATGAGAATTTTCCATTTTTGGGAACAGTGCTGGAAGTCATCTTGTGTCAGCTCCTTCAGGACATGTGCTGCTTTCTCTGTTACAGCTTCCACAGACTCAAATCTTGTCCCTTTTAATGGAGATTTTACCTTAGGGAACAGATAGAATTTGCATGGTGGAAGATCTGGTGAATAAGGTGGATGTTCTAACACTGGGATGCTGTACTTGGTTAGGAACCTCTTGACAGATAATGCAGAATGAGCTGGCACATTGTCTTGTTGGAGAACCCATGATTTGTCCTTCTACATTTCAGGGTGTTTCCCTCTTACTCTTTCAAGTAGTTTAGAAAGTACCTTAAGGTAGTAATATTGATTAATTGTTTGACCTTCAGAAACCCAGTGGAGGTACACAATCCCATGGATATTAAAAAGAAACAATCATCATTGCTTTAAATTTTTAATTGCTCATACAAGCTTTTTTGGCTCTTGGTTAAACCATTCAAAAACATGTGTCCGCGATAAACATTCACTACCATTCACTAATTTCAGTAAATTATAAGTTTTAATAGCAGTTTTCCAAGTTTAAAATGAAATTTCACAGTAATTTATTGTTCCACTATTACACTAACCACTTTATACGGCAAAACAAAAAATAACAATAACGGAAAATGTAGGCTTTGACTAAACGGTGTTGTCTACAGAAACAAGACTAACTGCATACTAAAGAAAAAGGTTACACTAAACAGCTGTTGATCCGCCAGTTTTGTTATTCAACCCTTTGCACGCGTATAACGTGATTTCTCGTAAGGCTGAAATCTCTGCTAGCGCGTATTTACAATATTTTGTATATGGAAGTCCTAGTCGTTTGTTTAAAGTTCATTACAATGTGTGACAATGTTTGTTTGGTGTAAATAAGCTCCTCTGCTACGTTTGTTGTTCTCAGCCACGTGCTACCAATCCACATTCTGTTGTTTTAGCCACCAGGCGAAATTATGTGGTCAATGCATGCGCGTATGATGGGTATTCTCGGCAGAACGCAGGGGCTGCCAACTGTGTCATATTTTGTGTTCACATTGTGATTGCTATAGTTGTTTACTGCTTACGTAAGTGACCTTTGTTTATACTGTAAAAATAATTTATTGTTTATGATTTCGTGAATAATAATTTTAGTTACTTTAATTTTATTTTAAATGGATTTATTGATATCTTGAATTAGCTAAATATGTTTACGTCTGTAAGTAAATTTTCAATAATTAATGTGTAAAAATATAAAAATAACTAGTTTATAATTTGTATTGTTGAAATACATGTTTAGGAACTCAGAATTAAATAGAACTTTGAAAATTTTGCAAAAAGGTTTTTTTTACCTAATAGCAAGTAATCTGTTAGTTGCCTTTTATATGTCCCTCATACTAAGGGTTAACAGCCACACATCGTACATTCATACAAACATTGGGGCTTAAAATATAACGCCGTTTTTTTCAGGTAGTGATGTAAAGTATGTTCTGAAAAGGTTAAATAAAATATTAAATGTTCATAATTTTTTATTGCTGTTTTATATTATCCAGATTGTCAGTTAAAAAACCACTTCTACACACTCATACTATTCATAGTTTTATCACCATATGCAGTTTTCACCTCTTATAAACTTGAACCCGAGGTTTTCTCTTCCAAATGAGATAATGGATGACACTACGTATTTTGCACTTGGTGAGAGATTATATTGACATTTCTAACAAAATGTGTTGTGTCGAAAATTGCCCAAATACTGACCTTGAACTGGTATCGTTGCGGAAGGGTTTGTAGCCAACATGTCAAAAATTAAATCCCTCCCGCCATGAGAGCTTCAGTACACTTATATGCCTTGTATAATATTTACTATGATGTATATGGTAGTGTTGGTGATGATAGTGATTTGATTGGAGGTGGAGAGGAAGAAGATGAAGTTTCTGAGCACAAATAAGGATACTGAAGATGACAATACGGATATAGACCTGTATTTTATTCAGTGAGACATTGAAAATGGAATAACAAGTCTACAAAGTAGGAGGGAACCATTCAAATAGAAAGGAAGTTATGCGTCAAAATACTATCAAATTTGGAAAGACTAAACTAGATATCATTGAGTTTTACCATGCCCCTAAAGGTGCTGTGTGGAGAGACTTTTGATGAAGTGTCGACTTTGACGTCATGTTCCCGAAAAGCTAGAAGATGGCCTCTACGTGTTTTCTTTGGAATGGTGAATAGCATGCTCATGAACTCATATGTTATCTATGTACATAGTAAAATCTCAAAAAACAAGAAACTCAAGTCAAGAGCGTGTTTGGCAAAGACATATGTGTAGAGTTCACTATTCATCAAGTTTTGCAATGACATACACTATATAATCTCTCGACTCATTTCCCAGTTAACAAAATAACTACGACTCATTTCCAGTGTGTATCTGCGCTAAGCACATTTACTCTGAGCAGAAGTGTGCGTAGGTTGAGTGAAAAAATTCTAAATATCTCAAAAAAGTTATAAAACCTGTAAAACATTCTAGTTTACTATGTTTGTGCGTAAATTAAGATAACTCTAATGTTTAATTTATTTTAAAAAGTTTTATTCAAGGTACTCTGAGAAGACTATGCGTTACACTTTAAGGCATGGAGCAGGGTTAAATGGACTTTATTAAACTATACATCAGATAAACTATACTGACTGTTCTGAAAATATATCAACCCATTACCCCCCCTTCCCCAGCCACGTAAACAGGCACCACACAGCAAACATGACATCTCCATTGCTGCTGACACAAATGTTTATACCTTTTTTCAAGTGGCATTCACTCTAGAAATGAAGCAATAGAACTGTAAATAGTGTAGACATGTCTTGTTGACAAATGTTTTGTAAACAAATATATACCTGCTCTAAAAAAAAGGTCACTGATTTTTAATCAATGTAACTAGAACAACACACATTTTCAATCAGTTTATTTCTTTGTATTAAAGCTTTACAGCTTTTTCTTAATTTTATTTGCCTTTTAACCATTTCAAATAACTTTTTGCTTAATAACGACAACCCTCATTCCTTATTAGTCCATTACAATGAAGTTCTACTGTATTATAAATGAACTGAGATAGAATATTACTGTATCTCGAATTTTTTTTATAGGAGAGGTCGTTTTTAAAAGACATTGTCCTTTGTTTACAGGAAACCATTACACTTGGAGAAAAGTTACAACAACTGTACATAATATTATAGTTGGTAAACTTTGGGTAGATCAGCACGGAGAAATGGATATTATTAACCATAAAGATGGATCAAATTGTCAACTCACCTTTATACCTTACAGCTATTTTACTAGAGATGCCCAAAGAAGGGTAAATGTATATTTATTATTTTTCAATTATGCTTACCTCACAGTACTATTCACAAAAGTCCCTTTTTAATTTATCCTACCTTTGCACCATATGACTGACCCTACATTTACAGTATTTTCGATAATCTTTATTGTTTCTTATGCCATAGTTTGTTTAACATGACTTAATACCAAGTGAAGGCTTTCTGAAATAGAATTTTGTGATTAATGACTGTTTTCCATTCAGACAGTTCACAATTTCTAGAACATAATAAAACACACATTCTATTACTAGGGCAAATATGTATGAAGCAAAGGACAACTAACAACTTAGTAAAGTACAATATTTTTTTGTAATTTGGAAAGCTGTTTAAAGCTTAGCCATGTTTAAAATTTTTTAAATTGAAATTAAAATATAAACTTGTACTGTTTAATGTATAATCGCTGTAGTACATCATTTCAAAACATTCAACAAACTGACCACCTCATCTTTAAGTTTATTTTCATTAAATATTTTTATTTTATTTTGGAAGGAAGATTTCACTATGGAAAACATATTGCCTAAACACATAAGTTGCTTCAGGTAGATAGATAGTATTGGTTCGGACTTAATCCTAAAAGTATTAATTTTAGTTGTACAACACTTGACAAATCGTTTTAAATCAGAGTTCTTTTTAATAAACACTTCTATCTACTTTTTATTTACCATTCTAAATCTTGTTCAATTTTAATCATAACTTCATTATGTTCATTATTCTGTAATAGTTTTATAAAGGGAATTTCCGCATTTATTTAGATTTAATAGAAATTGAATGCAAACCTCTTACTTTTATTTTTAAAATATACTTTTAATACTTGTAAAACTGTTGGTAATAAATTGATTATGTTCACACTAGATGTACACATATATCAGACATGTGTATAAAAACTTGTGTTACAAGCACATTAGTTCACCTCGGATTTTAGAGAATGATCCCAAGAATTTGCAGGGGATATTAGAGTAGTAAATATGTTTATCACATTAATTTGTAAATCTGTAGTAATTATGTTTATCTATTACTTAGGTGTCTGGATGTGTAAAGGATAAGAGTGGTGTTGTGAGGTGGATGATAAAAGGAACTTGGGATGGTCAGATAAGTAAAGCTCCTGTTATAAAAACAGAAGGAGGCGTCGATAATCCTGTGTATGAAACAGGGCCCTACACAGAAATTTGGCAACGGACAGAACCACTGTAAGTCTTTCGGTTCTTATTGTTCACAACATTAAAGCAGAAAACATGAAATATGATCACATTTAAAATGATTGTCTTACACTAAAATTGTATCATTAACACTAAATTGGTGAGAAATAAAACAACACAAAAAACTAAACTGTGTATGTGTTTTGTGTGTGTGTGCGTGCGTGCGTGCGTGTGTGTGTGTGTGTGTGTGTGCGCGTGTGTGTTTTTTTTATATATTAGTCCTGTAAAGGCTCAGAGCTTATTTATTGCTTCAAGTAGGATAATGATGGACTTAACTTGGTATGTATGTATGTATGTATATAACACAGATAACTTTGTAATAAATTGTTTTGGTTGGCCTTGTCAATGCCCTTTCAACACACTTCCTGTGTTTTGAAACTGAAATCAACATTGATTTTTGTTTTTGCTTCAAGGAACTACATCGTTTTCTTTTTTTGTTTAATATTAATTTTGCTTAACCCTTTTTATGTTATTGTCTGAACTCCATGCTTGAGATAAGTGCATGCAACACATTTATCATGTCAAAGCAACTGTTTTTGCCTCTATAAACTGGCTTCATAATGATATTTTAAATCATAATTATTCTTTTAAAATAATAATGATTTCAAATAACCAAATAAAATAATAAATTAACTCAGCACAATTCAGTCGCCATGATCACTGAATCCAGAATTAATTCGTTTTCGCTGATCAGCACAAAACACTAATAATTTTATCCCCAATGGGTTAATATATCAAATACAGAAACTTTATTCAATACTATCTAATTTAAAATTATAGTTGAAGTTGTTTGATGTAATCATATTGAATTCACTGATTAAACTATATTTAAAAAAGTACTTAACTACGTGAATATGTAATGCCTTACTTGCTGACGCGTTTCAAAACGTTCGTTCCTTTTAGGTAGCTAACCTTCTACTGGCGGTATCGGTTAGCTACAAAGCCTGTAACGGGATAGATTTATGACTGTGGGATAGGGTGGTTATTTTGGTTGTGTGTCATGTAATGGAAAAGGCTGTTGGCTTCAAAATGTGTGTAATCATTTAATATGTTTTCTTTATCTGTTGCGTAGTGTTTGTATATCGTATTTTTCTACGGTTGTTAGTTTTTTATCAAAATTGTAGTCGCAATTTAAATATTTCAACTTAAAATAGTTACTAAATTTCTGATTTCATAATTTTAATTTCTATAATATTTACCATTTTTATTCAGGTAAATGGTAAATTTATATTTGTTTAAATTTCTGATGCAGACCTGATAGTCACCTGTACTACAATTTTACATTACTTGCTTGTCAGTTAAATCAATTAGAGGATGGTGTAGCACCTACAGATTCAAGGTTACGCCCTGATCAGAGATTAATGGAGGAAGGAATGTGGAAACAAGCAAATGCCATAAAACAGCAGTTGGAAGAAAAGCAACGTGCAGTAAGACGACAACGAGAAAGTTCTGCAGAATTGGCTGCATCTGATGGTAAATTGAAATAATAATCATACTTATTTATAACAATGTTAAATATAACTTATTTTTATTTATAACGCTTTTGATTACATTAGGAAAATTAATATGAATTTAACAATAAATAATTCACAAAAACCACTAACCACAAATATTTTTATTCTAACCTGATGTATTTTTCGGTTACCAAGTAACCATCCTCAGAGACACGACACGACACAACATACTGGCTAATTATACAAGATTGAAATTATATATGTTATGTTATGTCTCTGAGGATGGTTACTTGGCAGCTGAAATGTACAACCGGTTAGAATAAAAATATTTGTGGTTAGAGGTTTTTGTCTATTATTTATCAGTTTTAACCCAGGGTAATAATTGCAAGTAATTAGTAATTTCATATCAATTAACCCTAGAACTGATGACTGATAATATATTATGTATTTCCTTGATGTATAGTGATAGGGACATAATATACTTTTATTTCTTTTACATGGATGTAGTGTTGTAACTACTGAATCTATTACCAATTAATACATTAGTTGATTGTTTTATCATTCTTAAAACAGTATCAGCATCTTCAGGAGATAATTATTTTCCTGAAGATGCTGATACTGTTTTATCGGTGAAAAGCTTTGAATAAATATATGCATTAAAAGTATTCTTGTTTTTCAAACATTTTCAATTTATATATATATATATATATATATATATATATATATATATATATATATATATATATATTTAGGTTAGTTTTGGTTGGTAAAGATTATTTAGATTTTTTGGACTAGGAGACTGACAGACTTACCTTGGTATGAGTCCACTCTGTAGTCTTGAAATAGAAACACATAAAAGCACTTAAACAATGATATATTTCAACCACACAGTGGTCTTTGCCACAAAAAGAAATTTCTTTTCGTGTTTTCTCTTCGATTGACAAAGACCACTGTGTGGTTGAAATATATCATTGTTTAAGTGCTTTTATGTGTTTCTATTTCAAGACTACAGTGTGGACTCTTACCAAGGTAAGTCTGTCAGTCTCCTAGTCCAAAAAATCTATCGATATTTTACGTTATCCATTGTTTTTCCGTTGCACTGACTTTATGAAGTAAATATAAGTAATTTTATCCACATTAAGTGCAATGATTTTACCTTGTGTGATGAGGAGCCTTTCGGTCACTTGCCCATTGTCGAATCACTCGTATATATATCAAGATATATATATACGAGGGCTATTCAGAAAGTAAGGAACGTTTTTGTCTGACGCCGCTAGGCGCTCGCTGATCTTGTACATTTCGGTGCGTGCGCACTCGGCAACTCAGTCAGCATCCAGCAGTGACAACGGGAACATTTCCGTTTTTCGCAATTTCAACTGAAGATGTGCGCTGCGATTGAAAATCCCGCCAGTTGTGAGGTGCGGTTAGTGATACTGTTTTTGTTGGCAAAAAATTTAAAACCGATAGACATTTATCGCCAAGTGTGTGAAGTTTACGGAAACAACGTAATGAATGAAAGTTCTGTGAGGAAATGGTGCATTCAGTTTAAAAATGGCCGAACTGACGTTCATGACGAAGCGAAGGGCGGACGCCCAAGCATTGTGACTGATGAACTGGTCGCTAAAGTTGATGAAAAGGTTCGCAAAAACTGCCGATTCACAATAACAGAGGTTTCGCTCCATTGTCGAGGTTTGACCACCATAAAAGTCAGCGAATGGAGGCAAGTTTGACATTTCTGGATGCCTACGACAGATATGGTGATTCACTACTGGATCGCATCGTAACTGGTGATGAGACATGGGTAAAACACATTAATTGCGAAACAAAATTACAGTCCAGGAGGGGGGGTACACAAGTTCCCCCAAAAAACCAAGAAAATGTTTGCAAACATTTTCAGCAAGGAAGATTATGGCAACGGTTTTTTGGGACAGGCAAGGTGTGCTTCTTATTGACTTGAAAATCCCGCCAGTTGTGAGGTGCGGTTAGTGATACGGTTTTTGTTAGCAAAAAACTTAAAACCGATAGACATTTATTGCTAAGTGTGTGAAGTATACAGAAACAACGTAATGAATGAAAGTTCTGTGAGGAAATGGTGCATTCAGTTTAAAAATGGCCAAACTGACGTTCATGACGACGCGAAAAGCGGATGCCCAAACATTGTGACCGATGAACTGGTCGCTAAAGTTGATGTGGTGCAACAATAAACTCTGAGCGGTACTGTGAGTACTGTGATGGGCGGTTTTTCCTCATCCGGCCTATAGTCCTGACCTTGCACCAAGTGATTTTCACTTGTTTCTAAGAATGAACACCTAGCTAGCAACACAGGGCTTTGACGACGATGCGGAGCTCAAACTGCACGTCACTGAGTGGCTGAGATGCCGTCTCAGGCGGCAGACTTCTATGATGAAGGAATTTCAAAGCTTGTCCACCGCTACGATAAATGTCTCAATTTGTTTGGCGAATACGTAGAAAAGTAGTATTTTAGTTGCTCTTTCAGATGTATATAATAACAATTTTTTATTGTACTTATTTTTTTTTATTAAAAAACGTTCTTTACTTTCTGAATAGCCCTTCGTGTATATATATATATATATATATATATATATATATATATATATATATATATATATATATATATAATTATAGGTTAGTTTTGGTTGGTAAAGAATATTTAGATTTTTTGGACTAGGAGACTGACAGACTTACCTTGGTAAGAGTCCACTCTGTAGTCTTGAAATAGAAACACATAAAAGCACTTAAACAATGATATATTTCAACCACACAGTGGTCTTTGTCAATCGAAGAGAAAACACAAAAAGAAATATGAGAGAATGAAATAAAATAATTGTAATCACAGATTGTGTAGAGTAGAAATCTGATGTCACAGATGCACAGATTAAAGATATATATATATATATATGTATATATATATATATATATATATATATATATATATATATTCTTGATATTTAATATTATCCATTGTTTTTCCGTTGCACTGACTTTATGAAGTTAATATATTACTATTTTTGAGTAATTTTATCCACCATTAAGTGCAATAATTTTACCTTGAGTGATGAGGCACCTTTCGGTCTTTGACCATTGTCGAATCACTGATTGTTCTCTGCTGTGGATGCTACGTCCGTAAAGCCGGTGTTTGTTGAAGTTACGCGCACTATTTCTTGATCTGTGTGTATGAGGTTTCTGTATAGTATGTCTTCTGTATATGTTGTTTGTAAATTCATTAAGTTGTTGTGTATGTTTTTATAAATGTGGTATTTTTCTAGTGAGTTTAGTTCTATTGGGTTGTTATTTATTTCCAGTATGGTTAGGTTATTTTCGTAATTTGTAATTTCGTGTTTATGGGAAATTAGGTGTGCTGCAACATTTGATACTTTAGAATTTTTATTTTTGAATGCTCTATAATGTTCTTCAAATCTTATTTTAAATGTTCTGGATGTTTTTCCTATGTAAAAAGCGTTACAGTTGTTGCATGTGATTTTGTAAATTCCTGATAGGTTATGTTTTTCTGAATTTGTTATGTGGTTTTTGTTACTAAGATATTTTATTATTTTGTTGTTTGGTTTGTAAGTTGGAGTGTAGTATTCTTTGTTGTATATATTTGTTATTTTTTCTATTTTGTTATTGGTATATTTATATTTTAGGTAGATTTTTTTATTTTTATTGTTTTCGTGTTCCGGTTGTAGTGTTGTGTTGAGGTTAGGTTTTTTTGTGAATTTATTGTATATATTTTTTATAATGTGTTTGTTGTATCCATTTTCTATTGCTATTTTTGTAATGTTATCTAATTCTTCATTTAATTTTTGTTTGTTATCCTGTGTGTATTTTATTGCTTTATTTATCATGTTACTGTAAGTGTTAATTTTGTGTGTCCAGGGGTGGTTAGATTTGTAGTGTATTGTGGTGTTGTTGGAAGTAGGTTTCCTGTATACTGTAGTTTCTATTTTATTATCATTTATATTTAAAGTAATGTCGAGGAAGTTGATTGTTCTATTTGTTTCTGTTTCAACGGTGAATTGTATGTTTTCGTTGTATGTATTTAGTTTGTTTAATATTATGACGTGTTCGTTGTGAATGGTAGGTTGGTATATTACAAGTATATCGTCTACATATCTTGTCCATAGTGAGATATTGTGTGTGTTTATTATAGGTGTAATTATTATTTGTTCAAAGTGTTGTAAATATATTTCTGACATGACAGATGAAATGGGTGAACCCATGGGGAGTCCTGTTGTTTGTTTATAATATTTATTGTTAAATTGGAAGTAATTTTGGTTACATATGTGTTTGGTTAGCGTAATGATACTATCTATTATGTTTCTTTTTTCGTTATTGTGTATCAGTTTGTTTTTTATTATTTCTATGGTTTCTTCTATTGGGATACTAGGGTACATGTTAGTTATGTCATAACTTATTATTTTTGTGTTGCTGTTTGTTTTTATCGTTTTTATTTTATTAATTAATTCGTATCCATTTTTTATATTGTATGTGTTGTTGATGTGTATTTTAGACCTTAGGATTTTGTCTAGAATTTTTGCGATTATGTAAGATGGTGCTGTTGTGAAATTTATTAGTGGTCTAAATGGTGTGTTTGGTTTATGGATTTTAGGTATCCCTGATAATACGGGTGCGCATGGTTTAAATGGGTATAATCTTGTGTGGTATTTTAGTTTATTGTTATAGTTTAGGGTGTTACGGTGAGTGACTATACTTAATAGTCACTCACCGTAACACCCTAAACTATAACAATAAACTAAAATACCACACAAGATTATACCCATTTAAACCATGCGCACCCGTATTATCAGGGATACCTAAAATCCATAAACCAAACACACCATTTAGACCACTAATAAATTTCACAACAGCACCATCTTACATAATCGCAAAAATTCTAGACAAAATCCTAAGGTCTAAAATACACATCAACAACACATACAATATAAAAAATGGATACGAATTAATTAATAAAATAAAAACGATAAAAACAAACAGCAACACAAAAATAATAAGTTATGACATAACTAACATGTACCCTAGTATCCCAATAGAAGAAACCATAGAAATAATAAAAAACAAACTGATACACAATAACGAAAAAAGAAACATAATAGATAGTATCATTACGCTAACCAAACACATATGTAACCAAAATTACTTCCAATTTAACAATAAATATTATAAACAAACAACAGGACTCCCCATGGGTTCACCCATTTCATCTGTCATGTCAGAAATATATTTACAACACTTTGAACAAATAATAATTACACCTATAATAAACACACACAATATCTCACTATGGACAAGATATGTAGACGATATACTTGTAATATACCAACCTACCATTCACAACGAACACGTCATAATATTAAACAAACTAAATACATACAACGAAAACATACAATTCACCGTTGAAACAGAAACAAATAGAACAATCAACTTCCTCGACATTACTTTAAATATAAATGATAATAAAATAGAAACTACAGTATACAGGAAACCTACTTCCAACAACACCACAATACACTACAAATCTAACCACCCCTGGACACACAAAATTAACACTTACAGTAACATGATAAATAAAGCAATAAAATACACACAGGATAACAAACAAAAATTAAATGAAGAATTAGATAACATTACAAAAATAGCAATAGAAAATGGATACAACAAACACATTATAAAAAATATATACAATAAATTCACAAAAAAACCTAACCTCAACACAACACTACAACCGGAACACGAAAACAATAAAAATAAAAAAATCTACCTAAAATATAAATATACCAATAACAAAATAGAAAAAATAACAAATATATACAACAAAGAATACTACACTCCAACTTACAAACCAAACAACAAAATAATAAAATATCTTAGTAACAAAAACCACATAACAAATTCAGAAAAACATAACCTATCAGGAATTTACAAAATCACATGCAACAACTGTAACGCTTTTTACATAGGAAAAACATCCAGAACATTTAAAATAAGATTTGAAGAACATTATAGAGCATTCAAAAATAAAAATTCTAAAGTATCAAATGTTGCAGCACACCTAATTTCCCATAAACACGAAATTACAAATTACGAAAATAATCTAACCATACTGGAAATAAATAACAACCCAATAGAACTAAACTCACTAGAAAAATACCACATTTATAAAAACATACACAACAACTTAATGAATTTACAAACAACATATACAGAAGACATACTATACAGAAACCTCATACACACAGATCAAGAAATAGTGCGCGTAACTTCAACAAACACCGGCTTCACGGACGTAGCATCCACAGCAGAGAACAATCAGTGATTCGACAATGGTCAAAGACCGAAAGGTGCCTCATCACTCAAGGTAAAATTATTGCACTTAATGGTGGATAAAATTACTCAAAAATAGTAATATATTAACTTCATATATATATATATATATATATATATATATATATATATATATATATATATTGTTTCCATGAGCATATGAGTGATTATAGTTTATATAAGTCTGTCGGGGAAAAAGAGATAAGGCTATTAGGAAAAAAAAAAATGAATGGATTTATCTGATGTTGAGGTTAGGGGATTCTCTGGACTTGGTATACCACTGGTATGATAGTTCCCACCTTCTCAGTTCTGAGGGATTGCAATCAGGGGGGAGTGATTTAATTATTTTTGTGGTATAGCAGTCATCAAAAGTTGTGATGTTGTGACTCGCAGCATGTTGAGCTGTTGGTCTATCCATATTCATAATTTTAACATCATGTCTGTGGCCATTCATTCTGATATTTAGACCATCCGTGGTCAGGCCTATGTACTGTGCTGAGCAAAGTTTACATTGTAGCTGGTATATGACATTTTTCGATGTACAATTATGATGACCCTGTATTTTGAAGACCATTTTTGTTGTTTGGCTGTTGAAACTATTTGCTGAGGGGTGTATTGGACACGTCTTGCATCTAGGTCTATTGCATGGGAAGGAGCCATGAGGAAGTTTGTGTGGTTTCTCTGCATCAGGGTCTGGTAGTTTAGGATGTACTAGGATGTTTTTCAAGTTGGGAGGTTGCTTGTACCAAATTTGCGGTGGATCGGTGAAAAGATTTTTGGTGTGGACGGAAGCTTGAAGAATTTTGAAGCCATCTCTCAATATCTTGTTGAGTTTATGTAGACCAGGATGGTAGTCTGTTATTAAAGACAGTTTATTTTGTTCTGTTTGTGGTTTATGGTGAACCGAGGATTGTGCTGAATGAATTTGGTTTTCAATGAGTTTTTTTGGGTATCCTCTTCTCTGGAAGGCTGTTTATATCTTTCTATTAAAATCTTCCAATTCCCTATCATTCGAACAGATTCTCATACCCCTGATTGCTTGACTGTATGGAATGGATCGTTTTATGTTTATTGGGTGGTTGCTGTCGAAATGGAGATATTGTAGGTGGTTTGTCGGTTTGATGTGAATTCCTGTGTTGATATTTCCATTCTGGAGTATTACCTCTACATCCAAAAAGGTGATGGGTGATGTAGATTTCTCCCAGGTAAATTGAAGTGTGGAGAATTGTGTAAGGCTGTCTAAAAATGCCTCAAGTGTTGAAGCACCCTGTGTCCAAAGGAAGATGTCATCTATATATCTATACCAACATAATGGCTGGTGTGTTTGTGTCTTTAGAAAACTTTCTTCCAACAATCCCATGTACAGATTTGCGTACAATGGTATTTTTTTTATTTCTTTTTTTTCCTAATAGCCTTATCTCTTTTCCCCTGACAGACTTATATAAACTATAATCACTCATATGCTCATGGAAACAATATATATATATCTTTAATCTGTGCATCTGTGACATCAGATTTCTACTCTACACATTCTGTGATTACAATTATTTTATTTCATTCTCTCATATTTCTTTTTGTGTTTTCTCTTCGATTGACAAAGACCACTGTGTGGTTGAAATATATCATTGTTTAAGTGCTTTTATGTGTTTCTATTTCAAGACTACAGAGTGGACTCTTACCAAGGTAAGTCTGTCAGTCTCCTAGTCCAAAAAATCTAAATAATCTTTACCAACCAAAACTAACCTATATATATATATATATATATATATATATATATATATATATATATATATATATATATATATATATATATATATATATAGTAATAGATATAGATATAGCAATTTTTTGATTAGATAGGAGACTGACAGACTTACCTAGTGGCAATAGTCCAAAACTGCAGTCTCTTGGAAATAAATAGACACATATAAAAACATATCACACTTTTGAAATATTTTGATCACACAATGATCTTTATCAATAAAAAAAAAATAATAAATAAAAATAAAAGCTTTTTTTTAATAACAAATATCATTGTGTGGTCAACATATTTCAATAGTGTGATATGTTTTTATTTGTGTCTATTTATTTATTTCTAAGAGATTGCAGATTTGTAATATTGCCGCTAGGTAAGTCTGTCACTCTAATAGGTAAACCTATATAGAGTTGATCGTTTCTGTTTGTTCTTTCCGCCATGTTTCTATTTAGATTGGCTTGGATAATTAATAATAATTATTATCACATCTGGATAACTACATCTTGAGATGTAATTAATTAAATCATTTAAAGCAAAAATAAAAATAATACTTCAGAAATAATTTAAAATAATTTACATAAAAAGTTTTAACTAAACGTTGCTTCTATTTTAAAAGAAACTTCTATGGATCATATTTCCCCATGAATTTGATGCATTTTGAAAAGAACCTCTTACTAGAAAATCGCATGGTCAAGCTAGTCAATAATAATTATAGTTACACAGCAACTATTAACCTTCCGTGCATCTCACCTAAGATCGGCAATAAGTGTGTGAGATTGCTAATGCCATTGGTATATCAAAAAATTAAGTTGCTTATATGTTACATTAAGAATTGCACATAAAAAAAACTGTGCAAGATGGGTGGCGCACATTATCACTAGAGACCAAAAACGCATTTGCTCACAACTTTCCATAACATATATGAAAATAATAAAAGAAGTTATCAGAAAGAAAAGAGTAGGGACCACAGCAGTTATTTGATCAAAACAAAATTATATAAGTTGTTGTTTGAATAGTATTCATAAAATCTGAATTTGAAACCCTGGGTAGTCTATTTACTAAGTAATATCTGTAGTGGTTAAAAAGGATTTAATTTTCATCATACCAAATGCCTTTTTTGTCTATAAACTCTCTTCCTCACTGCATATGCAGCTTAAGTGAAGTATAATAGGTTACAAAAAACGATATAGAAATCGAAATAGTTACAATGTTGTCATTATCGGATCAAACTAATTTTAATCCAAAGTATATGACGAGAATTTTTCTGTACAAAGTTACAGCAAATTACCCCATCAGAACATATTTAAAATAACGAAAGTGTTCATTTTTTATATTTTCTAAATTGAGTGAAATTTTAAGTTTAACTCGTCATATCTCGGCTGTTTTTGGTATATTAGTTTGAAATTTTGACTGGAACATCTTATGATAATGTACTAAATGATGGTAAAATTAGAAATAATAATATTCAACCACAACAAAATGGCGGATTTGTTTGTAATTTTCAGTAATTTATAGGCAATTTTTTTTTTGTAATTAAAAAGTTGTGTTACAAACTTCAGAATTTTAATACTTTATAAATTGCACATTATTGCTGATAACCTAAAGTTATTTTTTGGAAAGTTTTGCGTTTTTATATAATTTCGTTAAAAAGTTGTAACGATTTATATTTTGTGTGCGCGTAAGCAACAGAATCCGCCTGTCTGATACGGTCACAAAAGCAGAGCATTTTATAACATCTTTCTGGCTTACATTATTATTATATTAAAACTTTAATGTATTAATTAAAGAAAATTAAGTTGAATAAATCATGATATAGTTAATGTTGTCATCTTTATTCATTTTATTTCTTAATACAATTTAATTGTATTTAAATTTTTGAAACCAGTAATACGCACGCGACATTCACCGCCCTCGCTGACATGCACAAACAAGTTTACTCTATGTATGAACAGTTGACGATTAAATGGCGAAAATTTGTAGTGTCATTATGCTTATGATATTAGGGCATTGTATAAAACACGTACACAGTCTCTCATATGTATATATATATATATATATATATATATATATATATAGATTTTTTGGACTAGGAGACTGACAGACTTACCTTGGTAAGAGTCCACTCTGTAGTCTTGAAATAGAAACACATAAAAGTGTTTTATTTCAAGACTACAGAGTGGACTCTTACCAAGGTAAGTTTGTCAGTCTCTTAGTCCAAAAAATCTAAATAATCTTTACCAACCAAAACTAACCTATATATATATATATATATATATATATATATATATATATATATATATATATATATATATATATGACAGTGATTTTTGTTTAAATAATTTAATATATTTTTATATAGATTTAATATAATTTCCCGTTTTTTCTCACTGATTTGATCAGGCGGATTCTGTTGCTTACGCCCACACAAAATATAAATCGTTACAACTTTTTAACAAAATTATATAAAAACAAAACTTTCCAAAAAATAACTTTAGGTTATCAGCAATAATGTACAATTTATAAAGTATTAAAATACTAAAGTTTGTAACACAACTTTTTAATTTAAAAAAAAATTCCTATAAATTACTGAAAATTACAAACAAATCCGCCATTTTGTTGTGGTTGAATATTATTATTTCTAATTTATACCATCATTTAGTACGTTATCAAAAGATGTTCCAGTCAAAATTTCAAACTAATATACCCAAAAACAGCCGAGATATGACGAGCTAAACTTAAAATTTCACTAAATTTAGAAAATATAAAAAATGACAACTTTCGTTATTTTAAATGTGTTCCGATGGGGTAATTTGCAGTAATTTTGTACAGAAAAATTCTCAAGTCATATACTTTTGATTAAAATTAATTTGATTTGGTAATGACGACCTTGCCACTTCGACACTAAAATCGGGGGTGAGCTGCACGCCTAGGTTCTTTTTATTACTTCTACAAGTTAAGGTTTTAAGTGCAATATTAGTAAAGTAGAAATTGACTGAACTGTGCCTTAATTACCCCTGGTCAGGTAACAAATGTACAATGTAACAGAATGTATAATTTGTTCATTACTTTTACTAGGCAAAAATTTTACTTCAGTAAAACGAAGTACAAGTTTTAAATACTAAAGTTTTTTATTTATAAAAATTAAAACTAATAATGGATAATAATTGGTCACCCAGTACAGAATACTGAATGTAGCTACGTATTGAAGTATTAGAAGATAAACAAATTTATTGATTCGAAACCAATGTAACGGGGTTGGTATTAATGAATAATGAGCCTACCAACCCTAAATGATCAAACAACTAACTTATAGTTCAATTTTAGTAAAACATAAATTTTAAAAAAAATATGTAAGCACATAGTCCACAGACATTTAAATAGTGTAAATTGAAAGATTTTTTTTTACTTCTGTGGTTTTTTTTAAATGTATAGTTGAGTCTTTCTGCTGTGTCATCAGGACATGGAGACTGACTGTGTTTCATCCTTTTTTTTGCATATTTTTTGTCATTGTGTTATTCTTCTTTATAATTTCTTGTCCCACTAAAATTTAATTGATAAGCTTTTTTGGAGATTAAAATGTTATTGTCATGGTCATTATCTACCCCAGTATTCTGACCTCGAATAAATGCCATACATATGATTATAGAAAAAAGCAGAAAGTAGTTTAATAAACTTAAAGAGCCAAAAAAATGCATAAATTAATTAAGATAATAGTAATACATTTGTGTGTATTTAGTATTGATATCTTGAAGAGTACTGAGAGCATACACTTTATAGTACGCTCCCATAATTATAGAGGTAATGATGGAGGATGTAATTTTATAGTTTTGTTTTAAATTATTTTCACTTATAGGATCTCCATATCCACACTATGAACCAGTTTGGTTTAAGAAAGAAACAGAACCTATTACAGGCACAATTGCTCACATCTACAAAGGTGGCTATTGGGAATGTAAGGAGAAACAAGATTGGTCCAGTTGTCCAAATATCTTTTAATGTTTTTGTTTTTTTTTAATATGGCTTAATTGTACCTATGTATTGATGCTTCACACGTTTGATTGCTTTACAAAGTTGTTTTCAGAATTTTTGTGAGTGATAGTTTTAAATATTTACCATTATGAATAGGCATGATTTATTATAATTGTAAAGTTCCATTCTACAATTTTTTAATCAATTCATACCAAATTAATGTTCATACTGATTTCAATTCATAATGTTGATAAGTATACCTATAAGTTTAAGTGAGAAAATTCTAATAAATCTAGTAATTTATTTATACATTTTTGCAGTATTTTAGTTTGATTCCACCTCTACTACAATATGAATAGTATGGTATCTTTAATCAGTTTATGATGTTTAGATAAGTTTTACTAATTGAAGATAAATATTGATGTATTTTAAATCATTTATAAATTTTCAAAATCATTATTAACATACTAATGGTCATGCATTTTAAAAAGTTTTTTGTTAATCACCTATTTATATTTTAACTGAATAAACTTTTAAAATGTCTCTATTGTATTTATTTATGATTAATTCATCTGAAATTACTCAATTCTTTCATAGAATCATAGCAGTTCCTAGGAATGTGCAATATTATTTTTTAATTTATCAAGGAAAGAACATTGTACGCTGAAGTTAAGATGTATAGGTAATAATGATGGCAAGGTTATTCTTACCTTGTTTATGTAAATCGGATTTTCGATATTTAACAAATAGATCATTATAAATAACGCTTTAATTAAATAAGTTTAATTCTAGATAGTAGCATTTAACTAATGAATACCTATTGATAATTCATATGAATTATTTTGCATTTTTTTAAAATACTATAGAAAATAGAAAAAATAGCTTTTGTTTTAACATAATAAACATAGTCGATACGTGACTACAAAAGTTCAAATTACTTTAATGTTAATAAATGTTCATAATATTTAATTACCAACTATTTTAAAAAAATGCATTATTATTCAAAACACAATTTAATACTAACTGAGTATTAAGTTTGAAGTAAGTTTTTGGTGTTTCTGCACTAATTTGGTAAATATAATTTATGGTCTCACAAATTAATGCAAAAGCCAATTGTTTTTAATAATATTTAATCTTCTATTGAGGTACTAGTTTTACATCAAAATACTTGAAAATGTATTGATATGTTATATTTGCCTGTAGTAGCACTTACTTTTTTGATTATTGAGAACAGGCATTTCGGGAGATATATCCTGTTGTCAACTCAGACCGTAGCTCCATCTGAGTTGACAATGGGATACATCTCCTGAAATGGCCATCCTCAATAATAAAAAATGTAAATGCTACAATAGGAAAATGTAACATATCAATATATGTTTATGTGTTTTTGTGCCAATTGTTTTGTTTTGACTTTGTTGTAAAGACGTATTTACAACAGATTTTCTAATATTTAGATAAAATATCCTATCACCGGTACATTTTGATGGAACATTAAATTTTCTTTTATAATTTACAGTGGTTTTTTTATTCAATTTTGTTTAATAACTTATAAAATTTGTGTTTCTCTTTGCAGTAGATGTGTTGGTATGAATTCAGTAAAAAATTGTTGAGTTTTATTAAAGAATGTTTTTAGTATATCAGTGTCTTGTTCAAGTGCTAGACTTACTGTTTTATAATTGCCTTACAAGTATCTGTTTCTCTTAAGTATTATAAGATTGAGAGAAATTATAGCTTTTATTACTATAAAACCGTAATTCTAGTACTGTACTTTCACTATTAAAGTAATAATTTAAGCATTGTTATTTTTATAGATAATTGGAGAGACACCATTTTGACACATTCCATGGTGCATATACACTAAAGAAATTACATTTAAATAAATAAATATATATATATATATATCTTGGTGCAAGAAGTATTCTTGTTGCATTGAGTTTAAGTATGTTAGTACCTATTTATATAATATTAAAACTGGTGCCTAAGCTAAAATTTACAAGTATATTTTTTAACACTATATTTAGTCTTAAGCATTCATATTTATTGTGAGTGCTAATAAGATCAGCAATATGTTTTTTAATATTAAGTGTTGGTTACTGAAATGATTTTTTTACTAGTGTGTATTTAGGAAGACTAAATTTGTTTTAAGGTCATGTTATGTTCTCTCCAAAACTATTGTTTTTGTGCATATATTAAAATATATGTTTATGTTATATTATAATTATATTTGTTTGTTAATGTTTTCATTTGTTATTCTGAATTTTAATTGTATCATAATCAAAGATATATTTAGTGTTTTACAAGCACATTTGTGTACCAAGTGTTTTTCTAACCTTATTTTGTTGCTTACAAAAGTGAATATGTATCTATTTTGTATAAAAAACATTAATCTATTGATGTACTAGTTTGATTCTGCTGTGTTGAAGGATGTGATACGATAGTATATTACAAATCTTTGATTGAGCATACTAGTCTAAGAGTAACTGGAAAATATTACTTTGCTTTATTCTTGGCATTTCTGCCATTTTCCTCCTATCCTCCTAGTAGAGACAATGCTGGCTTCGCTCTTCCACATCTTGTAATGCTGTGCAATTACTGGAAAATATTGGAGCAACATTTATCAATATTTATTTACCTTTTTTCTGGCAGTTTATGAAGAAGGAACTCAATGAAAATTATTATCTTGTTAATGATGCTGACTCTCCAGTTCACATTTCACCAATTTACCTATTTATTTATATTCCGTATTGGCCTTACTGAATTTCAAACAGAACTGAAAAGTATTACACTGCTCATTAAATCTGCATATTCTGAATAATTGTTGATCATGAAAATAATTTTGCTAAAAACAAAGAAACAAACAGACAGAATCAAATAAATATATTACTTATACTTCAAACTCGTCAATTTTCATAGGCATTAATTTTGTAGCTATTTTTGGTCTGTTGGAATGCTATTCTTACTATTCTTCGTATGCTATGAAAGTTCAATGGAAATATATTCCTCTTCTTGCATCTAGAGACCATTATGGAAATGGCCTATACCTTTCAATTGATAGGTTTAACAATGATCAGGGAGTATAGTATTCAAAGTAATTCTACATGCTTTAGTTTTTTTGTGTGTTTTGCCAA
This sequence comes from Prosapia bicincta, assembly GCA_036971475.1. Lineage (NCBI taxonomy): Eukaryota > Metazoa > Arthropoda > Insecta > Hemiptera > Cercopidae > Prosapia > Prosapia bicincta. The sequence continues at coordinate 82,118,387 of JBAIZL010000001.1, read as the reverse complement.
ACCTTCCCTCTCAGCCTAACATATTTGCATTAGAATTTATTTTTTAACTCAATCTACATTTTCATTTTTATTGACACTTTATACTATGTCCAAGAATAGGTCAACCTGTAGCAAAACTAATCATACTATAGAATTTTGTAGTCCATTACGTTCGGTGAAACTTAATTAATCACTTAAACATTAATTTATGACTACCCAAACTTTAAATTTTTAAAAACTTACTGAGACAGAACGTTTTTGATCACTATGTGGCAGTCTTCATTAGTGTCTTCTGCTTGGAGTTATTAGGTTAAGTGATGACGGTTTTAAAGGCAGGTTTTTGATAGTATCAAAAAGTATGTGAGATTTGTATTGGGTTTGTTCGTTTAATATGTTTGTACTTACTTTGTGTTTGTAAATATTGTATCGCTCTAGTGTGTTGAGATGTGGTTCTTTTTTGTTGATGTGTAAGATTTCTAGGTTATGGTAAATATCTGTGTATTTGTGTCCTATTTCTTTTATGGGATTATAAAATGCTGAGTTGGTGTTCTGTTTGTTTCTCTTTGTTTAAAATTGCGAACTGTTTTCCCAATGTAGAATTTGTTGCAGTTTAATTTGTATACGCCTGGTGATTAATAATCATACTGTGTTTGACACAGCTTTCTTTATCAATCCTATGAGAACTTTGAATGAGTGAACTTGTAACTTGCAAGTATAGCTAACTCCCATAAATTATATCACACTTGTTTAACTGCCCATACTTATATACCTGTACACACCCATATAGGTGTATATGATTGTTAATGAAAAAGTAATAATAAATTTTACAATTTATTATGTAAAATTTTTTAGATCCATATTTGAATAAATTGTTAAGTGTCACATAGAAAAGTGAATGGAATTATCTGTTGCTGATGTTGGACGTTCTCTTTATATAATAACTCACTAGTATAGCAGTATAACTTTTTCAACTTTGGGTAGAATGCTTAAATGATGTAACCGTCATTAAAAGACATTATCTACATAAGCTGTGCTGTTGGTCTATATTTCTTCATGCCCTCATATCATGAACAATTATTACTCATTCTGATGTTTAAACTGATTAGGGTTAGGCCTTCACAAATATATAGTGATACTTTGATAAAAAGAAAGTTCTCTTTATTCTAAGCTTATTCTATGGTTTTAAAATATTTTGACCCAATGTGGAACTTCTTGAGCCTATGGCTATGAGAAGCTTTTCAATTTACTCCAGACATTTAAATAAAGCTGGCTTTGACAGCTTGTTAATAAGCTTATTACCTAGAAAATATTGAAGTTAGATTCCAACTGAATAGCTACATGTTTAAAATCAAGCACCTTGGCACTGATGACCCGAATAACTGTATGTATGAAATCCAGCACCTTTGCACTGAGCCAACTTTCCAATAGTTAGAAATCTATTACTTAAGATGTATATGAAATTATAAGTGAAAGGGCCCTTGCAATAATCAAGCTTTACTGGATAATTGAGAAATTATAGACCATCATCAGCTACATAAATGGGAAACAAAAAAAGCGAATAAATAGTAACAAAAAAAATGATAGTTGAACACCATATACTGTATAGAGAAGAAATGGAAAATAGCAAGGAAATTCACTTTCTATTTTTCTACCTAATATTGTGATTCTGTCATATGTATAAGTTATAATTATAAAAACAATTTGTTTTTAAAACCAACATAAAAAAGACACGAATATATAATTTTTACTTATTAAAAACTAAAAAATAGTTTTCCAATAACGAAAACATAATTTATCATAAGCTTATTACATAGAAAATGTTAAAGTTGGTGCCGAATACTTGACTCATATTTAACATACTGAATGTAACAAATTATGATATAAACACAGGCTATTCATCATTTTTTCCATACACTTATTTAATAGGTATAACAAATTTATTAAATATATGATACAGAAGGTTTAAGGAGATATTATCTCTTATATTTGTAAGCATCTACTGTAATTAAATTCCGTGTAAATCATTTAAAGAAGATTGCAATCCATATATCTGAACGAAAGATACGTAATCACATATTTTATCAGTAAAAACTTGTATGGTCTTTTTCAAGAGCAACGATCAATTATCATTCTGTATACTCTCATAATATTAAACACATGTAATTTTTGTGAAGACTCTATGGTTTACTATAATTAATCATGGGAAATTGAGCAAATAAAAAGTTGATTATTTCGAAAATGTTTAGCAAAGATTTGACTGGTTACCAAAAATACAAGACATGGTTGTGCCAAATTTAAAATTTTGTGTGTAAGAAGCTTGCAATAAATTATGTTTTCGTAATTGAAAAATTATTTTGTATTTTTTATTAAGTGAAAATTATATATTTAGGTTCTTTTTTTCAAGTTGGTACCATTTTTTATAAAAAAATTCTTTTTCTTTATTTGTAGAGGTGCAATCTCTAATTTCTATCTAAATTGTAATTGAATTTTTTTTCATGACATTGATTATGTTAGTAAAATTGCCAATATTTATCCATACAAATTTCCTATTTGTATGTCCCTCAATCATATTTTTTAATCGTTCAAATGATTGACATGCCCGTGAACAATACGATAAATATATCAGTTCGTCAGAGGTATAAATTGAGTAACTTATGTTGGAAATTCCCATGAGGAATTTTCCTACTACATATTTCTTATCTTACAATTATTCTTTTTCATTTCCATTTAAAAGTGTGTTAATAATATGTAATGCAACATCTCAGGTAAATATTTATAATAATGCTATCTTTAGTGATTATTAGGAAAAACGTTTTTTACATATAAAATATTAATAAAAAAATCAAGTGAAAATTAATATTAAAGTTGTATTTAATGAATTTATCTCTTGATATTTAGTGAAGTAACAAAGTTTTCACTTAAGGATTATTGAATATCTCATTTATGGTAAATGAACTATATCGTATTTTCAATGTTTTTATTTTGGCTTATTTCAATTAAGTTGAATCAAGTTTTTTATCAATATGGATAGACATAAAATAAAGCAGCTTTTATGAGGAAAATTCGTTTATTAGAATCTGATGATGCTCTGCCTTAGCAGGTTATGCTTATTAGTTATTTTATTATTCATAATCCGTATGTAAAAGAAAATAAAACTACTTCAATAAGTTTGTTTAGTTTAAACAGCGTATTATTGTCTCCAAATCAAATGAATTGGGAGGTCACTATAGGGGGACCAGCGGGAGGGTATCCCTTTTCATTTGCAAGCAAATTCACTTTGATCGGTTCAAAATTTCCAAAATTATCGTGGAACAAACATAATAAAAAGATACGAATTGAATACAGAACCTCCTCCTTTTTTGAATTCGGTTAATAAAAAGTTACTAAAATAAATTTTTTCTTTATCAACCTTAGTAGGAATCTACTTCAAAACTTCTTTTCTATATTACTTGTTTAGTTTTCTAAAGTCCTATTTTCAGTTGTTATAATTTTTTTACAAACCTTTATTTTTTTGCCAGTTTCCAGAAGTTTTTCACTTGTTTGAACTTCTGATACTTTACAAAATCTATGAATTATTTATTTTGTTCAATAAAATAGTATTTGTCTGGACTTGACAGAGTACAAATATCGATGATGTGCAAGTGTTTAAAATGATACATATTCATCCTGTCTATGGTAGTTTATTGGAGATATTTATTTTAGCATGGGAGTTAACCTAAAGAGAAATTTTGTCTTTACCCATGCATTGTATCTGTAAAATCTAGAGGTTCAAGAAACTACAGATGTTAAAATTTCTCAAACAAATGTTTTTTCTGTAACTTCCTTAAGACAATCCTATATAAGTCAAATCAATTAGATTTCTTGCCAATTTACCATCTGTAGCAGATACAGCATATTTGGCAGTTGGCCACAACTCATTTGGCCATAAAATGCGTAATCCGTCTTAAGACAAATATGTCTTTTGCCTTATTGGCTATTATCACATATGAAGAATGTGAAAGGGATAAAGAAAATTTCCTTTGTTTTGGTTTTGTGATTGATGTGCTTTGGATCACCATATGTAAGCTAATACAAATAATACACCTCATAAAAGTTTATTCAGTTTCAATTACTATGCAACAGTTTCACAACAATGAGACAAAATTCTCACAAGTTCAGCATAGTTCTTGTAAACGTTTTCTTCAACAATGATATTCTAGGCTACAAAAGGGTTATAACTTGGTCAAATGGATATTAAACCTTACAAATTTCTGAAATTTGCAGCTAAGTGAATATATTTCATAAACATATTTAATTAACTAGCATGTTGATAATTTTTAGGTTTTTATGAAGTTTCTTACATAATTCATTTTGTGTGTTTTGTTTTAGTGTTTTTGTCTTTTAGTTATAGACCTTTTATAAGGCATATTTTATTTTATTAGTTTCTAATTATTTTTGTAATTCATTACATCTTTGCTGTTGAATGTGATGAATTACAGAGTTATTATTGTATTATACATTTAGCCATTATTCTTCAGGTTATGTTATTAAGGCCGTTTTACCAAAACTGGATGTGTTTAGGAGGGACATATTGATCCATACTTGAATTGTAGTAAATTTTAAGTCTGTTTTATTAAATGCCAATAAACTTAGTCAATGTAAAACTAATGACCATAATTTTTAGCCTTGATCAATGTATATATATATATATATATATATATATATATATATATATATGAAACGGAAAAACAATGGATAATGTTAAATATCAAGAATATATATATATATATATATATATATATATATATATAGATTTTTTGGACTAGGAGACTGACATACTTACCTTGGTAAGAGTCCACACTGTAGTCTTGAAATAGAAACACATAAAAGCACTTAAACAATGATATATTTCAACCACACAGTGGTCTTTGTCAATCGAAGAGAAAACACAAAAAGAAATATGGGAGAATGAAATAAAATAAATATAAGTTGTAATCACAGATTGTGTAGAGTAGAAATCAGATGCACAGATAATCTGTGACATCTGATTTCTACTCTACACAATCTGTGATTACAATTATTTTATTTCATTCTCTCATATTTCTTTTTGTGTTTTCTCTTCGATTGACAAAGACCACTGTGTGGTTGAAATATATCATTGTTTAAGTGCTTTTATGTGTTTCTATTTCAAGACTACAGTGTGGACTCTTACCAAGGTAAGTCTGTCAGTCTCCTAGTCCAAAAAATCTAAATAATCTTTACCAACCAAAACTAACCTAAATATATATATATATATATATATATATATATATATATATATATATATATATATATGTGTGTGTGTGTGTGTGTGTGTGTGTGTGTGTGTGTGTGTGTGTGTGTGTGTGTGTGTTACAATATATTACTATTGTAAGTAATTTTATCCTCTTTTTATGAAACAAACAATAAACAACACTAACATCACATTTACCACTGAAGAAATAGAATTACTAAATACAGGCCTAAACACATAATATACACTTCAAAGATAACAATAAAAGAGAAACAGCAGTTATAATTGACACAGAAACCAATATACAACAGACAGAAATACAAGATCAAGAACTCTTAAGACATTTAATTAGTAACACAATAAGAACGCACAAGACCCAACAGAGCATAACACACCAATGTAATACAGACAGCCAAATCACTAAAACAAAAAGCCAGAGAACACGATTTAAAATATGTAAAAGCAGATAAAGGTAATACTACAGTTATTATGCATATGCAGGATTTAAACAATAAAATTAATGAATTCATTACAGCAAACAACATCTCAGAAACAAATAAAGACCCAACAAACAAATATCACTACACAGTCAAACACATAATTAATTCAACTAAACGCGTAATATCTAAAACACAGAAAAAATACCTTAAAGCAATAATACCTACGGCACCTACCTTACAAGCACTTCCTAAACTACATAAACAAGGAACCCCAATAAGACCGGTAATCAACATCCAACAATAACCCGCACACAAACTAGCACGCCATATGGATAGAACTATTAGAAAATACATAAAACTAGACACACACACAAATATAAAGAACACAATAGATATAGTAAACAAATTAAAGAACATTGAAATCCCTCATAACTCAACCCTGGCATCGTTTGACATCACAAACCTATATACAAATATCCCAATCACAGAAACACTAAACATATTACGAGACAATCTAAGACTTAACAACACTCCAGAAAAAATCACAAATGAAATCATACACATTTTGTACACCATTACACAACAAAACTACTTCACTCACAACAACAAATATTACACACAGAAACAAAGCCTACCAATGGATTCACCGATTTCACGCATTCTTGCAGAAGTAATCCTACAACACATAGAACAGAATAAAATCATAAATAACAACAAACACGCAGATAAGATAATATACTGGCACAGATATGTAGATGACGTTATAATACTATACCGAGGAAACATAAGACAGTGCCAACAACTCCAAACACATATAAACAAAATAGACAAAAATATCCAGTTCACTGCAGGGTTTGAAAACAACAAAACATTGAATTTCTTAGACATCACCATGACAAAAAATCAAAACAAACATACAATCAACATATACCGCAAGCCAACCATGACAGACACACTGATACACAATTCATGGAACCACCTAATACAACATAAATACGCAGCATTTAAACATTTACTACACAGACTAAATAAAATAACCTATGTCCACAACTAACTACACAGAGGAACTAAACACAATCAAATATTTAGCTCACAAAATAGATATGACAATTATTTAATAGACAAACTACACAGAAAAATACTCAACAAGAACAGTAATAACAACAAAAACATGAACACAAACAAATTCATCACCCTCACATACATAAACAAAATCACCAATAAAATAGCACACCAATTCAAAAAAGCAGGATACAATGTAGCTTACAGAACAACAAATAAATGCCAAACGGCTACCAGACACAGCGTTAATAACAATACCAACATTGTTTTAATAACAATTGTAATAATAACAGTTGTAATAATAACATTTGATTAATAACAATACCAACACATACAATAACCCAGGAGTATACAAACTAAAATGCAACAACTGCAATAAGTTCTATATTGGACATTCAGGCAGATCTTTTGTCGAAAGATATAAAGAGCACAAAAGCGCACTGCACATTGAATCCACCTTCGCAAATCACCTCATGGACACTAAGCACTCATGCAAAAGTATGGAAAATAACATGAGCATCCTCCACACATGCAAGAAAGGCCATAAATCACTAGAACATATGAAATATATAGACACAGCAACACACATAAAAATGACAAATGAACAAACACGGCACAGATCACACATACTCTTTGATCACATCACTTCTAACTTTCAAAATAATGGTACCCGAGGAAGCGCAACTGCAGCATTCCTAGCGGCAAAAATACGAGGCTGAAGAAGTCGTAAGACGAAAACGTTTCCTCCAAGTGTAAGTTAACAATTTAACAACTATTAGTTAACAAAAAGTCTGGTTGCAAGTAATAGCAAAAGTGTAATATATATATATATATATATATATATATATATATATATATATATATATTGATATTTTACGTTGTCCATTATTTTTCCGTTGCACTGACTTTATGAAGTTGATAAATTACTATTGTAAATACTTTTATCCACCACTAAGTGCAATAATTTGCATTTTATTTGGGTAAAATTATTGCTCTTAGTGGTGGATAAAAGTATTTACAATAGTAATTCATCAACTTCATATATATTTAAAGCTTATTTAGAAATTTTTGGACTAGATAGGAGACTGACAGACTTACCTTGGCAATAGTCCAAAAGTGCAATCTCTTGGAAATAAATAGACACATATAAAAACATATCACACTATTGAAATATTTTGATCACACAATGAATTTTATCAATCCTAAAAGAAAAAAGACTGAAGTGAAGCACAGATGTGTATAAATATCCAAATGTTACTGATGCACAGATAATAATAGTCTGTCAGAAGAAAAGTAAATGGAGTTGTTAAAAATGGTATAAGTTAGGGGGAAGGTTAAAGGAATGTTATTTGATGTTGAGGTTAAGAGGCTCTCCAGATTTGGTGTACCACTGGTATGACAACTCCCATCTTCTCAATTCTGAAGGGGTGCCATCAGGAATATCCTTTTTTGAATGATAAAGATCATTGTGTGATCGAAATATTTCAATAGTGTGATTTTTATATGTGTCTATTTATTTATTTCCAAGAGATTGCAGTTTTGGACTGTTGTCGGTAGGACTGACAGTCTCCTATCAAGTCCAAAAATTTCTGTAAATATTATGATGATGAATAGTTATTATCTGGAGTACATCCATTCATTCTGCAGTGCATAAAATCGCAGTTCCGACGTTTCACTAGAATCTTATCTAGCATTGACGATGTGAACCCAACAACAGTTGAAGAGTCTCGCGAAATGTCGGCACTGCGATTTTATGCACTGCAGAATGAACGGATGTACTCCAGATAATATTTATTAACTTGGGAGCGGGTTTAAACTGCCCGAAGCACTGCTACCTTATTTTTTTTTAATTAACTTGGGAGCGGGTTTAAACTGCCCGAAGCACTGCTACCTTAGGTATATTGTACTTACCTTCCTGATCTAGTCAAAGAGCCCCTTCCCTCTTACCAGGTTTAGAAGAACTGCTACCTTAAGGTATATTGTACTTAACTCCAGATAATAACTATTCATCATATTTTTCCATCCGTGAAGGAATACGTATCAGCATATATATATATAAATTTATTATTATTACTTGTAAATAATTTTTTCCACCACTAAGTGCAATAATTATATCTTATTGATGACCTAAGGCACCTTTCAATCACTTGACCATTGTCGAATCACTGAATTAATTTCTCTATTTTTCTGGTGTGGATGTTCGGTCCGTGATGTTGGTATTTGTTGATGTCATACATGTTTCTTCTTGAGCCGTGTGTAAAATGTTTTTGAATAGTACGTCGTCTGTATATGTTGTCTGTAGGTTCATGAAATTGTTTTGTATGTTTTTTATAAATGTGGTATTTTTCTAGTTTAATTCTATTGGATTATTATTTATTTCAAGTATGGTTGGTTATTTTCGTAATTTGTTATTTCATATTTATGTGATATTAGGTGTGCTGCAACATTTAATGCTTTTGTATTTTTATTTTTGAATGCTCTGTAATGTTCTCCAAATCTTATTTTTAATGATCTGGTTGTTTTTCCTATTCAATAGGTAGTGTTTTTTTTTTTTATGTATGTCTATAAATATATATATATATAGGAATTTTTGGACTAGATAGGAGACTGACAGTCTTGTCTAGTTTCAATAGTTAAAAACTGCAATCTCTTGGAAATAAATAAATAGATACACATAAAATACACATCACACTATTGAAATATTTCGATCATACAATGATCTTTTTTCAATCAAAAAATAATAAGAAAAGCTTTTTTATGTGTGTCTATTTTATTTCCAAGAGATTGCAGTTTTATACTATTGGCACTAGGTGTGTCTGTCAGTCTCCTACCTAGTCCAAAAATCCCTAAATAAGTTTTAAGCACTAGAACTAACCTATATATATAAAGTTAAAATTTTCTTGAAAGTTTTAAAATTTCAAAAGCACTTTTAGACAGATTTAGGATATTAGGAGAACAAAGTACAACTGTAAACATTCACGTTTTTACTTCTCGGATTACATGAATACATAAGATTTTTCAGATATCTATTCAATGTCTTCATTAGTTTTGTGTTTTTTAAAAATTTCTTCTGCCTATTCTGATTTACCTTGTTTTCTATATATATATTTCATGACAAAGTTGTCTATTTATCAGCAGTCTCCTAAAATATGTATTGTTATTTACTACATCATCTGAATAATACTTGAAGTAAAAATCCATCCTTATACAACTTCTGTTTGACTTCCAATCTCAATTTCACTAAATTAAAGTTTTTTATGCCCTCTTGCTATTTATTAATATATAATCAAACTCATTTACAAAATAATAAAAAGCACTATATAGTATAAATTACTCACTTCTTGTTTGTAAAAGAGAACATTTGTATACATTTATTTTTTCAGAGCAATTTTCTAAATCACATTTAATAGTGAAAATATTTTCTCGCAAGAGTCAGATGTGTTTAAATGAGTTGTATTATCTGAATCGCCAGAATTAAACTGCACCAGAACGATTTCGTAAGTCACTATGGTGCCAGCCAGCTGAAAATAAATATATATCATATTAAAATATGTGAAGGGCCTGACATCCATTGTTTCCTAATAAAACACATTACAACATTACATACAACACTTACTTCAAAACTATAAAGATATAGATAACATGCATTACTACATAAATACACACACAAATATATATATATATATATATATATATATATATATATATATATATATATATATATATATATATATATGATGAATAGTTACTATCTGGAGTACATCCGTTCATTCTGCAGTCCATAAATTCGCAGTTCCGACGTTTCGCTAGAATCTCATCCAGCATTGACGAGGTGAACCCAACAACAGTAGAAGACAACCCTACTGTTGTTGGGTTCACCTCGTCAATGCTGGATGAGATTCTAGCGAAACATCGGAACTGCGAATTTATGGACTGCAGAATGAACAGATGTACTCCAGATAGTAACTATTCATCATATTTTTCTATCCGTGAAGGAATACGTATCAGCATATATATATATATATATATATATATATATATATATATATATATATATATATATATATATATATATATATACAGTGGCAGCTATAATGTTCCTGCTGGGCAAGAGAGTCCCCAACTGCCCCATCAAAATTTTAAAAAATCAGGCGTAAATGGGAATGGAAACAACATGGTAATTTCCGACCCTGTGCACTTATCAATTACTAACAGGCTGGAATCGACAGTAAACAACGCACCACTGGCTACTGGCAGTGAAGATTGAATCACCTTGCCAGTCTAATTTCTGCCCGCCTCACAAGACTGAGGCAGTCGGCGGCGTGTTAGTCTATACAGGTTGTTCTGCTGCCGGAAGATTCGCCTGGAGTATGAATGAATGCAGTTATAACCGAATTGTAGTACCAATACTGGCTCAGCGTGGGATCGCTCCAGTGTTGTGCCAGCCCCCACCGCACGTGGTAAAAGTATAAACTCCCATATAATGTTCCAACGGCCAGCCTGTTCTCCCACAATTTAATCAATGACTTATTTACTTTATTGTGTTGTTTATTGCGACAACGTTGAAATAATATTTTAGTAAAAATATTATAGGCCTTGCATTGCATTTTAAAAATCTGTTTCATACGCATTTTATTAAAGGGTGTCCAACATTGCTTTCCACAATGGGGCCCCCCGATTGCTTAACAAGATATATATATATATATATATATATATATATATATATATATATATATATATATATATATATATATATATATGAGAAACCATCAAAATACCTCTATATGATCTTGTTAGGGTGTAGCTTTACTTCAGAGATGTAACCTCTCTATTGTGAGCTACAATATACTGCTTTATTTTATCCTAAATTACAAAATTTTGTCTTCTTATCTCAGTTCTATCTATATTTACAATCTTTCCATTTCGTTCCTATTTGATAATAACTCAACTGTCATAATAAATACTAACTGCACTCAACTGTCTTTTAAGTGAAATATTTGATACAAGTGCATGATTGGCTTTAATCATGATGACATGCTGAAATATTTTATTTTACATAGATATTCATTGAAATTCATTGTATTCATTTGAAATTTTTAAATATATTTATATATCTAAATTTTCTGTTTAAATTGTTAGATTGGTCATCTATTGAAATAAAATGTAATTAATAAAATAAATTTTTAAAAAAAATTACGTGACACCAATTGATGTAAGCATACAGCAAGTTTTGGTGGTAGGAACTGCGGACAGCAATTGGTATCCTATGAATTTTTAGGAATAACTCAGTTTTATTTCAAAAAATGAATTTTATTTAATGAGTACTTATATTATAAACATAAGAGTTATCCACACACTTAACAAATACAAGTTATACACAGTAGATTTATATTTACACTATATACATTAAGAAATTTTAATTATTTTTACTCATGGTGAATAACAAAATAGTCGCTCAGATATAGTCCTGGTTTGCTGTTCAAGCTTAACATATTATACACAAAGTTTTTAAAGCCTTCTTCCTCTATCTATTATTAAGAATTTTTTGTCTGTTCTGTAATATTTGCCAACAGGTGGTGTTGGTAGTTTGAAGGACTCAAAAGGTTCGTAAGTCTGAACGTTAGCGATGACGTTTTATTCCCTGTATGGTTTTGAAGAAACAGGAAAAATTAATTTAGAACTGCCATTTGTAAAATATGGCTCACTGAGCTGTAATGTTGATCTTCCCCACTGTCTTTACCAAATCTATCTTCATAACAATCACTTTCACCAGGGATATAACCACTACCCAATGGATTGGATATTAATGGAGAATTTAATTCTCTGGTAATTTCACTAATACCATGAATTATGACTAATGGTAATTTCTCTTATGACTAACACCACGAGAAGTTCTAAGTCTGTTATTACTCATTTTTAAACCTATGATTTTACATACTATCAAAGAAAACTGAAAACAAAGACTAAATCTAATAACCATAATCTACAGAGAGGCTAATTGATATAAGACAGGAAAAAGGGGAAGTCTTGCTTGACAAAACGAGGGACTTGGCGTCATCAACTTAGTACGATGCCAATTGGTATTAAAAGAAGTGAGTTTGTTATTTGTTTTTTAAAGATATTTATTTTTTACATTTAGTACTTACATATTAACTGGAGAGGGAAAAACTTTTCCAGAATAATATTCACTCTTAAAACCAATTTTTCGAAGACAGTTTTTTACTTCTTCCTCATGGTACAGCCAATAGCAAAATGTCCAATGAAGCTCTAAATGTGAGAGTGTAGTAACTTCTCTATCAAGGGCTTCAGTTCATTTCAATGACCTCCCCTTTCAAAACATCTTTGACCAGTATAGGACACCTCCTTGTCGAAATCCCCCTCTTCAATTTTTTTGAGGAGTTTCTGTAAAATTGAAGACATGCAGCTACTTTTGGGTAATAATATGACCAGTTGATCTACTGGTCACAAACCTGCATATCTTTCTCAACTGATTCTTTTTTGGTGTTGCATAAAAACATTTAGCTGATAAGACATTGTATTTTTTTTTTTTTTTGTACATACCCTCCTGAAGCACCTCTCTCATGAGCTCCAGAATTTCACAAAAGGAAACAATTTGCTCTTTGCTGGCTGTACTGAAGTTGCCTTCTTAATTATTTCATCTGCCTTGTTATTCCCCAGCACATCACAATGGGTATTATTTTCTTATAAATTTAACTGTGTTAATTGTGTAGATAAAAACTTATATAGACCTAGATGCCAGTAGATATATTCGAAATGAACTACTTTTGTTGCTCGTGCAAGAATTTGAGATATCAGATAATTTTCCTGATTCAACTTCTTGGACTCAGTATTGAGTAGTGCTTGTCATCCTGATGAAGAAATACTAGAACAAATCCTACTTTAGGGTACTGCAAAAATCCCTCAACAAATTACTCTCATAAGTACTAAAGGGATATCTGCAAACTATCCTCCATTACTAAGGCAAATTGGACAATTGCGACAAAGGTTTACAGTAAAAATCTAACTCCAAGATGTAAAAAGTATATATAGCATATTTCAAGTTATTAAACAATTTAAATATACAAATTGATACTGTGTTTACCGTAAGTATGAGAGTCCTTGTTACAGGAAAAAAATTATGTCCTGTTAATGCTAGGTCATCACATGATACTTGAAACAAAAATCGTTTTACCTGGAAACAAAAATCTTAAAATTAAAATTAATAAATGACTTACTGAGACAAGTAATGTTGGTATATTATAAATTTGTTTTAAAATATCAAGTATTATATCAGTTTTACCATTAATAAGTGTCATCTTAATATATAAAATGGATTATCACATAAAATTACTCTTTTTTTAATCATAGTCTCTTGCAGAAGGTCCTTCAATCTGTTTTAGTCTTAATTAGTGCATTAATTTCCAGCACTTTTTAGTTAAGTGCATTGACCTTTTTTAACATCAGTTTTTAATTCTGGATTCAGAGAATAAATCTTTTAACAATATGATTCTATTTCATCCCAATGTCATACCCTATGCAATTCAAAATATCTAATTTTATTAAACATTTGTAAATATTTACAAACTTGTTTATAGTAGCACTTACTTATATTTGTTGAGGACAGCCGTTTTGGGAGATGTGTCCCATTTTCAACTCAGACCATAACTGATCTCAAGGTTTTCGTAGGTTAGGGTATTAGGTTGGTGGTGGGATATTATGGTGGTGTGGGTGTATTTTGTGAGTATTAGAAGTTATGATGTCAAAAAGTGCGTGTGACTTGTAATATAATTGTGTATTGAGTATGTGTGTAGGGTGTAGTTTGTAGTGTCTGTATATTTCGTATTGTTTGGTTGTGTAGCGTTGGTTATTTCTGTGTTGTTTATGAAGAATTTGTAGGTTAGATGTCATGTCTATGCAGTCATGTTTTGTGGAAGTTTGATTGGTAGTTATTGATTGTTAGTGCTTTTATATGTTCTTTGTAACATGTGTAGAAGGACCTCCTTGCCAGGCCTATTTAAAAACTGGGGCATGAACTGCAAGTTAGTTTGTAAACTCCAGTGGCGTTGTAAATTTTGTTGATTTTGGTCTTGGGTTTAAATTGTTTATTGAGAGTGTTGTGTGTAGAGTAGGCTATTTTTTAGTTGTATTTTCGTAGAGTGTTGGTTAAATTGTGGGTTTTTGATGATTTGTATGGTATTGATAAGTATTTTATGGGATTGTCGTGTTGTGTGTTTGAATTTGGGTTATTAGGTTTATTTTTTAGGCGGTCGTATAATTTGTCAATCATTGTTGTGTTGTATCTGTTAGTTTGTGCTATATGTTTTATGGTGTTTAACTCCTGGTTCTTCTTTGTCTAGCAGTGTTTTAAGCAGGCAATATACCATGGTGTTGTAAGCGGCTAGTTTATATTGGTGTGGGTGGTTTGAGGAGCTGTGAATGGTCATATTGGTACTAGTGGGTTTTCGGTATATGTTGAATTTATGTGTTTGTTTGTCTGTACGTTTAATTGTAAGGTCTAGGAAGTTGAGAAAGTTTTGTTGTTCTGTTTCGATGGTGTATGTTAGTTTTGGATGTATAGAATTAAAGTGCTTTAAAAATATGTGTGTTACCTTTATATGATGTTATGACGTCGTTGATGTATCTGTACCAGTAACTTAAGTTATCTGAGTATTTATTGTTGTGTAAAATGTGGTTTTGTTCAATATGGTGTATGAATATTTATTTCTGCTAAGATGTTAGAGATGAGAAGGGGTGCTTGTGTGGTTGATTAGTGGAAGTATTGGGATGTCTGTTTTGTAAAGTTACACTTCACTGTTTTGTAAAGCTACACTTCACTGTTTTGTAAAGTTACACTTCACTGTTTTGTAAAGTTACACTTCACTGTTTTGTAAAGTTACACTTCACTGTTTTGTAAAGTTACACTTCACTGTTTTGTACTTATAAAAAAAACATTTGTATTTGTTTCTTATGACCAAAATGTTTGCTCTTTAAATAAATACTTTGTGAGTTAAAATTGTATACATTTATAGCTTAATGAATTTTATTAATATGTGATTTCTATTGAATAGTGTAGTAGGTTGACACTATTCTGGTAAAGTGTAACAATATATGGTAAAGAAATGACAATTCTTTACCATATACCCTTGACCTGACGTGATCACTACTGAACTCAAATAGTAAATATCTATTTCATTTTTATTTCACACACATTTTTATTTCATTATTTCTGATTTTAATAAACTATTTACTTCCTTTACTGTTAAAGTGCCTCTAATAACTCAGCTTTATAACTCTCAACAACTCATCAGTCTTGTTAGGTACCAGATTTACATTAGGTAATTTAAAAACAAATTTATAATTGAGGAACTCTGATACCATTTTCTAGTCCTATAAAGATGTTTTGAAAAGAATTAAAATTTAAACTCTTGAATTTTGTAGTCCATTACGTTTGGCGAAACTTAATTAACCACTTTTATATTACTTTATGACAATCCAAACCTTAATTTATTTTGTAAATTTTTAAAAACTTACTGAGATACGTTTTTAATCGTTCCGTGGCGATTTACATCAGTGTCTCCACCTTCAGACACTGATGAAGATTACCACGGAGTGATCGAAAATGTTCTGTCTCTGTAAGTTTTTACAAAATAAATTAAAGTTCGGATAAACATAAACTAATGTATTACTGGAAACTTTTAATAGGTGTTATTGGATGACTAAATTACTAAAGTACAGTCAAGTCTCGAGGTATCACAGTTTGATAACTCATGGTAAAAGTTTGACCAATATATGTCTGTTGTAAAAGAGTGTATAGGCATTTATATAATTTGCAGTAAAAGTGTGGTCAAATATTAGTTAATCATAAAACAATGTTTAGCCATTTATATAATTCGCTATACAAGTTTGGCCAAATAGTTTGTCATAAAACAGTGTAGAGGCATTTGTAGTAACATAATATATAATTTGTAGTAAATATTTGTATGTCATGAAACAGGGTATGATGACAAATATTTTCTATAAATATCTTGGTCAAGCAACATAAACAAATCAATCAATTAGGTCACCAGGCACAGACACAATTATACAAATTAGCATTTACTTATTAATGAAACTCAAACTAGAGACTCAATATACCAAAAAGAGATAAGTCTACAGTGCTATCAGGTGTACTTTACATGTCAATAAAAATTGTTCTTACTAGCTGTGTTGCATGTTGAAAATTTGCTAGTGTGAAAATTCGTAGTCATCGTTAATGTTAATTATGTAGTCTATAATTATATTATGTAACCTGTCTAGTAGCCTCGGCTGGCCTGTAGCTTATCACTTGCAGCAGGCTGAAGCTGCTATCTGTAATGAGTGCCTACAGTATCCCCAAGATAGTAATGAAAACATACTTACCGTAATCAATATTTCAAAATTTCTACTGAATATTTGAAAAGTACATACAAATATAAGAAAAAGTATACCGAACATTTAATTTATAAATTAAATATGTTAAAAATTCTGATTTTTACGGCTTATAAACAGGCTATGCCTGAATTGTTTTCTTGTTTGTTCTTTTAACAAATATATTATGTTCAGTATTGTTCTTCTTATATTTCCAAATATTTAATAAAAATTTAGAAATTCTAATGCCTCTCATGTTCTGGGTGTCTGGCAACTGCCAATCACATCTTAGTAGGATGCCCAGTCCCACATTGTCAGGAATGTTACTACTGGAGACATGACTCTACTTGCCTACATAAGCTGTGACATGGTTACATCTTTAACATGGTTAATAAAAATAACCATGAAAAAACCCCATTAATAATGTGCTTTACGGAGAATGTAATAAAGGAGCTTAGAAAACACGGATAATCAGAGGCAAGTAAGTTGGCACTTGAACCTGCAAAGTTTATTGCTAAGGAATAGTGATACGACCAAAAATATTGTTTAAAAAAATTTATCTTTACACTCTTGGGCCAATGACAATGGGCGTAATTTAGTTGTCAGGACAAAATGTACTGCTTAGTTTTGCTCTAGAAGAACCATTTAAAATTAGCATATTTTTCTGACTAAATAAACAGAAAATAACCTTTGAAATACACTTTTTATCTATCTTGTTAAAAAATGGCAAATAATAAAGTTTTATAAAACAGTTACTTTTTCATATAATTAATTTTATTTAATTCAATTAATATTTCAATATGCAATCTTTTATAATTTTTATTGAAAAAAGAAATATAAGTCATTTGGTCAAATTGAAGGAATATAACTGACATTGTTTCATCACTTGATACTTATTTATCAGCCTTTATTTCAACTGCCTCATGCAAAATACCACTTTAGAAGGCAGGTAACTATGTAGTTGAATTGAAAGAATAATTTTGAAAAAAAACAATATAAAAATTTATTAAAAAAACTAGACAAACCGCGTATGTGTTATTCTTAATTTTTGAAAAGGACATTATTTTTATTAAGAACAGTATAATTATTGCAAAGATCAAAGAGTCAAGTGCCAACTAATATAGTTACTTGGAGTCTACTATATTTTGTTAGAAATCAGTGTATATTGTGTTAACAAATATATTATGTTCAGTATTGTTCTTCTTATATTTCCAAATATTTAATAAAAATTTAGAAATTCTAATGCCTCTCATGTTCTGGGTGTCTGGCAACTGCCAATCACATCTTAGTAGGATGCCCAGTCGAGGCCATCGTGTGGTATTTAGGCACCAAGGCAAGGCTTATATACTACCCCCCCCCCCACCCAGTTGAAGCTAGTAATTTTGTTCATTCCAGTTTTGGTTCGGGGGGTTGATATCCTACCTCTTTAGATACCTCACTCCACTAGAAGATACTCCACTACCTAAGGACCCGTTGTGTTCCGGACTTGAAAAACCAGTAGCTATTATAAATAACAGTATCACAGACCCCCACATTTCATTACATATTTTATATACATAAACTAGGATTTGATTTGTTTATTTACAAAATAAAGTCTTTGATTTTTCATTATTTGTTCTTGGCTTCTGTGCTACTTTTTGTCATCTATATACAAACTTCAACTATTGAAAGGCATTCGCCTAGCAAACCTTGTTAGAACTTCTCTAAAGTCTTGAGTTTATTGCATTGTCATTTTCTTATGCTAGAGAGATCAGCATTCCCTGTTCTGTTATAGAGGGCAAATAAGTTTATACAAGCTTAAGATTACTAAAGCCATTTTCGGCATAGTAAGTCATGGGTATTGTTAGTAACACTCTTAATGGAACCCACAATTTTGAAAACAGGTCTTTATTGTTTCTGTTTATCTTTCACAAGACTTCTTTTGATGTGGCTGTCATTTTCTTGATCCCATATGGAACTTACATGTAATGCTTCATGATACAGTTCAATGTCGTTGATATGATACACTTTGGTTGTTTTGTCAGTTAAATGTCTTTCAAGGTTTAAACAACTTTCTTTTAAATCTTCTTTTCCTAGAAGGCTAGTAAGATTACCCAAAAATCCTTATACTTGTTGGTGTGTTTCAACGCAGTTGACCTCTTCTTAAGTGAGTTCAAAACGTTATCCACAAATAGATAAAAGAGCTTCTCTCATAAAGGTTTCTTCAGGTGATGATTACACTTCCTCAGAAGACTCACTTAAGAAGACTACAAAAAAGATGTTTATGTTTACCAACCCTTTTCTCAGGAAAAACAGGTTCCATGCCAAGTTTAGCAGCTATTTCGTATCGAAGATTAATGCGGCCACATATTCATCTCCTCTATCTCTGTTTAGAAACTCCACACACTTGTTGAACTTTTCAGAACAGTCATTGATGTCTACCTGTTTCGCTTGAATGCTATTACTAATCAAATTAACTTCTAAAAGCATGTCATTCCACAAGATCAAAGTTACGACGAAGGAAAACTCTTCCACCTTATTAGTCAAAGACAACGTCAAGGGCTATTTGAGAGTCATCAATTTTGTTGCCCAACTCAATCAATGCATTCGTAAATCTTATGTATTGGTATCTAATAGCCTGAGCAACTTATGCGAGATTCCCAATGCGTTTCGCACACTTTAAAGTTAGTGCTTTAGTATGGTCGCTTATCACCAGCGCTTCATTGAACTAGGGAAGATGGTGAAGACGTGTTGTAAAGTACCAAATAAAGAATTAGACTTAACTGATGATTTTGCTCCATCAGCAATTACTAGGTTTAGACTATTGCACCCACAAAGAAAGAACACAGCTAAAAGGGAAGTTGGCCACTACACCAGCTTGAATGTCTTTATGTACACCTGTTATCATATCCTTGTGGCACCGTTATCATATCCTTGACCACAACAGTTTATAATGTTCAAACCACACCTTCAATTTCTTTGAACAGCAAGTCAGTGAGAACTTCAATGGTTTCTTTGTCAACTTGGTAGCCTATAAAGCTTTCTTCTACTTTGATCTTCCAATATTCATTTTCAGTAATGTAGTGAATCGTTAATGAAACTTGCTCCTTGTGACTTATGTCTGGAGTACAATCAAGGATAACAGAAAAATATATGTGTTCCTTTATTTTTAAGATACTTTGACCTACCGAATCACCTACGATAGCCATTAGCTCATTTTGTATTGAAACGCTTAATAATGAAATTGTGTTTTATGTGAAAACTTTGGAAGATGACTCACAAAAAGCCATATTTAGCTCTTTTTCAAACAATGTAGCCGTATGTTGAAATTGTCTGGTGAAAATTTATGGGCCAAATTCTGCCAAATTTTTCCAGTTATTAAAACCCATTGCTTGACCAAAATCTGACTTTGATGTATGATTAAACCATCTACAACAGACAGAATCTGATTTTTCTGAATATATTGACCATTGCCTTGATATTTTTTCTCCATTTCCCAAAAACCGATACAGAAATTGACATTTGTTGATTCCAACTTCGCGTGAGCTACTAGTAATCACTAAACACTTTTAAATGTTTTAAACTTGCCTATAGTAGCACTTACTTTGCTTGTTGAGGACGTGGGTGTATTTTGTGTGTATTAGGAGTTATGATGTCAATGGGTGTATTTTGTGTGTATTAGGAGTTATGATGTCAATGGGTGTATTTTGTGTGTATTAGGAGTTATGATGTCAATGGGTGTATTTTGTGTATATTAGGAGTTATGATGTCAAATTTGACATCATAACTCCTAATACACACAAAATACACCCACAACACGAAAATATCCCACCCCCACCATAACCTACGTAAACCTTGAGATCAGTTACGGTCTGAGTTGACAAAGGGACACATCTCCCGAAATGACCGTCCTCAACAAGCAAGTAAGTACTACTATAAGCAAGTGTAAAACATTTAAAACCGATACCGAAATTAGTTTGGAAAGTGTCTATTTTTGTAATATTGTGGGTGATTATGGTCTTATTTAGAATATTAAGTCAACCTTTCCAAAACAGACTCAACATGCTGAATGTGCATAATATGCACTGAGCAACATTGTAGAATCTAAAGTAATAACTACACCTGCTTCGTTTTGGAAATAAATTTAGTTTTAGTGTCTGTTGACAGTTCTATCATTCTTTTATTGCTATTATCATTATCACGGTCACTTGTAATGGTATCATCAGTAGGGGCAGGTACAGGTACAAATTCAGTGTCTTTGGCCTCTTGAGCTACTTTGTGAGGAGGAACTACAGCTAAGTGTAGACATACTAAAATCAGTCAGGGCAATATTTTGTTATATTATTTTTATAAAATTTAATTGGTTTTGACGCTTTATATAATAAAGCCTGACTTGCTAACTCACTTTCTTTATAAGACTTTCTTCTTTTGCGCCCCTAAGAACTTTTTTGACATAATGCTCTGACTCGCTGTGATTGGGGAGGGTGGTTGAAGTCGACTCACCAACTGAACTCTTGTTATCACCCTCACCACCTGTTACCACAGCGGACAACACTGCTCAGTATACACAGTTACTACAGGACATTATGAATAGAGAGAATTTGTGCATACTCAGCCATGCAGAATAAGGCTACTAACACATAAAATATATATTTTTAACCCACAGTGATGCCTCCCCCATCGCAGCGTGAAAAACAATCACCTTGGTCGCCAAAACCACACACAGAGTGTATTTCTGGTATTTGTAATGTAATTTTAACTTTTACCTCAATGCAGTAACATTCAGAAGGCACAGAAAATAGCACTGTTAATGGTCTTTTGCTTTCTTCATAAATAGAAGAAGCACTGAAAGCCATCATACATGTAAGAACTATGTAGTAAATAATTGAAAATATCAGGTATGAAACATGGAACCAGCTTTTAGAGGGTCTGAAACATAACAAAAAATAGTACAAATCAAATGTAATAATCATTTCAAATGATGATGTTGAAATATTATAATACACAATCATCAACTAACAGTTCAGTACAACTTATAAGTCTATTACTTATAGTTCTGTAATGTTTTTACTTAAACAAGTAATGTTGTAGTAATATTTTAGACCCACATTCAGTTTTCTAATTACTTTTCTTAATATTATAGGTTTTATTTAAGAATGAAGCTTATATTTTCAAGAAAAAGAGTGCAAAACCTCCTGGGTGACCAATTATAAATGCTTTTCCAACTAAGCTATAATTTTGTCTGAGTAGAAAACTTTATAATTTTGTAAACATTTTTTTCACACACTTTAGTAAGTACAATCCGTAGGGGGGAGCTAACTAGTTGCACTTACTAAAAGGTGTTTGGTGTTTCTCGTGGTACCTCAGTCTAATCTGACACCACTAACAACACTTGCTTCTACAATATATACACTCAAATGCATATCCACATACACATATATTATCGACATATCTCTATACATTAGAACACTTAGATCTTCTCACAGGGGTATTTAAAAGGCCAAAGGCCAGAATCATTGCTGTTGGGAGTACTGAAAGGGTTAGAACGTGGCAAACTCTGATCTGGGATACTGCTGTGAGCATGCTTTACAGAATATGTAAGTGCTACTGCTCATCCGCCAGTCATGTTGGTCCTTGATCAGGTAGTATCCTCATGCAAAGATGTCAGAGCATGTTCACAGTATTATGAGTACTTGACTAACACCCACCCAGTTAAGGAAGTTTCAGAGTTCTGGGGTTGAAATTGTTCAAAAGGAATCAATGGTGTATCTGCCCTACAGTCCCACCTGTTACAATTGACAAAATTACTGAATAAAATTTTACTAATAGAAAAAATATAATTTCAAACTTGATTGGAGAAATAAGGCTATATTTACCATGTAACTTTATATATATATATATATATATATATATATATATATATAAGTTATGTAACTAAATATTTTAGATTTAGCTACTATTAAGATGACATAATTAATATTTCGCTGATGCAGGTTATCTGTATTGTGCACCTACGGACAATAGTCAAGTTAGTGTGTAGCGAACTTTAGAAGAGAACAGTTGTCTCCACTCCAACTGAATGTATATCAGTTGTTATTTGTTAGGCCTAATTTTGTAATAATTTCAACTTCAAGTTATTCTAAATTTATGAAAAAGTTTGTAAAAATAAAATCATTTTAAAAAAACCTTTGGTGCTTAATAAATCACGTAACTTATATATATATATATATATATATATATATATATATATATATATATATATTCTTGATATTTTACGTTATGCATTGTTTTTCCGTTGTACTGACTTTATAAAGTTAATATATTACTATTGTAAGTAATTTTATCCGCCATTAAGTGCAATAATTTCACCTTGAGTGATGAGGCACCTTTCGGTCACTTGACCATTGTCAAATCACTGATATTTTTCTGGTGTAGATGTTCGGTCCGTGATATTGGTATTTGTTGACGTTACACGCACTTTCTCTTGATCTGTGTGTATGATGTTTTTATATAGTATGTCTTCTGTATATGTTGTATGTAGATTCATTAAATTGTTGTGTATGTTTTTATAAATGTGGTATTTTTCTAGTGAGTTTAGTTCTATTGGGTTATTATTTATTTCTAGTATGGTTAGGTTATTTTCGTAATTTGTTATTTTATGTTTGTGATATTAGGTGTGCTGCAACATTTGATACTTTTGAATTTTTGTTTTTGAATGCTCTATAATGTTCTTCAAATCTTATTTTAAATGATCTGGTTGTTTTTCCTATGTAAAATGCGTTACAGTTGTTGCATGTAATTTTGTAAATTCCTGATAGGTTATGTTTTTCTGAATTTGTTTTGTGGTTTGTGTTATTAAGATATTTTATTATTTTGTTGTTTGGTTTGTATGTTGGAGTGTAGTATTCTTTGTTGTATATATTTGTTATTTTTTTTATTTTGTTATTGGTGTATTTATATTTTAGGTAGATTTTTTTATTTGCATTATTTTTGTGTTCCGGTTGTAGTGTTGTGTTGAGGTTAAGTTTTTTTGTGAATTTATTGTATATAATTTTTATAATGTGTTTGTTGTATCCATTTTCTATTGCTATTTTTGTAATGTTATCTAATTCTTCATTTAATTTTTGTTTGTTATCCTGTGTGTATTTTATTGCTTTATTTATCATGTTACTGTAAGTGTTAATTTTGTGTGTCCAGGGGTGGTTAGATTTGTAGTGTATTGTGGTGTTGTTGGAAGTAGGTATCCTGTATACTGTAGTTTCTATTTTATTATCATTTATAATTTAATGCATCTACAAACAACATATACAGAGGACATACTATATAAAAACATCATACACACAGATCAAGAGAAAGTGCGTGTAACGTCAACAAATACCAATATCACGGACCGAACATCTACACCAGAAAAATATCAGTGATTTGACAATGGTCAAGGACCGAAAGGTGCCTCATCACTCAAGGTAAAATTATTGCATTTAATGGCGGATAAAATTACTTACAATAGTAATATATTAACTTCATAAAGTCAGTGCAACGGAAAAACAATGGATAACGTAAAATGTCAAGAATTTAACACCTACCAAGGTAAACAACTGTACCGTAAATATCTTAACCTCAAAATCAAACTCCAGAATTGCATCAACAAAATACAGTTTAATAAAAAATGCTTAACACTTAATATAACACCAAAATACGCTAAATTACACTTAAAAAATAAACAAAACACTATTATCAATAAAGCAACCAGATCATTTAAAATAAGATTTGAAGAACATAGAGCATTCAAAAACAAAAATTCAAAAGTATCAAATGTTGCAGCACACCTAATATCACATAAACATGAAATAACAAATTACGAAAATAACCTAACCATACTAGAAATAAATAATAACCCAATAGAACTAAACTCACTAGAAAAATACCACATTTATAAAAACATACACAACAATTTAATGAATCTACAAACAACATATACAGAAGACATACTATATAAAAACATCATACACACATATCAAGAGAAAGTGCGTGTAACGTCAACAAATACCAATATCACGGACCGAACATCTACACCAGAAAAATATCAGTTATTTGACAATGGTCAAGGACCGAAAGGTGCCTCATTACTCAAGGTAAAATTATTGCACTTAATGGCGGATAAAATTACTTACAATAGTAATATATTAGCTTCATATATATATATATATATATATATATATATATATATATATATATATATATATATATATATATATATTCTTGATATTTTACGTTATCCATTGTTTTTCTGTTGCACTGGCTTTATGAAGTTGATATATTACTATTGTAAATAATTTTTTCCACCATTAAGTGCAATAATTTTACCTTGTTGTGATGAGGCACCTTTCGATACACCTTAAGAACAATGGTCAAGTGACCGAAAGGTGCCTCATCACAACAAGGTAAAATTATTGCACTTAGTGGTGGAAAAAAGTATTTACAATAGTAATATATCAACTTCATATATATATATATATATATATATATATATATATATATATATATATATGTAATATATTATATATATATATATATATATATATATATATATATATATATTTAATATATATATATATATATATATATATATATCACTTCCACTATATGTACTTAAGCAAGAATCTTACTTGGTATTTATATGTAGTAGACTGTCTACTACAACCCCCGGTCAGTGATGCCCGATGATAGAGACAAAACCAGTCTTTGAAAGTTAACCCGCATAAATACCAAGTAAGATTCTTGTTTAAGTACATATAGTGAAAGTTATAAGTGAATACAAGAAATCAGTGTTGCAAAGCTACAAATATATATATATATATATAACAATATATAAATAACAACAACAACTAAAAAACAATAACAACATCATGATACTCCCAGCAGATAAAGGCTCAACCACGGTTGTCATGAACAAAGAGGACTACATAAAGGAGGCAAACAAGCTATTGTCTGACAGCACAACGTATAAGATCCTCACATACAACCCAACAGCAGATTACAACAATTCTCTCTTGGAGTGGCTCAAATATACAGCTCCCAGAGAACAAATTTCGGAAGGATCCATAAAATTACTGTGCAATGAAAGCCCCTCTACTTCTCAATTTTATATACTACCGAAAATCCATAAAAATATCGTACCTCCACCTGGTAGGCCAATAATCGCTGGTTGTAATTCGGTCACGGAAAGAATCTCAGCTTTTCTGGATTCGTATATTCAACCTTTAGTGAAAAACCTTCCTTCTTACATTCAGGATACGAATCATTTCATAGACCGGCTGTCTCAAATACCCACACCTCTACCTCCTGAAACATTTTTGGTCACAATAGATGTTACCTCTCTTTACACAAACATCCCGCATGCGCACGGTCTATCAGCTCTCGAAACTTTCCTCAACAAACGTTCAGACAACCCTTGCCCTACTACACCTTTCCTAGTTCACCTCGCCAAATTCATTCTTGAAAAGAATAATTTTCAATTTGAGGGGAAGAACTATTTGCAAATAAAAGGAACAGCAATGGGTACTAGGATGGCCCCGTCGTACGCAAACCTGTACATGGGTACTATCGAAACAGATTTCCTTAAAACTCAAACACACCAACCATTATGTTGGTACAGATATATAGACGATATATTCGTTATCTGGACACAGGGAATCTCAACACTGGAAAGTTTTTTGAAGAGCTTATCACTATGTTCCACACTTCAATTCACCTGGGAGAAGTCTGCAGCAACAATCACCTTCTTGGATGTAGATGTAACAATCAGAGATGGGAATATCTATACAGGTGTCCACATCAAACCGACGAACCATCTACAATACCTACATTTCAATAGCAACCACCCCATGAATATAAAAAGGTCCATACCATACAGTCAGGCAGTCAGGGGCAAGAGAATTTGTTCCAACGATATAGCATTGGAAGACTTTAATAGAAAGACCTTACTAGCTTTCCAAAAAAGAGGATACCCTAAACAACTTGTTGAGAATCAAATCCGCTTGGCTCAGTCATCTGATGTACCCAGACCACCTATGGAGGACAAACTGTCTTTGGTTACAGATTACCATCCAGGCCTAACGAAGCTGAACAAAATATTAAAGGATGGCTTCAAGATTCTTCAAGCTTCCGCCCACACCAAAGATCTTTTCTCAAATCCACCACATATTTGGTTCAGACAACCGTTCAATTTAAAAAGTATTTTAGTACATCCAAAATTACCAGATCCAAGTACTGAAAAACCGCCCAAACTTCCTCACGGCTCCTTTCCGTGCAATAGACCAAGATGCAAGACATGTCCAATACACATCCCAACAAATAGTTTCCATAGCCTAGCAACCAATGTGGACTTCAAGATTCAGGGTCATCATACTTGTACATCCAGTAATGTAATATACCAGTTACAATGTAAATTTTGCCCGGCACAGTACATAGGCCTTACCACGGATAGTCTGAGCATCAGAATGAATGGCCACAGACATGACGTTGGAACCATGAACATAGACAGGCCAACCGCTCAACACGCTGCTAGTCACAACATCGTCTCTTTCAATGATTGCTATACCACCAAAATAATTAAAGCCCTCCCCCCGGATTGCAACTCTTCAGAATTAAGAAGATGGGAGTTATCATACCAATGGTATACCAAATCTAGAGAGCCTCCTAACCTCAACATCAGATAAAACTCCTTTTAACTTCCCCCTAACTTCTACCATTTTTAACAGCTCCATTACCTTCCTTCTGACAGACTTTTAATATCTAGTTTCAAGTAACCAATCTTTACACGATTCACATTTAACAATTTCTACACATATCACATATAGCTCTATATCATAAACTATAATCTGTGAATCTGTGACATTTGGATGTTTATACACATCTGTGGTTCACTTCAATCTTTTGTTTTGCTTTCTTGACTGAAGAAGATCATGTTGATCGAAATATTTCAAATAAAAGTGTATTAAGTGTTTTATATGTGTTTTTATATGTGCTTATTTCCAAGAGATTGCAGTTTTGGACTATTGCCTTTTGGGTAAGTCTGTCAGTCTCCTATCAAGTCCAAAAAATTCCTATATATATATATATATATATATATATATATATATATATATATATATATATATATATATATATTATAAATTACCTTTACTCAGTTTGTCCTACAGGATTTTTTACTCTAAGGGAACCACAGCTACTTCTTTTTACAATGACTGATTTACTTTAATTATGTTTTTAAAATTGTAGCATTTACAGTTAGTTATATACCGCATGGCTAATAACATTTCTTGGAAGCCTGACTCATCATTTTCTTTCAAGTTCATGAAATAGGCTCAAATAGAAATTGGCACGATTTTAACGGAAGCTCCAAATATTGAGCCTCAAAATTTCGAGACTCTATTGTAGTTAGTATTGTTAGAATCAGTTATTCAAACGCCTTTCACTTATCAATAACTTGTTGCTGTTTCCTTTAACATTGAGAAGACTATGATATGGAATGGAGAAGAGGAATTTTAAAACAGTTTGAAATCGTGGGCTATACAAGGTGACATTTTTGCATCCACCAAGAATTTTCTGTGTAATAGGACTTTTTATGTATGTATTGGAGGCACAATGACTAATATCTATAAACTAGAGAATGGTGTTCTATAGGGTAGCATGCTAGCTGTGACACTGTTTGCTAATGTCATTAACATTTCAGTCTCAGATCCACTGTTCTGTGTTTTTTTTTTTTTTGTATTTATGTCTGCTTGTCTAATAGCAACACTGGAAATGTCTCTTCAAATAGTAATAAATAGGATAGAGAAACAGGTAAAACTACAGGTTTAAAATTTGTCTCCTCAATGACACAGTATTCAGCATTTAGTTGTCAAAGGCAAAACCAGGAGCATATCCTTTATCTAGGGTTCAGCTAAAAGTCATGGATAGTTTTTGATTTTTGGGTCTTATATTTAACAAAAAACATTTATGGATCTCTTATAGTGTAGTTTGAAGACTTTGGCAACAAGATATTGGATATCTTAAGAGTTCTTAGTGGTAATAATTGGAGAGCAGATAGAACTGTATACTTTGTTTTCTTCGAGCTGTTGTTAAATCACACATATATTACAGTTTTTTTTACTCTTCTGCATGACCAACAGTTCTAAAAACTCTTGACTTATTGCATCATTTTACTTTTACAGTTGCTACCAGTGCTTTCAGATTAAGCTCAATCCCTAGCTTTATTGCCGAGGAAAAGGAACTTGATCTTCTGATGTCAGATGCTTCATTTCTCACACATTGCTGGTCTTTGAAACAAATAAAATCTTCTGGATTCAAAATAGTTTTCAATAACTCCCTCGAAGGTCATTACGGTGTAAGTCAACATTCGGCGTAAGAACCCGGCATTTTAGAACTAATCTAGACTTCGTAATATGTTTCAACAATTATTGTGCTGTCTTTCTCCATGGATAGTAAAAATGCTACATTTCAATTTCACCTTGTCCAGTTGCACGAAACGCAAATATCTTGAGGTAGTTTACCACTAAGGGGTTTAACAAATTTACAGATCCAACCAAAGTAGTGAAATTATTTTCATTGATGGTTTAAACCAGGGCAATTGTGTTACGCAAAACATTGCAAAACATTACGCCAAAGTATTGAATGCACATTTTATCTTGTTGACTATCTGTCGTGATTGAATTATACAATTAAATTTAAAGGAACTTCGTAATGAGTCAGATTGAAATTTTAAATACATCTCAGAAATGAATGACAATATTATTTTTATTATAATTATAATTCATCACTCGAGGCAAACCCGTGAACAGAAGTTCAAAAGAAAAATGTGGGGCATATGAAATACATAACTGATATGAGTTATAAAACCATATAAATAATGAAATAAAATAACAAATATGAATTAATGTATAAATTATAAATAAAAATCAATATTTGTTGATTCCATCTTCACATGAGCTACTAGTTTTCACTAAAACACTTGTAAATACTTTACAAACTTGCCTATAGTAGCACTTACTTATATTTGTTGAGGGCGGCCATTTCGGGAGATGTGTCCTTCACTTATGGTCTGAGTTGACAATGGGACACATCTCCCGAAACGGCCGTCCTCAACAATTATAAGTAAGTGCTACTATAGGCTAGTTTGTAAAATATTTACAAGTGTTTTAATAAAAATCAAGACTATAAAGCAAATAATAACTAGCAAAATAATATAATATGTTTTTAAAATGAACTAAACAGAATACAATTATTTTTTAGTCATACTTTCAGATTAGTTATCTTTACAACCCGATTCATATTAATAAACCCATAAAAAAATGCACATTTAAAAAAATTTTAATTGATATGAAAATACTTGAATAGTTCAAAACAATAAACACATGGGGTACATGTAACAGGTTGTACTTGAAGATTAGCTATCATTACAATTCACATTACAATATATATCAATTATTTGTACTTCATGAGCCCCACATTTTTTATTTTGAAGATTACAAATACTTTCACATTTGTAAAAATTCACAAATTTATATGTCAATTTTTATGGGATTAAGAATTTGTATGGGGTTAATAAAGATATCTAACCTGAACGTGAGTACCAAAATGATACTCTTACACCCCTAAATAGAAAACTGTTTATTGCACTACAATAGAAGTAATGGTTGTGCTCTGGTAGTTGGACACAATGCAATTACCATGGATTGTTGGTCTCATAATTTGGAAGCTGAACTCCTATCTCTTGGTAGATCTTATTTGTAATATAAACATAATGTTCTGAATTGCAAATCCAAGGCCTGAAATCAATCCCTGAATTTATCAAAAACCAATTAACATGGCTTCAGCCTCTGGTATCAGGGGTAGAGTTATTATTTTATATATACAAATTTTGAAATGCAACACTAATTTATTTAACATTTTGTGAAATAATAATAGAGAATTAAATTAAATCTGTTTAAAAGTAAAAATTACTCGTGAGAAAACAAAGTTAAAATTTTAAAAGAAAGAGTTTATTTCTGACCTGCCCTGATCTTGTCCCTATGAATGCAATTTGGTGTTGGATTCTTCTCCTATTGTCTTTTCTCAATTTGTTGTATATCTTGACTTATTACATCAACTTGATCTCTGACAGATTCAGGATGAAGCTCTTAAAATGCTTGATGTGTTCTAGTCTACTTTTATAGTTGAGTTCATCCTCGATAGTTTATACACAGCTCGAGTAAACAATTGGTCAATTGGAAAATATATCACTCCATCGCATTGCACTTAACTCCTTTGCATATAAAATCTTTTTGAAAAATGTATTTTATTTCATTATTTATTAGCTTCGATATTAGCAATGTGCTATGGTAAATCTGAGTTTCTGAGTGACATGTGGTTTCGGAATGAATATCATGTCCACCCTAGTGGTTTCATATACAAGCAGGTAATCCATTTTTTTGGGTTTAAATGTCCTGATAGTGTTGTACAGAGGCCACAGCATAGTTCGCATGTAACTATTTAGTGCCCTGTCTCAGAGAGAGGCATAATTGGTCCATACTTTGTGAAGATAATAATGGCAATTCTCTTACTGTAAATAAGAACTGATATAGAATCATTCTTGGTCATTTTATTAGAACCCTTAGGATATTTTCTTGTGTCAAAAGCCTGTTTTGTTTGTTTCCAATGGTTCCAGCAAGACATTGTTTTTCTTCAAGAATCTTTTGGCACAAACTTTTCTTACTCAGCTCACTCCCTCGATCTTACACAACCTTGGCCTACGTCTGTGTAATGATGAAGGAGAAGATTTTCTATGATGACCCACCAACCACCATTTTCCAACTACAGGAAAAAAATAACCACGTTTGTAACAAGCATGAAACAACCCATGCACCAACACGATGCAAAACCTTCAAGAATGGTATGAGTGTTGCCTCAAATTGAACAGAGGTCATATAGAATATGTTTATACCCGAGTTTAACTTCTTCTTACTGTTATGTGTTTGTGAAAATATGTAAATAAAATAAAATGAAATATAAAATCTTACAACTGCTTCGGTGGTTTTATTTTGGTACATACTGTACTTACTGCACTTATTCTTGAAGTCAACATGTAATATAACAACTTATTGGTATTAATCACTTAAACAATAGTTTAAGACTATCCGAACTTTTTATTTAGTAAATTTGTTAAAACTTACTGAGACAGAACGTTTTCGATCGCTATGTGCCGATCTTCATCAGTGTCTCTACTTATTGGTGCATTTTGAGACATCTTGTAATTATAATACTTTATTTCTTAACTTTTCTTAAATTTTGTATAATGGATTTGATTCGTACTTACTCATAGATTCAGATATAAATAGTGAAATTTTGTGTATAGTGAATAGGATTTAGAAACAAATCACAATCTAACTTAACAAACTGAGACAGAATGTTTTCGGTCGCTATGTGCCGATCTTCATCAGTGTCTCTACTTATTGGTGCATTTTGAGATATCTTGTAATTATAATACTTTATTTCTTAACTTTTCTTAAATTTTGTATAATGGATTTGATTCGTACTTACTCATAGATTCAGATATAAATAGTGAAATTTTGTGTATAATGAATAGGATTTAGAAACAAATCACAATCTAACTTAACAAACTGAGACAGAACGTTTTCGATCGCTATGTGCCGATCTTCATCAGTGTCTCTACTTACTGGTGCATTTTGAGACATCTTGTAATTATCATACTTTATTTCTTAACTTTTCTTAAATTTTGTATAATGGATTTGATTCGTACTTACTCATAGATTCAGATATAAATAGTGAAATTTTGTGTATAATGAATAGGATTTAGAAACAAATCACAATCTAACTTAACAACTTACCCAATATTTAAAAATAGCAGCAAACATACCATGTACAGACTGATTGAAAAAGATAGAAGTACAACACTCGATAAATAATGGTCTAATAATTTAGTTAGGCAAGATAAGATGTTATATTCTTCCCTCATAATTTTCCAAAAACTGAACGGCATCATCTGAAATGTTAATAGAGCTTTTAAATATTTAAAACTTTTTTAAAAAACTAATTTATAATCATTAAATTATGCAGTCTAAAACGTTTATTTAATAGTTTTAATTCTCTTAAAAATTCAAATCAGATTTCAAACAGGCTTTTAATATGTAATAAAACCTGAAACTTGGAGTTCCTGTGTTGTACGTCTTGAGGTTTTTTCTATAATTACACTTTTTTTATTAACTTGGAAAAAAACCACTACTTACTGATATTTTCGGCAGACACGTTTCAGTGTGAAATGCATCTACTGCAAATATCAGTAAGTAGTGGTTTTTTGCCAAGTTAATACCAAAAGTGGAAATGTCTATTGTTTGGAGGTGTTTGCTATTCAGACAGTTCAATATTGGTAAACAAATAGGACTTTAAATTGCATTTGAATACAGTATGAAACTATGAAATCTTTTTTTGAAATCAAAGTCATTTATTTTAAAGTAAAACATGCAAATATTATCAATTCAAAATTTCTAAGTTTAATTCCTTATGTAAATATTGAGTTTTATCACGTTAACTACTGGCCACCCTAAACTATAATGTTTCCTAAGGAACTGACACACATTAAAATGGTCAAAGGTGTCATACAGGTGGAAAATAAATATTATTCATAACATAACGAAAACAATTTTTTTTAGAACGGAATTAGACCAATCAAAATGTGAACAAAGTGAGTTGGACATGCAGTTTACTTAGGCAAAAGTTAAGCAAACAAAATATGACTTCAATCAAACCTATGATGTGGACGTAACAGTGGTTTCATATAACATTTTGTAAAATTGTTTTATATATTGAAAAATTAAACTTCTAAAATTAAAGATATAATTATTATGTTTACTATAAGTAATTATTGCATAACTAGATGAATACTCTTGAACTTACTTGGTGATGCGTTTCAAAACAATTGTTTCATTTATGAAGCTGTGAGTAGAGTGTTTTGTTTTAAACGAGTGTTTTGAAACAGGTCAGCAAGTAAGTTCAAAAGTATTCACCTAGCTACGCAATAATTACTTATAGTTTAATCAGTGAATTCAATATGATTACAACCAACAACTTGATTGCTGCAGTTTTTGTGATGTACATCTTGAGGTTTTTATAAAAATGACACTTGTTTGTATTATCTTGGAAAAAAACCACTACTATTGATTTATTCAGCGGACGCGTTTTGCACTGGGTCAGTGCATTTTTCAATGCTGTAAATTACTGACAAGACTGTTACTCAGGTGTGTTGTCTTGGTGTGAGTCTGTGGTGTATTTTTGTTCTGTGGTGTGTTAATGTTCATAGAGTAGCTGTTAATTGTGTGCTCAAATATAGTGTTTGATTGGGAGTGTGTTTGCGTCTGCTGAATAAATCAGTAAGTAGTGTTTTTTTTGCCAAGATAATACAAATAAGTGTAACTTGATTGTTTTCCAGGAAAAATCAGAAATAAATAGATAAAGACAAAAGTGCAGCAGCAGTGAATTTAATACATTAGTTAAAACATTTTAGAAGCAATAAAAAGTCTTATAAAAGAGAAAATAACATTAAAATGAAAAAACTAACGATTTTAAGGATAATAAATTAATTTTAAGAAAGCATGAAATTAATCTTTAAGACACCATACACCTTCAATAATACCAGGAAGACTTAAAATGGTCTTACAATGATAAATCGAATTTCTACGAGTTCAAACGAATGGCAAGCTTTAAATTCAATAATAATTTTTTTCCAAAACAGCGAGTAAAAAAGTTACAAAAGAAGAGAAAATCTGTGACAAAATAGACACTTCAAACTGAATTCTAAAGTAAAGCAAAACATAGTAGTATATAAAATTTTAAAAAATCAATGATTGATAAAAACTTTCCATGACCTGCAAAAGCAACTGAGTTACAAACAAATGAAGTAGAATTCATTGTGAATAGAGTTTCTGATAAAGACTGCTTGTTTGCCAATCTTTCATTGTCTGTAATTATAATCACAAAATGTATTGTTGAGCTACTTTATCAGTGGGAATGGAACTTGGATGGCTACTTTTCTGGGATGTAAGGCTTAGGCAAAATTGTTAGCTCAAAAATGTATTTGTTGTTATGGTATTAAAAACTCCTAAATAGAAATTATGATATTTTTAAAACAGGTGTGGTGAATATTTACATCTAAAATTGAACTTATCAAAGACGTAGCCAAACTTCCTGGAGTTCAAAAGAGAAAATCTGAAACAAAGGGTCATCACCTCACGTTACTTTGGTCAAATCTAAGATAAGATTTTTTATAAGGATTCATTTCTTTTAAATTTATTGATTTATTCATTTAAATCAATTTGAAATTAAAAAATTCATTTAAAGTAAGGTAAAGGTATAAAAATGCGTTAAGAAATATTCAAAGTTTTAAGAACTGAAATGAAATGAGAAAGAAAGAAAAATTCATAAGGTAGATTTCTATTATTCCTTGTTTCACAATTAAAGGCACAGACATATTGTTGTAATTTGCACAACTTATATATATATATATATATAACTAAATATATATATATATATATATATATATATATATATATATATATATATATATATATATATATAAATGTTACAAAATAAATAAATATTAGGTAATTTTAAAATAATTTTATTTTTTTAACATAATTTTATTATTAAATATAATATATAAATATTACTTTATATAATATTGTATGAAAAAGGAAAATAATTAATATGAATTAAAAAGAGTAAGGGAATTTAATTATATAGAGAAGAGATTGTAGAATGATGAAATAATTCATATTATGTGTTTATTATTAGTACTGTAACAAGATAATAACTATATATATGTACACATTTATTAGCATGTATCTAGAAATAATGTTGAAATAGTAGTGACTGAGACTGGCCATTTTTGAAAGTTGTCAATTGCATAAAGTAGGTGAAAGTAATTATATAACAAATATTTTGAAGTAATAAAATTTATTAATTAAGAAAATGTAATTAATAAGATTGAGAGGAAACTCTCGACTTTTGTAGTCCATTACGTTCAGTGAAACTAAATTAATCATTTTTACATTAGTTTATGACTATCCAAACTCTAATTTATTTTGTAAATTTGTAAAATCTTACTCAGACAGAACATTTTTGATCACTTCGTGGGGATCTTCATCAGTGTCTAAATTTTCTACTGGAGTTCGGAAAATTTAGACACTGATGAAGATTGCTACGGAGCAATCGAAAACATTCTGTCTCCCACATCTTAACAAAAAAGGACCACATCTCACACTCTAGAACAATATGAAATTTACAAACACAAAAACACTAAATACAAACATATTAAAAGAAAAAAAATCAATATAAATCACACATACTCTTTGACACTATCAAAAACCTGTCTTTAAAACTGTCACTGCTTAACCTAAAAACAACTCGAAGCGGAAAATTTAGACACTGATGAAGATCGCCATGAAGCGATAAAAAATGTTCTGTCTCAGTAAGTTTTTACAAATTTACAAAATAAATTAAAATTTTGTTAGTTATAAACTAATGTAAACTGATTAATTGAGATTAAATTCAAAAACTAAAAAGTACTGAGCAGAAAGTTAAAATTTAAAATTAATTATTGAACAAGTTAATAGAATTATATTATTTGAAGATTTAAAATTATTTTATAGAAAATAAATTGAATAGAAAATTAAAGTAAATTTTTAAGAAATATATTTAATTGAAAAAAGTGAAGAAAATTGTATGCAATATAAATTAAAAAAACATATGTAAACTTAAGGTCAATGAGTCAACCATAAGTTAAGGGAAAAATAATCCTCACATTTTTCAGATATTCTACTTATATGTAGGCCTATAGATATTTTGATAAATTTTATGTTCCTAGTAATTGCTTGAAAAAGAAAGATTCATCGTTATATTTGAAGTCAGAAGCATTTAAATTTTTTTTACTAAGAGCAAAAAAAATCCAGTAGTAGATTTATAAGTAAATTTTATAAAATAAAAATTGTTTTTCCAATTAGAGAGAATAATTGTAATTATTTGAAGTACATAAAATTAAACTAAATTTCAGAGATATTTCTGAGTCTATGACATTGCTAATTTTGTTTTTTCATTAAATTCAGGGATTGATTTCTCTGGTAGATATTCTGTGAAGAAAATAAAGGACTAAAGAGTTTTGGGTTTGTGAAATAAATTATATCCTTTACAACAACATTGTGAGCATACCAGAACAAATGTGAGTTGAACACTGAAAAAATGCTGTGTTATAGCCAGAGGTGAAGCGCTTGGTGTTTTGTATCATGCAAAATTGGTTGTGAACAGCGGGATTATTACTGTTAATGTGTGATGGGGGTGGTGACATTTTGGGCTCAAAGGATAAATACAAATGTTTTCTGTTGGAACACACACACACACACACACACACACACACACACACACACACACACACACATAAATTGCAATGGACAGAAACCAGCAGTAAAATCAAGTCATAAGTAATTCCCTAGAAACTAATATAAAGAAACAAGAATACACACACATACATCTGGGATCACACTATCAACACAACCAAAACATAAAATTATTACCTGTGTATGAGCGGGCAGCTGCTAGTGCTATTCTAAATTATTCCAACCTTATCACTTATGTATTATGAAATGATAGCCTATATGTGCCTTCAAATATAAAAGACAACTAGGTTCCTTTTATTTATTCATTTTATGGTTGAGACTTACTTATTTGCTTTCACTTATTACTAACTGTTTATTACTCGGTATAATAGTTGAAATCAAATGTCTTAACTTGAAACTTTATACTCTATGCCTTTAAAGACAGTGAAATTATAAAAATTCTTAAAGGAGGTTAAATCTGTTTCTTGGGAAAAGTGGTGCTCAAAAACGAGTACCATGAATGACTCTGCTAGATTATTAAAGGTCTTATCAGAGACATCAAAGGGGGACTTGAGTTCATCATAAGATTAATGAAACTTTCACTGACACCCTGGAAGAAACCTTTTTCTGCTGATGAAAACTAATTTCCCTGAACTTTGACGATCGGGAGAGTGGATTTACACCCCATGGCGCATGGGCATGAGTGCATATTAAGGCACAGCTGGGCAGGTAATCTCAGCACAAAAGGTCAAAGAGACAATTCAGAGTTTTGAACCTTTTGAAACACCGGGATAAGGAAATATTACAGTAGTGTTTGGAGGAAATTATGGGGCTAATAATATGATTAATCAGGAGTTGTTTAGCCATGGAATATATGCGCAAACAGTGACTCAAAACAAAGCATATCTTCATCCCCAAACCGGAAAAGAAGAGTTACATGGAGGTCAAGAATTTCAGACACATCAGCCTCACATTGTTGATGATAAAGCCATTGTAAAGGGTGATGATTGTCTATTTGAAGGGTGGGCCTCTGAAGCTGTATCTGTTTCATGAGGAGAAACATACTTATTAGACCTGAAGGTCAATAGAAACAGCATTGTTGTCAGTTGTTAAGCAGTTTGGCAGTCAGGCAGTTTGTGTGGTGCAATTCAGTTTTTCAGATTGAGGTTCAGATCAAATTATGAGCTGAGGGAATAACAGTGGTTGGCAGGAAGGGCAAGACTATTTCAATTTGTTCTGCAAGACACGCAGCTATGAAGCCTGTAGGAAAAACTAACAACAGCTAAACTAGCAACATTAAATTCAGAAATATAATGGAGCTATTGACAGGCCACAGAAGTTCAAGTGGTTTCAATACAAAATTGCCAGATCTAGGTCCCCTGAATGCGTGAGGTGCGATGACGATCAAGAAGAAAACTGAATCCATGTACTCAGTGAGTGCCCTAAACTATGATCCACCAGTTGGTAGTCGTTTGGCAGGCCGGTAGGTATACTAGACAACAGGAGGTGCCGCTTAAGATAGGTACTTGGCAAAGAGGTACTCTATACTGCAAAGAAGTAGGTATTCAATAAGCCAATCATATGGTAGGGATAGGAAGAGAATACAAAGGTGAAAGGTTAGTGCTCTAACAAGTTCATGCAAGTCATTAGCTTTAAAAAGTTTAGATACAGTAAACTCCCGATTATCCGTGGAATAGGGTGGCCCGGCAACGCCGGATAATGAATTCCCTGGATAATCCACTATGAACAAAGAATACGCAAAACGATCGATAATCGATTATTATACCATAAGTTACACAAATAATGACCCTGGCTAATGCAATTCACAAATAATCTTCAGAGGACAAAATAAATACAGAAAATAATTTAAAATGTCCATGTATTTGACGGATTATAACATGTACATTTATATGTCTAACTATTTACAATACGTACATAAGTACATGTCAAAAGTAAGTATGTATGTACATATGTTTTTTCCTTTACACATAATACTTTCACTTTTTAACAAAAAAATCTGTCACTTTCGTCTGTTTTTTTGTGAGATTGATTTAGCTTTAATGTGCGATCTAAGTTTCTTGAGAACCATTTTGTCGCACAGTGTCTACTTGTGTCACATGTGTCACAAAGCCATAAAGATCGATAATGTATATGACAGACATGGGTAATGCATATGTCACGTCCTAGACTATTTATAGCCGAGATTAGCTGACATTTGTTTACAATCTTATGATACACATTAGGTTTTCGGACGTCCGAGCATTTTGTCATTGTCTCTTATATACAGTAGTCTGCTCGCCCCTTTTATTTCGCTGGCCCGCTTCGGGATGCTTCCCTTTCAATGTAAAAATTAGTACGGTCATATTTACATATCTATTTCCTTCATCTTAACTTCTATTAAGCCTTATATCTATTTACGTCGTAATTCACCTTTTGGAAATTTAAACACATGAATCTGATACATGAATCCGGAATACAAATTGGATATTTGTAAAACAATGGTAGACCCCGGATAATCCGCAAACCGATTAATCCGCCCACGGATAGTCGGGAGTTTACTGTATATAACAATAGCTAAGTGTTGTTGATTTGGAAAACCAAATTTACAACATGTAATTTCATTTTTTCATTAAAATATTAACAATTTAAAAAAAATTAATATTCACTGTGCTTATATTGACAAATAATAAACATTTTTATAATTTAAGAATTGTTTTTTTATTTATGTTTAATGATGTAAAAAACAAGAGATTTCTACGATTTAGTATCTAAAATCAAAAAATAATTTGGATTAAGTAACAGAAGCCAAAATGGAAAAAGTAAACATTTTTTTAAATGTTAAAATGAAAACTGGATCAAGACAACCTCCAAATTTGTTTCGTAAAAATATTACTAAATTAAAAATGAAAAAATTAATTGTAGTGGATAATTTTGTTCTGGACATTTAAAGAAGTGTTTAATTTTTGTTTAAAGCGGCGAAAAAAATAGAAACTACATCTGTAAACATTCACTTTAGTTATTATTCGTACATGGAACTAGGATAATTTAGTAAAGCCCTTGCAAATAGTTTTACTCAAAAATGACGCAAAAAATGACGCGATAAAAAGCCATGGCTTTCTACAAAAATATTGTAAATACCATAACACTTGAACATATATTAATATCTCACATTTGCCTATTGTAGTCTTACTCTCTTTCTTTAATAAGGAGGGGTGTTTCAGGAGGTGTATTCCGTTGTCAACTCACAGTTTAATTGACCTCTGACAGACCGAGGGTTGCATCAGGATAATGATATTTTTAGATTTTTAAGAGAGATTTGGGTGTTATGATGTCAAAAGTATCTGTGAATTTTAATGCATATGTTATAATTATATAAAGAACAAACAGGAAGGTCATTTTACACGTTACCCAAAATATATAAAAGCACTCACAAACAAAAACACTGAATCAAAATTTTCTGAGCACTTCATATCCACAAATCACAACTACAGAAACATAACTTCCAACCTACAAATCCTACATAAAAAATAAAAATAACCAAAACCATACAACTGAACAGTAAAAAATATAAACAATCATTTTATGCTACACCCAACACATATAATCAAGACTCAATTACATTAAAAACATATACTTTTTTTGACATAAAACCTGTAAATCTCCCTAAATATCCGTATATACCTAATATCCTTATCCTGACACATCTCAAGCCTGACCTCACCCGCATGCTTTTTTAAAACAACTAAGAGATCAGGTACGATTTGAGTTGACAGTGAGATACACTTTCCAAAATGCCTATCCTCATTGAACAAGAAAGTAAGTGATACTATATGCAAGTATGGCATATATTTATATGTTCAAGTGTAAAATAGTAGCTCAAGTAGAAGATAGAATCAAATAATATTAAAAAATTAATAATATTTTTTCAAAATGTAATCAACTTGATTATAAAATGCTAAGTTGGTGTTCTGTTTGTGTTCCTTGACTCTTTGTTTAAAGCTACTACCTGTTTGTCCAATATAGAATTTGTTACATTTGTCGTGGTTTAGCAATTGAAAATCACATAAAAGATACAGGACACAAATACACAGACATTAACCATAACCTAGAAATCCTACACATCAACAATAAAAGACCACATCTCAATACACTAGAACAATATGAAATTTACAGATACACAAAGTACAAACATATTAAACGAACAAACACAATACAAATCACATATACTCTTTGATACTATCAAAGACTTGCCTTTAAAACCATCACCGACATCTCCAAGCAGAAGACACTGATGAAGATCGCTACATAGCGATCAAAAATGTTCTGTCTCAGTAAGTTTTCACAAATTTACAAAATTTAAAGTTCGGATAGTCATAAACTATTGTTAAAGTGATTAATTAAGATTAACCGAACGTAATGGGCTACAAAGTTCAAGAATTTAAAATGAGTTTTTTTAAAACTTACTTAAACACAATATTTTGTCTAAACTGTCTGTTATAAAAAGTCAGCTTAGTAGAAGAACAGTATAAATGGTCTGTTTAGACAAATAATGTAGAAATTAAATACATAGGGTAGGGATACGAATACATAGAAATATATAGAATGGGGTTTGCGATTGGTTGTCTTAAACTCAGGTGTAGTATACAAAGCATAATCAGCATATATGAACAGCTCAAGTGCAATTCTGTTTGTATTGTATTATCTTGTGCAATTCACTTTTATTTCAAGAGAAATCCTACCTTATGTTTAACAGATTCTAGACAGTGGTTAATTTGTTGAAATCTTGCTGACAGTGCAACAGTAATCAGAGTGATGTATAAATACATAAACAGCGGTGCATATATGACAAATATGTTCATTATAATAACTAAAATAGATGTCCAAATAGCCCATGTAGTTATTGAAAATATGTTGAAATGTCTTTTCACTTGTGCAGCTTTTAATAATTTAAAAATTGTAAGATTTTCTATACAAGGATATACTTCAAATAAATCCAGTGCGACTGAATGCAAATATAAAGCTGGAAAACATGAGTAATTTATAAGTATTATAATCCTGTTAATTTTAAATTAGTTAATGTTTAAAAGCAATACACATAATAAATAAAAATAAATTAAGTTTAAAAAATAATACTCAACATTTGTGTAGTGTATAGTGAGTAACCTGATTAGCTTAGGCGTTTACCTTTGTAATTGCCTATGTATTTTGTGCACATTATGTAAATTAAATAGCTTTACGAGATGCTGAAAATAAGAAATATCTTAGATAGCTATCTTCAAATAACTAAATGCCTGTATCTATGAACTATTATCAGTCAGTCAGTCAGAGAAGGAGGGGGTTTGTGGCCCCAGGGGTTTGCAGCGTCTGTCACTCGACACTGGCTGCGGGTAGGAATTTGGGATCAGGGCTTTTGGTTAGGGAAGGATCATCTGACGAGGGGTTTTTGCATGGCAGGACATTTTAGTGGGTGGGACGGACCAAACCATTATAAATTATTAACATGTTTAAATATTTCACCTTCCTCCAAATATGAAAACCAGAGAGTTTGTAAAATTAGTTTACTCATATAACAAGATTATTACTAATCTTACTAACCAAACAATAATTAACCATCAATATCACTTTATAAAGCCTTCTTGCTGGCTTTTTTTTCAAGTGACTGTGCCTGTAATGTCGTTATACAACACTTCCTAGGTCAGTCTCCCATTGATAGTGAGCAGAACTAATGATGTCAATCTGTCATGGTTGATTGAAGATCTTACTTAGATATTTACATGATGAAGGATGGAAAAGGATCTCTTTTTAATGCAGTAAATCTTCAGATAGATGTCCGCTACATTAAAATGATGCAAAACTTGACTAATTTCATTTATTCTCATTTTGGTTTTTTCTTTGTCAGACTTTAGCACTCAAATGTAAACACTTATCTACAAAAACAGACTCAAAATCTCTAGCACATAAACTACAAAATTCATTTACTTATTTGATGACCTATGAGATTTGCAACAATCTAATGAAAATTTCAAATTAAAAAAAAAATTTAAACCCATTTTGGAGCTGAGTAGACTTAGCTTCTTGAGTTCACAATATAATCTATCTAATATAAAATTGAAAGTGTTCACATGACAGTTATCATATCCTGACGATCCTGTGAATGTAACATTGTAGCTATGCTCACCATATTTAGCAAACTGTGTAGGTATCTTCCTTTGTATCAAGAGTTGGTTTTGTACTTCTTACATTTTACTCTAATTGGACTTTCTAAATCATCAAAGTTGTTTCTTACTTCTTAATAAAACACAAAGAATCCATAGTAGTAATAATTTTCTCTACATCTGTAGTTCTTATAACAGTTTTATGTTTACCTTATTTAATCTTTCCCCTTAACATCACCATTATTGTAAACTCAAGGGAACTCAATTTTTCTTGTAAAACATTGACTTCATTTTTTGTTAAATATCAATATAATACAAGTGGTCTTTTAACAATATAATTAGCAATTTCATTCAAACTCTCAAAAATCTCTTCTCTGTTTTCATATATAACTCCGTTAGTCATCTTTATTTGCTGACCATCGAGTTTTGGATAAATTTCATAGTTGTAAAGTATACTCTTTTTTTAAGATGGCCCTTTTACTCGGAAGCACTGAGGAAATGAAAAAGATGCTA
The DNA here is from genome assembly GCA_036971475.1 of Prosapia bicincta. NCBI lineage: Eukaryota > Metazoa > Arthropoda > Insecta > Hemiptera > Cercopidae > Prosapia > Prosapia bicincta. The sequence goes on along the minus strand of JBAIZL010000001.1, from coordinate 82,074,199 downwards.
CAGCAATCCAAACAATGTTTCATCTGTACATGATTCACCTACACAAGCTCATTTTAAATTTAGAGAAAGTGCTGAGTGTAGTAGACACGCTGCCAGAAGAATAAGTTCTTTGATACAAGTCTGAATGACAGTATATTAGCCAGATATGTTCAGTGAGTTGCCATATGCCTGGTTTCTGTAATTAGAAATTTTCAAATTTAAAGTTTTAAAACATCCCAGGACTGTTTTGAGGATTTCTTCAGGTTTATATCCAATATTTAGCCAAAACAAATAAACTTTTGAATTAGTTCACATGTGAATTGAGTGGTGACAAATCTAATATTGTACCAAATTACAGTCAAACTTGGTTTTAGAGTCATCAAAGCAACCATGTAATTTATGGTAATATATCTTAGTCTGGTCTTGTATAAAGATGTTAGAAATAGCTCATGTTTCATGTAAAATGAAAAATGATTAGAAGGTCTTTAAAACTATTATATTATTACAATACATTTAAAATATAAACATTTTATACGTAAACAGAATGCACAAACAGTTATCAATTGAAACAAAGTTTACTTCAGCCGCCAAAAGTTACACCTGGCCTCAAAAGGGAGAGAAGCATAACACTTTTATTTAAGCCCTTTTTGTCACTAAGCCAAACTGTTTCCCCAGTTCTGCTGGTAATAGCATATAGAAGTCTCCAGTAGGGCCCATTTTTCTTATTCTATCTCCTCTTTCAGGTTCAAAGTCCATTTCTATGAATTGTTCCACAAATTGACAAAAAAATAATTTTAAACAATAAGATTATTTATTGTTCTTTGTCAGTAACTTTATTTTTTCTAAGTAAAATTATAACTAACTTTTTCATATAACTAACTTTAATACTTACTAGTTATTTTTGTATCAAAAACTTATACACTCAATAACAGGCTTTATACGCTAAATATATACTACACAAATTAAAAGATTGACGAAACACTCATTAATTGCAAAGGCCAGGAACAAACTACTATAACAGGTCAAGAGCAAGGTGCTACACTATTATTCATAAGAAATAGAATTCATGCGAATACAGAGCATTCACACAGATTCTATTTCATGGTAATGCAAAGTCCCACCTTTGTATCTCCACTTTTACTTCCTTTCCTGTCAGCCTAAGACTTTACCAAATTTTTGTAAATTGATATAAGAATCATTCTAAGAAAAGTGAGACAGATATTTTAGTTTTCCTTTTCAAGGAATCCAAGTATAGAAGTGATATACACATCTGAACAATAAAAATACTGTAATAGACATTTAAGTTTGGTATTTTCATTTTCAGGGAACAATAGATAATTTTCAAGAAAGTAACATTTGGCACTACATCCAAGGTTAAGGTAATTTTCATGATTCAAAAACCAAATTTTTATAAGAAAATTGCGTATTAATAAGTTGGGACTGCCAACACAGTAAAAATCTCAGTGTTAATGTGTTTTTCATAATACCAGTCCTTGAACGGTTAATTATTTAACTATCATGGCAACTTTTTTGAGTATCTCCTGCTAATAGTAACCTTCTAGTTCGAGGAAGGTACCCACTAAGTTCAACATTTATATAGATTTTCAAATCAGCTCTGATTTTTAGTTTTATGAGTTATTTTTATAATAAAAACTATTTTCATATCGAAATCTTGTTGCTGTTCATAACAAGCTGGTTGTTAATTACTTATTACACTTTTTCTATTACTTGCACCAGACTTTTTGTTAACTAAAGGTTGTTAAATTACACTTGGAAGAAACGTTCTCTTGGAGGCTGAAGAAGTCGTTAGACAAAAACGTTTTCTCCAAGTGTAAGTTAACAATTTAACATCCTTTAGTTAACATAAAATCTGGTCGCAAAAGTGTAAAAACTATTTTCATGTTCTAATACTTATTGATTAGCATTTTTCCAAACATTGAACCTTATCGAAATTCCGCTCAAGATATCATACTGTCCATTGGAACACAGAAAATGCATGCTTTTGATGGTAAATAAACAAGCTATATTCTGTTTTTCTATTCTACTATTTTAAAGTTGTATTAGACAGATAATAAAATTTTGTTCAAAAATTCTTGTTTAAAAACTGATTAAAGTCTAAATCGTTACTTTGAATTATCTCTTTACTGCACTCATAATCTTATAGTTGTTCATTTACATTCCATAAAATCAGATCTGAACTGATAACAATGTTAGTTCTCCTCTTTCTAAATCTACTTCTGCTTCAAATCTATTCTCAAAAACAGTATGCACTGAAAGATTTTACAAGCAACTTCCTCAAATGTATAAGTGACAATGATCGAAAAAGTACACAATAAATGTTCACTGACATCACTATTGTTTATATTATCATTTACATTTCCAGCAACAGAACTTGAAAAAAGGATGTTATTTTTAAAATATGTTTATAACCTTTTATTTCTTTTAACTTTTCCCTCATTTCTTTTTTAAATTGTGCACCACTAGGTTTTAATTTATAACTGAAAACATATTAATTGTTATTATTAATTGATTCCATCTTCATGTCAGCATCTAGTTTTTAACTAAAACATTTGTAAATTTGTCACACCTGTCTATAGTAGCACTTACTTTTATAGTTGTTGAGGACGGTCATTTTGGGAGATGTGTCCATTGTTAACTTAGACTGTAACTGACCTCTTGGTTTTTTGTAGGTTAAGGTGGGGTGAGGATGTAGGTATATTTTGGTGAGTTTTTTAGGTTATGATGTCAAAAAGTGTATGTGAGGTATAATGTAATTTGGTGTTGAGTATGTGTGTAGAGTGACTGGCATATGAGACCAATTAAACACGTGCTACATTACTGATAAAAAACTAATGTGACATTGCTCACAGAATTGGGAAAAAACCAATGGCGTATGTAAGGGAAGGTCCAGCGGGTCTGAATCACCTGAAGAATAAAAAGAGTTTTTATGAGATAATAGGAATTCAACTCTTAAATATAATATTTGACATTTGTTGATTCCATCTTCGCGTGAGCTACTAGTAATCACTTACACTTTTTAAAAATGTTTTAACTTGCCTATAGTAGCACTTACTTTGCTTGTTGAGGACGGCCGTTTCGGAAGATGTGTCCCTTTGTCAACTCAGACCGTAACTGATCTCAAGGTTTACGTAGGTTAGGGTGGGGGTGGGATATTTTGGTGGTGTGGGTGTATTTTGTGTGTATTAGGAGTTATGATGTCAAAAAGTACGTGTGAGTTGTAATGTAATTGTGTATTGAGTATGTGTGTAGGGTGTAGTTTGAAATGCCTATATATTTCGTATTGTTCGATTGTGTAGCGTTGGTTATTTCTGTGTTGTTTATGAAGAATTTGTAGGTTAGATGTTATGTCTGTGTAGTCGTGTTTTGTGGAGTTGAGATGATCGGCGAAGTTTGATTGGTAGTTATTGTTTTTTAGTGCTTTTATATGTTCTTGGTAACGTGTGTAGACAGGGAGGCCGTCCTCAACAAGCAAAGTAAGTGCTACTATAGGCAAGTTAAAACATTTTTAAAAAGTGTAAATAATATTTGAGGGTCGGACTAATTGAGTTGAAATGCTACAGGCATCCAAGACATGATATACCAATTACATTTTTGTCAGAGTGACATGAAAACGTTGAATTATTACCTATTTGTGGAAATTGTTAAACCATTTCTAGTTTTGGTTCGTAAAAACATTTTTTCCTCTTAAGGAATAGATCAAAGATACATTTCCTTTAACATTTATGCTTTGCATTGTTTTTCCATCTAGTGTAATTTTTTGTAAGTCAATAGTAAACAGCAGATACAGCTTATAGACAATATTTACTTATGTGAAAGGTTTAAGGTGTTTTTTGTGGTCTAGAAATTCCTACCAGTAATTTTTCTTTTATAGTTTTTCAGAGTTGGAATAGCATAGTGTAGTTTCCAGATTTGGAATGCTCCAGCAGATTCCTCAGGACCTGGGTTAGATATCCCTCAATATAATTTTCTAGCTACACTACTGGACCAAACCAAATATGAAATTAGGTATCGTTAAATATCTGAGTGATTGACTTAAATAGAAGCCCAAGTCACAAGTTTTTCAGAAAAGACACAAGATGGAAAACAGATGGAAAATTATGGAATGAGATTAATATGGCCCTTAATTTGTGTATGAAAAACACATACACACTCTCTCAATCTCTCTCTCTCTCTCTTTCTGTCTCTACAACAGGTAATTTGCCATAGTAATGTGAAAAAAATTAAAAATTTTAATTTCCTAAAATTCAATAAATAATGTTTCAATAAAAAGTAAAATAAAAAATTATTGATTAGAGTGAAGCGATAAGGTACTGGATTTAAAATAAGCAAAAGTGTAATTAAATAATAAATTTGATACAGTGAGTGATAAAATTGAAAATGAAATAAAGAAAATAGAACTGAAAAATACTAACTTGTGAACTAGGTCACATAGAAAAACAATCATTAAAGTTTCTTTTAACGAAGAATAAAAGCCATAAAAACAATAGTGCTCATTAGGACATTAGAATTCATAGAGTTTTCAAATTATGGTAAAATTAATAAAAAAGGACAAATTAACATTGAGAATTGCCATAAGCGCCGGAGAACAAGACAGTTCCTGAAATCAAAAAACTCGATACCACAAGTTGGCAAACAAATAATAGCTGATAGACTGGATGCTGAAGTTAATGGTGAGGGAGAATGGTTGTCGGCACATACATATGGGAACACCAGTGTAATTTGAAAAAGACCAGGAAATAAAATTTGAACCATTGCCAAACATCGTAATGTCGATTTGGGGCTAAATAATTTTATTCCAGGGGCCAAGATGATGCTTTACAAAACGTTTTTCCATTGTCTACTTATAACTCAAATTATAATTTGTAAAACAGTGATAGTTTTTTCAACTCAACTAACTTAACGATGTAATTCATGACTTCAAATAGTTTCTGGTGTCTGAGGACTCAAAAGAGCCAGAAGAACATGTCCAATACCAATAGAGATCTGGGAACAAAAAGGACGAGGAGAAAGATAGTGGTAAGTCAATTTTATGTCAAATTTATTAATTGAATTTTAGTAAATACTTTCAACAAAATATGTTTCAAAATTTGAATTTTATAAACATAAACCATGACCTCACTCAAAATTAGAATTTGTTGATTAGTTTTAAAAAGTAAATATGTAAAATGTATATTTTCAATATGCAGGATACTTTCAATTTCATGAAATAAGTTGTTTTTAAAAGCTAAAATAAAATAAGTTTTGAAAAATAAATTATGTAAATTCTATTGGAAACTATTTGAATATATTTAATTTCAAAGAAACCATTAATACTAAAATTAATAAAATGGTTTCTACCAAAAGTTAAGTCATCTTCAATGACACAAATTTATGAAAGTATAAATAATATTGTATACTGAATTTAAATGAATATTTTATGAAATAGTAGTTAACAATTGTTATATAATTTACAAGTATCCATATAAGTATTTAGATGAATAAATAAAGGTTTTCAAATATAATAATATAGAAAATATAAAATAAATAAATATAGGTTTAAAACAATAATTTTAAGAAATAATAGTTTAAGATATAAGATCAATAGTAAATTCAATAAAAAACATTAAAGCAGAGTTATTTAGAGAAATAAATATTTTACTATATGAAAATGATAGTAACAGCAAAAGACAAAGATGTAATATAAACAATTTTTAAAAAGAAATATAAATTAAAGCCATAAGAAACGCATTTGGAATTATTGACTAAAATTAGTATTTTAATATTTACTGATTTATTTTAGTGTTCAATTACAATTGTAAAAAGATTTGTGAGTTATATATATTATTTTTAATAATACTTCCAAAGAAAGTAAATAATTAAGCTTGTTTGAATTATTAAATTACAATTTTTTAAAATATATAATTATAATTGTAATTAAATGTTTAAATTATTTCTAAAATTACGCTGTGTTGACAAATCAATAAAAACTTTTCCAACTAGCAAATTTAATGGTGGCTCAACCATACTTAAATTTTTTATAATCATAGAATATTAAATGCAAATAAATAAAGGCCTATTGTTACACCTTGAAAACAAATAAATTAATAAATAATGAGCTAGCTGTAAAACTTGTTGGTTTTTAATTAAAGTCCAGAGATGAGTTTTGCTCTGTGATCTTTCTTAAAAATATCACAGGAATCTGCAGAAGGTGAGTTAAGCAGGATCATATTTTGCACAACCAAACTAAGTTCACCTCAATAAAATGGCAAAGGATAAGCTAGTATGTATGTTTCAGTGTTCACTTTAGTATGTATGTTTTCAGCTATGACTAATTACTAACATATATGTTTATAGAAAACTGACAATAACATTGTAGCCAGACTTGCCTAGGAAATTAACACTAAGGGGGTTTTGGTTCATAAATATCGTCATGCCGTGAGATGTAGATAACTCTAGGGTTTTTCGCAACACATTTTACACCACTCATATTTCTATAGTATACACACATCTGTAATAACTAATTGAGTATACAGCAAATAATAAATTCTCTAATTAAATATGTAATAACATTCTTCATACAACCTGTTCTGGCCAATAAGAATGAGTAGAAAATAATTTTAGTCTTTCTTGGTACATTGGTTATAATTTTAAATTGATTCATTGATTGTTCCATTTTCCTCCACGAATGCATCAGTTTTGGCATTCTTCTTGTTGTTTGTAGAAACAATATAAGAATAATAAGTGGAAATACATAGTTCATCATTTCTAGTAGACAAAAATCAATGATATGTTTATTAACAATCAATTATAAATAAATTCTGACCATATTTAAAGTATATATAGACATGGTATTTCCTAAAACTATGTGACCAGTTATATAAATTTATCAAATAGTTAATGTTTTTACTGTAGTTAAATAGTTTAAATATTTGTTTTATATTGTATAATAATAATCAGGTTCATTTCCTTGAAGTTAAAATTTACAAACATAACAAATGTAAAAAAACTTCAAGACCTTGATCTACACAGAATGCCTATGTTGAACAAAAAAACGTTTGTTAAAAAAGTTATAGTTTAAAGAACAAAAATTCTGGAAAAAGTCTTAGCTTCAACAAATTAATTGGAGAAATATTATAGAAAACATATTCATGGTTTATAAACATACACAAAAATTACATAAAAAGAGAATGTCTTATTTATTTTATAGTCATATAACACAGATCACTATTATGATAGGTTCAGCAGCCAAATCCTCACATATTTGTGAAAAAACCCAAAAATTAATCTACTTTAGAGAGTTTGGTAATGCGATACTGATATGAGTATGCAAAAGTACATTGTGGTTTTAGTGTAAGGCAAATTTTCCAAGAAAAACCTAAAACGAAAATATTTGCAAGGCGCTTGCAAGTAAAACTTTAAAATTATAAGTATAAAATTAAAACAAAAACGTAGATGATTGTTAAAATCTGTTCTTATTTGGAATACTCATAAAGGTAAATATCAGAATAATTTAATTAAACAAATAATAAAGCTGAGGTTATACTAATATCATCAAAGATCATAGTACTGTTAAAAAATAAAATGTTTTATTATAGAAAGATCACAAAAATACGATAGAACAAAAACAGGCAGATTGTTTTGAAGTTCCAAAATCAATTATTTGAATGTTACACTACATAACAGGAAAAATATGAAACAAGACATTAAGTACTGTCTTAATTTTATAACAATATATCATCAGTTGAATAAAATAGTTATTTTTAATTAAAAGGAACAGAGTTACAGACATTTAAAAAATGAAATTGATATAGATGTTATACTTCCAAAAATATACTTTTTCACACAAATTAAGGAATATTATTTATTTATTAAATTATTATTTACACTATCATTAATAACAACTTCTTATTCTTCATCTTATTACACCTGATAATGTTTTCTGAATTGGCTAGTAAGCATTATGCATGGATGCTATGAACTCATTTGTTGTTTTGTATTAGACCAAAAAATACAATCTAGAAACAAAATATGCATGTGAATGTACTTATGTATGTATATATATATATATATATATATATATATATATATATATATATATATATATATATATATATATAAATGCCCTCATAACTTGGGACCTATTAAAATAATTTTCATTTTACAAAAAAAAATACATGACAAACAACCTATTACAAAAACAATTTTGCAATAGTTTTGTAAAATATGCAATTTTCTATTTCCCAGCCTAAATGTTTTGTCTGGTAATAATTTTAATTTTGCTTATTTATGAATACCACAATCTTACTAGTATACAGGTATATAGATGATAATATATTCAGGATTATAATCTACATTCTAATGTATTCTCTAATAATGAATAATAAGAATACAATATTTTTTTAATAATTATTTTTATAAATCTTTTTTTTTTATTTAACACAGAAATTATTCAGATTTTTCAAAATTAATCTCTTCTCAAATATTTGTAATAAACATCGAAATTTAACAGCCAGCGACTTTAGGATATTCTGGTTTATATTCACTCTAATTATTCAAACCGTTTAAATCTTCTATATTTTGTTAGTGTTATTAAAAAAAAAATAAACTATCTCAAATTTAGAAAATTATTAAAGTAAATAATATATATATTTTTATAGGAGTGGAGTAAGGGGGTTTCTGGGTTGTAACCCCTCCCCCTCTGAAACATGAAGTTTTTTTTATTCTTTCATCAACTACAGAAATTATTTTATGATTACTAGTTTTGTAACAAATTTCATATAAATTTCAAACTCTCTTTAATAAACTCAAATAATATAAATTCAAGATGGTTTTCACACCGTTAATGATAACTAATGTATAATAAGTATAATGACAGGTGTTAATTCTTTTTTGTGCAATGTCCATAAAAATATCAATTTTCGTAACCTTATTTACAAGGACTACATATTTGAAAAAATAAACTTACAAATACTGTCTAAATATACTAGTCATGGCTTTTATCTATGAGATAACTACTGTAAGGTCGGATAAAGATTTTAATGAACTTTCAAAAAGGTCTCATAGACTCAATATGTCCTTATAAATTTGTAGTTAATAAAAATGAAAATTTGAGGATTACTTTACAAAAAATGTTATTTCATTCAAGTTAATAATATGATTTCTAATTAAATACTATCCTGTACATATACTTGTCAAAGGATGTTAGGATGCTAAGTGATAACAAAAGTGTAAATGGTTTGTAATTGACTTATTATTGCATTTTTTGCTTTTTTGTCATTTTAAAAGCATTGCTATCATATGAGACTTTTGATAATTTTTTTGACAAATTCCTCTTACTATGTAATTTTTGTCAATTTAGTCATATTGCCTTGCTATTTTAAAATACTAAGTCCCTTAGTTTTGTTATAATAAATTTATGAAAGTTACTTATTTTATTATTTTAAAATAATTTATGCAATATTTCGACATAATATTATTTTACTAGTGTGGTCTTAGACATATTTTTTCTCTACTCAAAATTGGACAGGTAACGCACACTTGTTTTCGCTAGAAACTACTTAAAGAAACCGCACATGGTGTGCTTCTTCTTGTAGCTGTTATGTCTCTAAGGAAGAGCCCTACGCGCGGTCCAGCACTCTTTTACTTGTTACTTTCTGTGCCCTGTCCCACCAGACGATTGAGGTAAAGACAAACCTCGGCACCACAATGGCGGAATAAATCCAGTTCATCTGACGTGGACCCAAACCCCATCTCATGCCTGTTGCTCCTCTGCATTGCCAGAACATGGCTACGGCTTTTTTGCACTTATCCTCCAAGTGCTCACGCCAGAGTAGCTTCCTATCCAGAATAACTCCCAGATATTTAGCGCTCTCAACGTAGCTTATTTTGGTATTACCAATTTCCATCATCTCGATTTAGTTTTATATCGCCCAATGAAGATGAGTGCCACAGATTTCTCTCCTTGAATGCATAGTGCATTCTCCCTGCACCATGCTTCTGCTACCTTGAGTGCCTTTTGAAGCAGGTCTTTGAGGACTTCTTCAAATGGTCCCCTAATAAGGATAGCTATGTCATCCGCATATCCTACAACCTTGACACCCATTCCACTGAGCGTCCTTAGTAGACCGTCCACGACAAGACTCCACAGAAGAGGGGATAACACTCCACCCTGCGGGCAGCCCTCCGAGACCATCCCATTTATCGTGCACCCCATCCAGGCTGCAGTATTTATACGGTTTTCCAAGGAACTCATAATCCAATTTATAATTCCATCAGAAATCCCGTGATCCATAGCTGCTCTCTTGATGGCCAGTCTAGAAGTACTATTAAAAGCCCCTTCCACATTAACAAAAGCCCCAATACATATCCCCTTGTTGTTGATCTGACCCTCAATAAAGTCCACAACTGACAACAGCGCAGTCTCCACAGACCTACCAGTTCAATAGGTGGGTTGGTCCTGATGAAGAGGATACTGCTTCAGAAGTCCCTCCTTCAAATAGTGGTCCACCAGCCTTTCCAGTGTCTTTAACAAGAAAGATGTAAGCCTGATAGGTCTGAAGTCCTTTACCTCTGTGTAACCTTTCCTCCCCCGTTCGGGGATAAAGATAACTTTCGTTTTAAGCTACTGTAACCTAAGGCAACACAGCCCCTGAGTAATCCTGTCAGTGGCCCTATTATTTCCTCCAAGCAATTTTGTAGTAATGCTGGAGTAATATTATCTAATCCAGGCGCTTTAAAAGGCTCAAAAGACAGAATCACCTCTCTCACCGCAGTTAAATTAATTTTGTTCTTTTCTGCCTTGTGTATTCCCACGAGCAGCTAGGGAAATAAAGGTTCACCGCCGCAGAGCCCCGCTTACGATGATAAGGCGACTTAAGTGCTCAGGGGTGGTGCCAGGTGCCCCTGAGGCTCCGTTAAAGACCATCCTTACCCTGAGGGCCACGAATCTACATCGGCACGATGTTTTATAGTTTATAGTAGTAGGAAAGATAGTTTATAGTAAAACAGCATGCAGGCTGCAAAAACACATGTTTATGCTCTGCATTACATGGTTATGTTCAGCATTTATCAAGAAAAATTGCAACTCATCGCTTGCTGGCTTCAGTTGCTTTAACATCCAGCAAGTCTTCCAAGTTCAGAAAAGAATTGTGTAACGTAGTTATACTTGCAAACAATCTTTCACATAAGTGATCCAAAATTACATCAGTTTTTGGAAAATTATACACGTAAAGAAATACCATATGAGTCAACTTTGTGTAAGAATTATTTATGAAAGTGCTATGTAAAAACAAAGTATAAAATTAGATGTGGTACTCTTGGGAAGAAGATATAGGTATTAATCGACAAGAGTACAGATGATGTGGCACACTATGTAGCCAAAGTTGTGATTTGAACATTAGAAGTGGATAGACTTAGCAAAATATACCACTATAGTATTAAAAAAGGCCAAGTACTGTACAATTTCAAAGCTGTTTAACAATGTTATGCGTCTTCTGTGACTTGAAAGTATTGAATATGACAAAGTGCTTCTATTTTTAACCAACAGCGCCATATATGGTACAAACATGAGTTGACAGCCTTCTACTGTAAAACGGACTACACAGAGTTTGTGAAGATGTACAAACAAGGTATCCAGATACAAGCAGATGTAGAAAGGCTTGTGGCAAAAGTTAAGAAGGTCTTCTTAAAAACATCTTCATGAGTCACACATTTGGCGGATTTAGTGTTGCCGCCAAAACGAATATCAACAAATTGGGGCATTCGGATTAATATATGCCTTTGTTATTGCAATTACTTCAAGTTAGTGAAACAAATAGTACAGAGTTTCAACTGTGAAGATGCTGCTTCAATAAAAATAAAGATATGTTCTCTAAGTCAAACATTGAGGGTAGTTTGGCCTTTATTAGTTCAAATTTTGAAATATTGTCAACAACTATCATATCACTGGAGAAAAAGGTTACAGCAATGGCAGATTCCATTTCATTAATGCAACAGGTAGACTGGTCTTAACAACTGTCACAGTGAATTTCTATATCCATTGTATGTAACTTTATAAAAATACTATACCGAAATATTGGGTATAAAACTTTGTGTCAAATCTGGATACACACAAAGGTTGTGTAAAAACTAGTTGTAAAAACTATTCTAAAGAAATTGAGAAGGATTTAACAGCCAACAATTTTCCCCACAAAAAGACGTAATTCAGTATTAGAGCCTTTTACTGTTTTGTTTTTCTAATCTGTGCCTAGGCTATTATTTTTTAAAATAATTTTCAATTACAATTTATAGGATAATTGTTTATAAATTTATAATGTATTTTCCTTAACTTTAGGTAATTTAATATAGTCATTTTTACCAATATGAAGTCTATTTTCTTTTTTCTTTTTACGTCATCAACAACCAGATCCTAATGATGACCATCAATATGAGAAGAACTTTACACAAATCAGCAGTTACACCATTATCAAACCTTTGTATGCAACAATAGAGTATAAGGAGTGCTAAGGAGAGTTTTATGAAGTCATAGTACCATTATTTTCTTAAATGTCAGCTCACTACATTAAAATTTGCCCAAGAGATTTGTATGCAATAATAAATACTTAAAAATCATTAATAAGGATTTATAAACTGGTCACAATGATTTACAACAATAGTGTAAGGTTAGTTAATTTTACAGCCTGAAAGTACTTCAAAGAAACACATATTCTTCAAAAGACTTTAGTTATCTAAATAGCTTAAACTAAGTAAAACATACCGTTTATTGTGTTGAAAGTGAAATTCTTGAATGCTAACGCATAGAGATAAAAAAAAATATTAATTGTCAATAAAACTGACATAAAAAAAGATATGAACCATTTGGTATATTGTAATCTGAAACAAAGAAAACTAATTTAAATTTACTTGAACTTAGATTAATAAGCTTTAAACCAATTAATTAAACTATAATTAAAAATTACTTAACTAAATGAATACATAGGGCTTACTTGCTGATGCCCTTTGAAACAATCATTCCTGGCAGCATACCTGTTGGGTACAAAGGATGTCAGGATGGATTTATGACTTTGGAAGGGTTGGTTTATTTTGGTTGTGCACTATGTAATGGAAAAGGGAGTTGGCCTTAAAATGTGTGTGATCATTTAATATGTTTTCTTTATCTGGTCCGTAATGTTTGCATATCTCATATTTTTCTAAAGTTGTTAGTTTTTTACTTTGTTTTAATGTGTAGAGTATGTTTAAATTAGTATGTATGTCCATGTGTGTGTGTGTTGCGTGTTTTTTAGGTTTATTGCGTAGCTGTATTTTGGGTTTGTTTGGTTTCTTTGGGTAACGTGTTCTTCGAAGTGTGTATAAAATGACCTACCGGCTTGGCCGATATTATAGCTGGAACAATCATGACATGTTAATTTGTAAATATAGGATAGTTGGTATTTGTCTGTTTGTTTTTGAAAGGGTTGTATATGCTGCCTTAAAGTGTTTGTTGTTTCGTAAGATAATTGGTAGTGAAGTTTTTTAAATGAGGAGGCTGTTTTGCGTGTATTCATGTTGTGTTAGGTGAGGTACGTATTTGTTGTTCTTTGTGTGGTTTGTCTGCATGGCTGTTTGATGATGTTTGTGTTTAATTTTCATGAGTATGTTGTCTATGATTGTATGTTGGTAGCCGTTTTGTTGAGCGATGTATTTTATTGTATTGAGTTCTTCGTCATAGTCTTTCTGTAGCATAGGTATATTGATTAAGCGGTGTAACATATGATTAAATGCAGCGTATTTGTGTTGTGTGGGGAGATTAGAAGTATTATGTATGATAGTATCAGTAGTTGTTGGTTTTCTGTATATCTTGAAATTAGGTCTGGTGTTGTGTTTGGTGATAGTAAGGTCTAGAAAGTTTATTTTATTGTTTTCTTCTAATTCGAGGGTAAATATGAGGTTTTGGTGTATGGTATTAATGTAATTGTATAGTTGTTTGATTTGCCATTTGTTGCCGTTGTATAATATTAAAATGTCATCTACATATCTATGGTAATAAATTATTTTTTGTGTATGATTGTTGTTCTGTAGAATGTATTGTTGTTTGATGTGATGTAGGAATATTTCTGCTAGAATGCCTGAGATGGGGGAACCCATAGGGAGGCCGTCTTTATGTGTGTAGAATTCTCAATTCAACTCCACCATTGCTTTATTGGACATAAAAAACTTATACACTAATGTGCCAATAGAACAAACACTCCAAATACTACAAAACATGCTCATAGCAAACAACACTCCACATAAACTCATACACGAAATCATAGCACTCACCAAACGCATCACATCACAAAACTCTTCACATACCAACACAAATTCTATACACAGAAAGACGGACAGAAAGATATTAAATGATCACACACATTTTGAAGCCAACAGCCTTATCCATTATATGACACACAAACAAAATAACCTACCTCATTCCACAGTCATAAATCCATTCCGACATCCTTTGTACCTAATGCATATGCCCCCAGTAGAGGCTTTGTTTCGTAAAAGGAAAGATTGTTCGAAACGTGTCAGCAAGTAAACCCTATGTATTCACTTAGTTAAGTAATTTTTAATTACAGTTTAATCAGTGAATTCAAGATGATTACATCATAAAAATTTTAGTGTTAAACCTGAAATTTGTATCAAGAAAACCAAGTAATTGAATTTTTAGTTTCCTTATAAGTTGAAATATCCTGTATAACATTGGTAAAAGTTAAGCTGTGTAACTATTTCATTTGATTTATGGGTTGTTAGTACAGTCTATTGAATTTATATACAACACTTCCATGGGAATTAATATACTTTTTGTGTCTACATTTAAAAATTATGCCCACAATAGAAAAATATGAAAGACCACCTATTTATGAAATGACTTGAATAATTATGTATAATTTTTGTTCAAAAACTTTTATGTGAATTAATTCTAATATACAATTGTATACAATTCTGTAACATTTTTTAATATTTTTGTAAAAATAATATTTTTTTATTAGAAGAATCTTTAAATTAATGAAATAGTATTTTTATGAAAAACATATTTATTTTTAAAAAAAAATAATTTTTCAACAGACAATTTAAAAAAAATTGTTTAATTAAGGCATATATTATCAAAAAGCTTAAAATTATTTCAGAGATATTTCCTATGGTAAAAAACATAAATAACATGTAAAACATTTTTACCTCTGGCATATTTATATATTTATAACATATATATATATATATATATATATATATATATATATATATATATATATATATATATATATATATATATATATATATATATATATTGTGATATTTCATATTGTCCTTTATTTTTCCATTGCACTGACTTTATAAAGATATTATTGTTAATTGTAAACAATTATTCCACCAAAATTGTAAACAATTTTCAAGGTGGAGTATTTACAATTAATAATAATAACTTTATATATATATATATATATATATATATATATATATATATAATGATATTTTACGTTATCCATTGTTTTTCCGTTGCTCTGACTTTATGAAGTTAATATATTACTATTGTAAGTAATTTTATCCACCATTAAGTGCAATGATTTTACCTTGTGTGATGAGGCACCTTTCGGTCACTTGACCATTGTCGAATCACTGATTACTTTTTTTTTTGCATGGAAAAAAGTAATCAGTGATTCGACAATGGTCAAGTGACCGAAAGGCGCCTCATCACACAAGGTAAAATCATTGCACTTAATGGTGGATAAAATTACTTACAATAGTAATATAATAACTTCATATATATATATTAACCTAATATATATATATATATATATATATATATATATATATATATATATATATATATTAGGTTAGTTCTACTAGAGCTTAAAGCATATTTAGAAATTTTTGGGATAAAACATATCACATATTGAAATATTTCGATCACACATATGAGGATTTTACCGGGAAGGTAAACTATTAAATAAATTAAAACAACCTAAAATCGAACCACAAACAACAAATTGGGCTACATTCACATACACAGGATACAACATAAAAGGAATAACTAAAACACTAAAAAATAATAACATTTGTTCAATCCATCTTCGCATGAGCCACTAGTAATCACTTACTATGGAGTTACGGTCTGAGTTGACAAAGGGACACATCTCCCGAAACGGCCGTCCTCAAAAAGCAAAGTAAGAGCTACTATAGGCAAGTTAAAACATTTTTTAAAGTGTAAGTGAAAAAATAATAATATTAACATAGCCTACAAAAACACAGGAAACATAATCAACAAAATAAACCAACCAGAAAAAATATGTCCCACACTTAATAACGGAATATACAAAATCGAATGCCCAGACTGTAATAAAATATACATAGGCCAAACAAAAAAGAAATTAAAAGACAGATATCAAGAACACCTCAATGCATACATCAAACCTGAAATTTATAACTCAAACTTAGCCATCAAAAACAAACACACATTCCCCACATTAAAAAACGTACACCTAGTAAAAAAGGTTCAAAAAGGCCTCAAAATGACAATCTGGGAACAACTAGAAATTTATAAAAATAAAAATAATATCATTAACGAACAGATACAAATAAAATCCAAAAACGATAAATTATTCAATCCAATAGACAATATTAACCCCAAAACAAACGTTAAAAACTCGCATAAGGCAGTGAATCTAAAAATAGAACTTAACGGTACACCAAGGTCAACGGCAAATCCACGCAGCTCGCAGTCCACAAAAACCCTGTTCAGTATCCCCGAGGATGGAGACAAAACCAGTCTTTGAAACTACTCACATAAATGCCAAGTAAGATTCTTGTTTAAGTACATAAGTGAAAGTGATATATATATATATATATATATATATATATATATATAGATTTTTTGGACTAGGAGACTGACAGACTTACCTTGGTAAGAGTCCACTCTGTAGTTTTGAAATAGAAAAACATAAAAGCACTTACACAATGATGTATTTCAACCACACAGTGGTCTTTGTCAATCGAAGAGAAAACACAAAAAGAAATATGAGAGAATGAAATAAAATAATTGTAATCACAGATTGTGTAGAGTAGAAATCAGATGCACAGATTAAAGATATATATATTGTTTCCATGAGCATATGAGTGATTATAGTTTATATAAGTCTGTCAGGGGGAAAAAATAAGGCTATTTGGAGAAAAAAAAAATGAATGGATTTATCTGATGTTGAGGTTAGGGGATTCTCTGGACTTGGTATACCACTGGTATGATAGTTCCCACCTTCTCAGTTCTGAGGGATTGCAATCAGGGGGGAGTGATTTAATTATTTTTGTGGTATAGCAGTCATCAAAAGTTGTGATGTTGTGACTCGCAGCATGTTGAGCTGTTGGTCTATCCATATTCATAATTTTAACATCATGTCTGTGGCCATTCATTCTGATATTCAGACCATCCGTGGTCAGGCCTATGTACTGTGCTGAGCAAAGTTTACATTGTAACTGGTATATGACATTTTTCGATGTACAATTATGATGACCCTGTATTTTGAAGACCATTTTTGTTGTTTGGCTGTTGAAACTATTTGCTGAGGGGTGTATTGGACACGTCTTGCATCTAGGTCTATTGCATGGGAAGGAGCCATGAGAAAGTTTGTGTGGTTTCTCTGCATCAGGGTCTGGTAGTTTAGGATGTACTAGGATGTTTTCCAAGTTGGGATGTTGCTTGTACCAAATTTGCGGTGGATCGGTGAAAAGATTTTGGTGTGGACGGAAAGTTTGAAGAATTTTGAAGCCATCTCTCAAGTGAAAAATGCCTCAAGTGTTGAAGCACCCTGTGTCCAAATTAGGAAGATGTCATCTATATATCTATACCAACATAATGGCTGGTATGTTTGTGTCTTTAGAAAACTTTCTTCCAACAATCCCATGTTTTTAGACAGCCTGACACATTTCTCCACACTTCAATTTACCTGGGAGAAATCTACATCAGCCATCACCTTTTTGGATGTAGAGGTAACACTCCAGAATGGAAATATCAACACAGGAATTCACATCAAACCGACAAACCACCCACAATATCTCCATTTCGACAGCAACCACCCAATAAACATAAAACGACCCATTCCATACAGTCAAGCAATCAGGGGTAAAAGAATCTGTTCGAATGATAGGGAATTGGAAGATTTTAATAAAAAGATATCAACAGCCTTCCAGAGAAGAGGATACCCAAAAAAATTCATTGAAAACCAAATTCATTCAGTACTATCCTCGGTTCACCATAAACCACAAACAGAACAAAATAAACTGTCTTTAATAACAGACTACCATCCTGTTCTACATAAACTCAACAAGATATTGAGAGATGGCTTCAAAATTCTTCAAGCTTCCGTCCACACCAAAAATCTTTTCACCGATCCACCGCAAGTACAAGCAACCTCCCAACTTGAAAAACATCCTAGTACATCCTAAACTACCAGACCCTGATGCAGAGAAACCACACAAACTTCCTCATGGCTCCTTCTCATGCAATAAACCTAGATACAAGATGTGTCCAATACACCCCTCAGCAAATAGTTTCAACAGCCAAACAACAAAAATGGTCTTCAAAATACAGGGTCATCATAATTGTACATCGAAAAATGTCATATACCAGCTACAATGTAAACTTTGCTCAGCACAGTACATAGGCCTGACCACGGATGGTCTGAATATCAGAATGAATGGCCACAGACATGATGTTAAAATTATGAATATGGATAGACCAACAGCTCAACATGCTGCGAGTCACAACATCACAACTTTTGATGACTGCTATACCACAAAAATAATTAAATCACTCCCCCCTGATTGCAATCCCTCAGAACTGAGAAGGTGGGAACTATCATACCAGTGGTATACCAAGTCCAGAGAATCCCCTAACCTCAACATCAGATAAATCCATTCATTTTTTTTTTCTCCAAATAGCCTTATTTTTTTCCCCTGACAGACCTATATAAACTATAATCACTCATATGCTCATGGAAACAATATATATATCTTTAATCTGTGCATCTGTGACATCTGATTTCTACTCTACACAATCTGTGATTACAATTATTTTATTTCATTCTCTCATATTTCTTTTTGTGTTTTCTCTTCGATTGACAAAGACCACTGTGTGGCTGAAATATATCATTGTGTAAGTGCTTTTATGTGTTTCTATTTCAAGACTACAGAGTGGACTCTTACCAAGGTAAGTCTGTCAGTCTCCTAGTCCAAAAAATCTAAATAATCTTTACCAACCAAAACTAACCTAAATATATATATATATATATATTTTTTTTTTTTTTTTTTTTTTTTTTTTTGAAGTACATCATCTCTAGGTTGCTAAAATAAATCCTATATTAAATTTAACAAAGGACTTATTAATTCAGATTAATGTGATGTAGAAATTACACTTGAAAATAAATTTATAATGACTCAATACAAACATTAAACATATAATGACTAATAATCAAATTTCACTGAATTAATAATGGGCTCTTGAGGATTTTGTTGTCTTAATATAAACATCATCCAATACAAAAGTTTTGTTTTTTACTTTTGTAATCTTACAGGTCGCATTATTGGGATCTTTGTGAATAGTGGTGAAATAAAATAAAAACTTTATTAAAAAATTAACTAAGAACTGAAGGTAAATTTATAAAAATTTGACTAAGTAATAACTAAATTTCTCTTTAATGAGTAGTCATTAAGTCATCCCTACTGCAACTTAAACTTTGCTTTACGAGTCCTCCCAAAACATATCTGTATTCTCTTGCAGAAATATATATATTTCACACAGTAACCAGACACTATCAATGCTCCAACCTTTTGATATCCTAAATAATTCGTTTGCAGTTTTTATAGTTTCAGAATGTCCTTCGATAAAATCATTACACATTCACCTCAATATACATAAATTATAAAATACAAACTCATTTCACTTTTATAATTTATAAAATATAGGTTTTAGGTGAGTAGTTGGAAGAAAGTAATGACAATAGCATGGGTCATGGATAAAAAAGTTGGCCATGGCAATTCACAATATACAGTACACAGTTATTTAACATCAACATTTTAATTAATCACTTGAATAATAGTTAGTGACTATCTGAACTTTAAGTTTTCTAAATTTGTTAAAAACCTTCTGAGACAGAACATTTTCGATCGCTATGTGGCGATCTTCATCAATGTCTTCTGCTTGGAGATGTCGGGTCAAGCAGTGACGGTTTTAAAGGCAGGTTTTCGATGGTATCAAAGAGTATGTGTGATTTGTGTTGTGTTTGTTTGTTTAATATGTTTGTACTTTGTTTATTTGTGTGTCTGTAAATTTCATATTGTTCTAGTGTGTTGAGATGTGATCCTTTTTTTTGTTGATGTGTAGGATTTCTAGGTTATGGTAAATGTTTGGTAACAATACTTTCGGAGGACCAATAATTATTATATTATATAAATTAATAGTTTGTACTTACGTGCACCGTGGAATACACACTTATCACACTCGCGTATTAAATAAGCGATTTCTGGCCAGAAAACTTGTTCGTATTCCACGCACTGGTCACATTCGGTATAAAAATTAATAAAATAGTTACATTCACGTATTCTAGTACCTAAGGTACGGAGATTGAAAAGTATAATAGTACACTAGAACGTAGGGGATCGATCTACACTCCCGAAAGGTCTAACTTGCTCTGCCGGTTCAAACGGCAGAACCAACCTTATCACGAGTGAGCTTTGTCTGACTTTGGCGTCGGGTTTTAAATAAAGGAAATGAGTCTATATTAATTTTAAATACGTAACATACCGGGGGCCTTGAATCCTTCTAGGATTCAAAGAGAACTAACACAAATATAATATTTTGAGAGTTTATAAAAATAAAAAGTTCATAAAGGAAAATAAAAATATCTCTTTTACAAAAAGTGAGCGCACTATGGCGCAAGTTCATTATGAGCGTAGAGGTAGAGGGAAAACCTTGTGAGCAGGTCTTGTCAAGGTTCCCTGCTTTGTCTTCAAATGAACCACTCTTACTACACCATCCTTTCCTGGAGAAACACTACTTATCCTAGCCAGAGGCCATGCGAGAGGTGGTGCAGGTTGATGCACTAACACGAGGTCGCCGACGCGCAAGTTGACAGTTGGCACGTTCCACTTCCCTCGTTGCTGAAGAGTATGGATATATTCTAGATGCCATCTCTTCCAAATACGCTGGTGAAAGGCCTTGATTAGCTGCCAGTGCTTGAGTCGGTTGGCAGGAACGTTGAAAAGATCCTCTTCTGGAACTGAAACCAATGAATATCCTATTAAGAAGTGACCCGGGGTGAGTGCATTGAGGTCTGAGGCGTCGTTTGACAGAGGTGTGAGAGGTCTCGAATTCAAAATAGCCTCTACTTGAGTTGTGAGAGTGGAAAATTCACATAGAGTTAAAATATGTTCACCGATGACACGTCGGAGGTGATGTTTTGCACTCTTGATTGCTGCTTCCCAAAGACCACCTTGATGAGGAACTGCAGGCGGGTTGAAATGAAAGTTGATATTGTGTTGTGATGAGAATTCAGCAAGAGGGGTTCGGCCTGAAGAGATGATGAGATTTTGTAAAGCATTATTCGCTCCAACGAAATTCGTTCCACAGTCAGAATAAATATTTGTGCAAAGATCGCGTCTAGACACAAATCGGGTGAGAGCGGCAATAAACCCATCTGTCGACAGGTCCGATACTACTTCAATGTGTACAGCCTTTGTCACAAGGCAAACAAAGATACAAATATATGCTTTGGTCAAGCGAATCGAGCGCAAATTGTGCATTTTGATGTTAAAAGGACCTCCGTAGTCAATTCCGGTGTTGAGAAACGGACGAGAAGGAGTTAATCTCTTTTGGTAAATCACCCATGAGCGGAGATTTATTGTGAGGCTTGTGTCGCAAAACATACAACACATTGAAAAATGCGAGAGCGTATTACACTTCGGGCCGAGAGTATCCACACATCCTGTGCAAGAAGTGATTGAGTCAATTGAGCGCCCGAGTGTAAGTATTTTCGATGATAAAAATCAATAAGAAGGTTGACGACATGATGTCGTTTGGGCAAAATCACAGGATGTTGCACATCCGTAGGAAGTTTTAAAGCGTTGAGACGTCCTCCCACTCGTAGGATATCATCCTTGTCGAGAAAAGGAGAGAGTCGGCGGAGTTGTGACGAGGCAGGTGTAGTTGGATCCTTCTTCATGGCAACGATGTAGTCTCTGAACGCTGATTCTTGAACCATTTTGAAAATTGCCAGTCTTGACGCCCTCATTTCCAGAGTGTTGAGAGAACCATCGAGCTTTCTTGAATGACGAGCGTTATGAGTAAATCGCAAAATATAAACCATCACACGCTGGAGTCGGCTAAAGTGAGAAAACTGAGTGAGGAGCTCCCATTCATGAGGAGCAGTTGATATGAGAGATATAGGTGAAATGGGTTTCTCTTCCCCTGTGTCAGTAAGTTTTGCAGGCATAAAATGAGATACCGGCCAGTTATCATTAGATTTTTGTAGCCAAAGGGGGCCGTACCACCATAATGAGTGCTGTGGTAAATCTTTAGGAAGTAACTCACGCGACGCGCAATCAGCAGGATTATCTTCACTCGCTACGTGTCTCCAGTAATGAGAAGGCACTAATTCTTGTATCTGGGCTACCCGGTTGGCAACAAACGTCTTCAATCGATGAAGAGGTGTTTGTAACCATGTCAGTGTTACTGTCGAATCACACCATAGAAATACAGAAGAAAATTCCACCCTTTTTTCAAAAAGAGAGATAACATATCCCACTAGTTGGGCGAGTAAATGAGCTGCACTTAGCTCTAATCGAGGTACCGTGAGCCTTTTCAGAGGGGTTACCCGAGTCTTCGATATTACTTGCCGAATTAACACAGAGTCGTCGCTAAGTTGGCATCTCAAGTAAACGACGGCGGCATAACCGTTCTCAGAAGCATCTGAGAAACCGTGTAACTCAAAGTTTCTCGAGTGTGTTATTCGTAATGCACGAGGAATTACAATTTCTCGTAGAGTATTAGCCGAATCTGTAAAGGTTTGCCATAATTTCAATTGTTCAGATGAAAGTGGTTCATCCCAGTTCAATCCTTTGATCCAGAGTAGTTGCATAAAACGCTTGGCCCACATAACAATGGGTGAGAGAAAGCCACAAGGGTCGTAAATCTGGGCAATGATACCGAGAATTTGACGTTTAGTCCTGGAATTGTGAGGAAAATTCAAATTATAGGTAAACGTATCGGTAGAGGGTGACCAGTGAAGACCTAATATAGTGAAATGTGGTTGTTTACTGCCTTGAAGGAATACAGTGGTCTCTAAATGAGCATCAGGAAGATCTTGCAGCAGTTGGCACTGGAGTTAGATGTCCATTTGCGTAGTTCAAAGCCTCCGCGAGCCAGGAGCGAGATGAGTTGCTTACGGAGGCTCAAAGCCTTTTCTTCAGAGTCAGCTCCAGAGATGATGTCATCTACGAACGTCTGCGTGCGTAGAATATTTGCAGCTTCAGGATAGGAGTCACCTTCGTCTGCAGCGAGCTGATGTAAGGTTCTAATGGCAAGATACGGTGAACAATTCACTCCGTAAGTCACTGTCGTGAGCTTGTAGATTAAAGAGGGCTGATCTGGACTTTCACTCCATAAGATCATCTGATAGCACTGGTCATCAGGGTGCATTTTTACCTGTCTATACATTTGACGAATGTCACAAGAAAACACAACGTTATGAATCCGAAAATTTAGTAATAAATCACAGATATTCGTTTGCATCTTTTTGCCTGTTAATAAAATATTATTAAGAGAAATACCATTAGAGGTTTCAGAACTAGCATCAAATACAGTACGTAAACGAGTTGTGCTGCTGGACTCCTTTAAAACACCATGGTGAGGAAGGAAGTAAATGAGGTACAGTTAGATCAGTATTATGAGCGTATATCATGTGACCAGAGGCTAAGTAGTCAGCCATAAAATCAGTATATAGGGATTTAAATTGAGGTTGAGCACTAAATTTCTTCTCTAGAGAGTGCAGTCTTTTTTCTGCATTTAAACGAGATTGACCCAGAGGAGGATGTTCAGTCTTGAATGGTAGTCGGACGCAATATCGGCCAGATTGGTCCCGAGTATGAGTGGCGAGAAAGTGATCTTCACATAATGTATCTTCTTGAGAAAGCTTAGACACAGCAGGGGGTTCTTCCTGTTGCCAAAACCTTTGTAGTGAGTCGTGAAGGTCAATGTCGTTGACAACTAGAAATGTAGTTGATAATTGAGAGCTGGAGTTACTATGAAGTTCACTGCCAGATAGACATGGTGCGTTACCCATTACTAAAAAGCCAAAGTGTGTGCCTATTAGCCTGGGTAAACCAGGTCCGAGGTTATAAGCCTCTTGTGTAAGTATGAGTGGAAATAAAGCACCACCAAGAAGAACGTCTATGCCTCCTGGCAAGTGAAACTTAGGGTCTGCCAAAACATAAGGACGAACCTTGGAAAGAACTTCAGAGTCTATTTGTGTGCTTGGTAGGTTAACACAAATTTTTTCCAATATTAAAAATCTTTCATTAATTGAAATAACCTTGCCCCCAAGAGTTTCAACAGCAACTGAGGTGAGACCTTTTGAGCGTAAGGGTACCTGAGACAATCCTACCACACTATGAGTGGTCTTAGTACGAGGAGCACATGATAATTGAGCAGCGCACTCGGTGAGAAAACAAGATTGACTGCCAGAGTCAACAAGAGCACGAAATACATGAGTAATACCGTTAGACGAGGTAAGCTTAACAAGTAGAGTGCCTAAGAGAACAGTATTAGAGATTTGAGACGTATTCTGCTTTTCATGACAGGTCATAGTTATTGGAGACGGGGTTATTTCCTGTTGAAGTGTCGGAGAGTCTTGACGCGAAGTTTGAGGTGTGGTCCGTTGCAGCGTAGAGTAATTTTCAAAATGTAATAATGTATGATGATTTTTGTGGCATTTGTAGCAACTAAACTTTGACCTACAGTCGTTAAGATGGTGAGTACCTAAGCATGAGGTACAACGTCTATTTTCCTTTACAATTTTGAGACGGGATTTGGCGTCCTGACTCTTGAAGTACGAACACGAATATACCTTATGGTCAATTTTATTGCATATAAAGCATGGATGAGGTTTAACTTTAATGGAGGAGCTTTCTCCGTAATTGTGATACTCCGACAATTACTGCGACATCAGTGATACTCCGACATCAGTGATACTTTTTGTTTAAAGTATTTATTTTGGGAACCAGAGGGGGTGCGTGATCCAGACGAGGGGGTTTCGAGGTGAAAGGAGAATGAAGATTGGCATCTTCAACTTCATTACATTCTTTACTTAAAAACTTAATAATTTCCGCTGCATCAGGTATTGTAGTGGAGTCAACTCTCTCTTGATTAACACTTGATGAACGGAAGTTTTCAAAACGGTTCCTAAGTTCACTATCCATTTTTCGTAAAAGCATAGCAGATAACAAAGGATTTTTACTAGTGATATCGACGTCAAGACCTTTAAGAGCTTGTATATTTTCTGAGTATAAATTTACAAAATTTCTCATTTGTTTAGGCGTGTTGTTTATAGAGGGCAAATCTAAAATTTGATTAAGGTGTAAAGTAACTAACCGCCTCGGCGAGTGATATCTTTCTTTTAATAAGTCATAGGCCACTTTATAGTTAGCGTCAGAAATAGGGAGAGATTTAATTAAATTTAGCGGTTCTCCTGAGATAACGCTCAATAAATATTGAAGTTTAGAAACTGTTGGTAACGATGCATTTTCATGAATGCTAGCGTTAAATATATTAATGAATGACATCCATTCGAGAAATTCACCATCGAAATGCTTGAGTTCAAGCTTAGGCAGTCGTATATGTAACTGAGGAGTAACTATTTCACATTTAGGCCTTGTTGATGACATCTTACTTTCTATCGAATATACGGTAGAAGTAATATAATCGACTAACTCGTTGATGCTGTTAAGAGAAGCGTAGTTGGGTTGAAAATTCGGGTTAGCCTGTATTTCTAGTTCATGATAAATGTCTAAAATATCAGAAAATTCTTCACGAAGCCTATTTATAGATTTAGCGCGCACCAACAATTTTTGCAGAATTGACTTATCAGATGTTTTTTTTGTTAGATCAAAAATCTCTTAAATTTGACTAAATATTGTCTTTCTTTGATTTAATAACTGCCAAAGATTTTGCCATGATTAAATGATAGTTTTATAGTAGAAGATGAGATAACTGCTTTAATTTTTAAATTACAAAATGTTTTAAAGCGATTAGGCCTATGAGCGTATATATTTAACGGAGAGATAAATAAGCCTAAGTAAACAACAAATCGACGTAGGCTCAATGAGATAACCTTCTATAAACAACTGAAATCACTTTTCATAAACTTTTACAATTAATTTAAACCAACATATTAATGCACGCCAAATTCAAACAAAGATAAGAGAGGATCAGCTGTTTCATATACTGCGACATGAAACTAGTTTTCCAGTGTTTGCATGCACAGATAAAGTTTGAAAAACTTGTAGAAATCGTAAAATGAACACATATAATGAATTGTATTTTATTTTATTTTTTATATAGGTCTTAAGGCTCAAGATCCGGCCCGGAGGACCAAATTTGTTTGGTAACAATACTTTCGGAGGACCAATAATTATTATAATTATATAAATTAATAGTTTGTACTTACGTGCACCGTGGAATACACACTTATCACACTCGCGTATTAAATAAGCGATTTCTGGCCAGAAAACTTGTTCGTATTCCACGCACTGGTCACATTCGGTATAAAAATTAATAAAATAGTTACATTCACGTATTCTAGTACCTAAGGTACGGAGATTGAAAAGTATAATAGTATACTAGAACGTAGGGGATCGATCTACACTCCCGAAAGGTCTAACTTGCTCTGCCGGTTCAAACGGCAGAACCAACCTTATCACGAGTGAGCTTTGTCTGACTTTGGCGGCGGGTTTTAAATAAAGGAAATGAGTCTATATTAATTTTAAATACGTAACAGTAAATGTCTGTGTATTTGTGTCCTGTTTCTTTTATGTTTCTTTAGGTGAGGAGATTTCACATTGTCGGGAGTTGCCTTTGTATAGTGTTATGATATCATCGACGTATCTGTGCCAGTAATTGATACGTTAATGGTATTATAACACTATACAGAGGCAACTCTCGACAATGCGAAAAATTCCTCACCTACACTAATAAAATACACTCAAAACTCCATTTCACTTCAGAAATTGAAACCAACCGATCCCTAAACTTCCTCCATCTAACCATAACAAAAAGTCACACACAAAAACACGGCTTCAACATTTACAGGAAACCCTAACGACAGACACACTTATCCACAACACTTCAAACCACCCTATCCAACACAAACACGCCGCCTTCATATCCATGATCCATAGACTTAAAGAAGTCCCAATGACCATATAAAACATAAACAAAGAACTAGACAGAATTAAATATTTAGCATACACAAATGGATACAACACCACAATTATAGACAAACTATGGTACAAAATACAAAAAAAACACTAAAATTAACACTACAGACAGGGAAAACAAATATATCACTTTACCATACATAAACAAAACAACATTCAAAACAGGACACAAATACACAGACATTTACCATAACCTAAATATCCTACACATCAACAAAAAAAGGATCACATCTCAACACACTAGAACAATATGAAATTTACAGATAGACAAAAACACAAAGTACAAACATATTAAACGAACAAACACAATACAAATCTTACATAATCTTTGATACCATCGAAAACCAACCTTTAAAACCGTCAACGCTTGACCCGACAAACATAAGACACTGATGAAGATCACCACATAGCGAAAGAAAACGTTCTGTCTAAGTAAGTTTTAACAAATTTACAAAATTTAAAGTTTGGATAGTCATTAACTACTGTTTAAGTGATTAATTAAGATTCACTAAATGTAATGGACTACAAAATTCAAGAAATCAAAATTTTGCATTAAAATATATAAACTTTTATTTCTTAGTTAATAGTAAAAAAAAATACCTGCGATCCAAGAAATTCAAAATATGTACTGGCATCAAACCTAGACACTGAGCTAGTATTAAAAGTGGTTTCAGCAGCTCATACAGTTCTGAGTTATATTGCCACATGTTTCTTTTCTCAAAAAATATTAGTTTCTTCCGTGATGCTCCTGAAATTAATCAACAGTCAGTTATTTTTTCAGTATTTCTTTCATTACCTTTGATTTTTAAACTTTGGTTTGTGTTCCTACCTAAATCGTTTACTATAGTAACAACTAGAGTTTTTAAAAAGAAAAAGAGTGAATTACCTTATGACACATGAATGTATTCAATCAAGGATTTAAGACTGCAGTAGAATATATTTAAAATAATAGTTGCTTCAATCCCATAGCAAGAAATTTATTTTGTTGTTTGAAAGCCGAAATATAAAAAAATTGTATCATTCTATCTTTTAGTTTGTTTAAAAAATTAATTTAACAGAAGAAATTATGGATGTGTGAAAGGTTTATGACAGAAGAGTATATCAGATGTTATCAAGATAAATGTACCATATACCTATTTTGGAACAAACTGTGGCGAATTTATAATAAAAACCCAAACCATCCTCTAGGCACAATGATTTTATAATGACATTATTTGATTCCATCTTCACTGGCCCTTGATGGTTAGAGGGTGTTTCGTGTTATTTATTATTGGATCACTTGTTGAGATGAAATTGGATAAAAAAAAGGAGGCATGTGAGCTAGAAGTTTATTGAGAAAAACCTGAACTTTTGCAGTTACGAACATTGAAAAGAGCAAAATCTAAAGTAATAACACAACTTATATATTACCTACAATAGCTAGGAAAGCTTTATACATAAATATACCCTAGCCATCAAAGGTTCCTGCAGAGATAGCATGGAGTTTTTCCTGGCAATCAGATTTATTTAAAGAAAATTTTTTAAATATCATTAAAAATTATTTATAACAGAATAGCTAACCAAAATAATTATTAGAAATAAATTTTGCAATAAATTTGACTCTTTTAAACATCTATCCAGGAAACATAAATTACAACGAACTAATATGTCACATTTTACTGTTGCAAGTGTAATTGTAAATTTCATAAATTTTAAAAAAGTTTTGTAGTCAAAATAGCAAAGCCAACACAAAATAAAAATGCTGTAGGCAAAATTAATTTTAATTTAACGAGTTTAAGGGATAGAAATAAAACCATTTTCTGGGTAAGGGGATTTTTACATATTTGAAAGGGGTAAAAGGTTAAAATCCGCCTAAAGAGACCATCGACATTCGACGCAAAATGAAGAACAAAGTGAAGAGACGAAAAACCAAATACGGAGTATCCCGAGGGAGTTAAATTAAAATTAAGGAATTTATGGATATTTCGAAAACAGGCAGAGAGATCATTGAATTCGCAAGCCGAACATAAGCTAGACAAAGCGTCCGGTCACACCACGATTTGGAGTTATGTTATTAGTATAAAGCAGCCGGGAGGGGTTGACAATGCCTGAGAACGTCCAAAATGTTGTTAGTGTTACTTAGGACTTTGAAGAGAGCAGTTGTGTGCGAGTGCGCTCAGTTTTGTTCAACTCTTACAGTGTTTCAAGCCGATAAGTTAATTAAGAAAATGCAGGGCTAAGAGCGAAAGTGATATCGCTGAAATATAGTGCCGTGTGTTTTAAACCCCTTTTGGGGAGGAAACTCTCCAAAAGAGGTTTTCGTCGTTTAACAGCAAACTCGTAGCGTCCTCGAGAAAATTTGTTGCAGAAAAGTAGGTTGAATAAAAACTTGAGCTAATATAAAAAATGAACAGTTCCTAAATTGAAGTGTTTAAATAGTTTAGAGTTAAAAGTAACTAAATTCACTTATAAAATTTAATTTTGAAGAGTGTAATGTAAAATAAAGATTAGATCAAAACCGGGAGTAAAATTAATTTCGAAAAGTTTAGAGACAGTGTTAAAGGAGTATTAAAAGACTAGATCCAGGAGTTAAAATAAAACTATAAATAAAGATGTAGAATTTCGAGCGAGAAAGCGTATCGTTTGTTTTGGTCAGGTGGCAACATGGGAACAATGGACCAGAAGTGACGCCAGCTTCGGACGGGTCTAACATCCAAGATGTGCAGCCAAAAAAGAGATGAGAGATGACGACGGACCAGGAAGGACTTAACTCAGATTTTAGCTTCTCTCTCTCTCTCTCTCTCGATAAATTAAAAATTTTATTTTGAAGTTTTGGGGAAGTTTTTGAAATTTTAAAGTTTAAATTTAAATAAATTTTGCAAAAGTGGAAAATGGAGGAGTGGCTTTGTTTCAGAGAGAAAGTGGAGGGGATAGCTTTAGTTGGTGGTAGCTACCTCAAACTAAAATTGGGAACCCTCCCTTTATAGATCTAAAAGGTACAAATCAAAATGTTTGGTAATAAATTTTTGAACGTTAAAATGAATGTAAAAGGCAGTTTTGAACATAAAATAAATAAATAAATAAATAAAAATTTAAATGTTAATGTAGTTAAATGCAAATAAATAATTTAGTAGAAAAGGGATTTTAAATTTGTGGTCAAGTAAGTTCAAATTGACTATCACTTTGTTGAAGCCACGAAATATGGCTGTTTTGCAACGTAACTTGTATAGAATAGAGGTTGACCCGGGAAAACGGATATATGAAAGAAAATAATTAATTTCAAAATTATTTAAGAATTTTATAAAGATTTTAAAATAGAAAAAGCATTACTAAAATGACACTGAATTTTTCATTGCAAAAATTGAAAAGCAAATTATATTGAGTTTTGACAGAACAATTTAAAATAAGAAAGTGAAATTTTGGAAAAAGAATATGTAGATCCGATGAAGTAAATTAAAGCCATAAAAATTTTTTAAATAAATTTCAGTTATAGAAATAAGCTATGTTAGAGATAAAGACGGTGAGAATTATAAATTGTTCTCACGTGGGTTAAAATTAATTGTTGTAAAATTTCAAGAAAGATATAAAATATTTCAAAATGAATGAAAGAAAAGAATTTTGTGTTTTAAATGTCTGTTGTTTTTTATAGTTGGTTTAAGATACCAAAGTACAATGAAAGGGTTGTGTAAATAAGTTAAATTAAAGTGAAGTCTTGGAAAACAAAGTGAAATCTTGTACAGAAAAGTAAAATAGAATTTTGCAAATTAAATTAGAAGTTTTAAATTGAAGAAACTATTAAGTAATAAATTTTGAGTCTTTAATATTAACAAAAAAAGGATTAGTTTTTATTTTAAATTAAATTAAAAATTGTAGTAAATTTTAGAAAAGAACGAAGGTAAGGAAAGGTGATATAAAACTTGTTTGTTTACAAAAGAAGTTACAAAGTTTATAATGAAAGAAAAGAATTTTGTTTTTAAAATGTCTGTTGTTTTTTATATTTGGTTTGAGATACCAAAGTCAAATGAAAGGATTGATTAAATAAATAAATCGTAAAGAAGTTCGGAAAATAAATTAACATCCTATAGAGAAAATTAAAGTAAATTTTTGCGATTAATCTAGAAGTTTTAAATTGAAGAACAATATTAAAATAAATTTTGAAAATTTAAATTAATAACCTAGAAAGAATAAAATTTCATCTTAAAGTAAATATAAAATATCCTAAAATTCTGATAAAGAAGTAAAGATAAGAAGAAGGCGATATAAAAGTTATTTGTTTACTAAAGAAGTTATACAACAAATATAGATACATACTGAAGGTTAAAGATATGTTAGATGATTAAATAGAGTTTTAAAGATATAAACATGTTTACAAACTGTGCTGTAACGTAAATTAAATTTTAAATTAATAAAAACCGACGTGTTTTACTAACTTACAACAAAACCGTAATTATATTTATTTAAACAAATTTCGTACATAATCCTAAACCAAAATGGTCAGTTAGTTATAATATGCCTTCAATTGAACCAATTCTCCGGGAATGGATACCCAAAGGGTTAAATCTCAGCGAGTTATGTTTTTAAATAAAGTTCAGTGACTGGTCCTCTGGCAGATTTTGGGGAGCATTGCACAGGGTTCTGGCCGTAGGCCGGACCGGCTCGTTTCAAAATTTTTACCTAGCAGCGGAAGGATGGGCTGGCGGCGGCGCTTGGCAAAAGGGTTGCGGGCGTTGAGTCGTGGAGCCGGTCCGTTGCAAAATGATGAAGGTTTCTTAACATCTGTGGATAGTTCCATGTTAGGGTGTCAATAATATATCAAAGAATACACTTCAGATACAGAATATTAATGGTCTAACTAGCACCAACCTAGATTCTCAAAAAATAACTTATAAAATCCAAAATCACTTTTACATTAAAAATATCAAGAAAGAGTGTAAGACCAACAGAAAAGTTATAACATATTTAAGAATAAAAAATGCAACAACGAATACTCACAAAGAATAAAAATACCTATGAGTATTCCTTAATACTTTAGTTGAAATATGTTAATGTATAAATCTTTTGTGTAATATATTAAAGATAACTTTAAAAAATCAACTCTTTGAAATGATAAATAAACGATTTTATAATGATTTATAAAGATAGAATAACAAGAGTGACAATGCTCATAGCAAATAAACAAAAAATTTCATTACTACTCTACTACTTGTAATTTCTGAAATAATTGTACCTTTGCTTGTAAAAAAACAGTTGCCGAGAAAACCAGATTG